>CM030363.1:251825100-252365644 GCA_017893485.1 Hemerocallis citrina | reverse complement strand
TGTATAAACTTAGTTTCACAAATTCTGGCTGAACACAAATGCTGTATAGTTTGCTATTTTGACACATGTTACCACCACTTTTATGTACCTTAATTATATGCATTGGAACCGGGCAGGAGTTTAGTTTCTAGAAATTCTGACGGATCCACATTTGCTACCTTATAGCAACGGAAATCGCAGTTTTGGTGCAACAACGTCATGCTGTCCAAATTTGGAATTCTCGTTGTTCTTGATACTTTGATTTGTTTTGACCATCGAACATGTATCCTACCTAGCCTAGACTTGTTCCATATTCTGGATTATGTTTACTTGACTTGTTTCGCACACTTTCATACTTGCTTGATGATAATAATAAATAACAAGCCAGGGTTTAAGGGAAAGACCATAGTAGTGGACAATATAGGTAAGTGTACTCGGAGGAGGGACCTGTGTTTTTCTATTTATCGGTCTATTGGTCTATCGGTCTATCGGTCTATTGGTCATATCGGTTATCAATTAATTGTAGATTACTGACTACAGTATCTTGATTGACTCGGTCATCGGTCATTATCGAATATTGTTGCCTGAGTACACCGCTCTATAAAATTCTTCACTAGGCCTAAACGAAACTGTTTAAGTAGCAACCATGTAGTAAAAGTATGGATGCATGAAGTGCTACCTAGATAGTAATAACTATAAGACTTGATACATGATAATTGAACATGATACACGCTTACTTGATACTTGATGACATGATACATGAGACTTGACATTTGAGCATAATAATTGACACTTGCTACTTGATACTTTTACTTGACAACTTGACACATGAGACTTGTTACTTGTTACTCGACACTTGTACGTGATACTTGTAACTTGATGCTTGATACCATTACATGTTCACTAGCCACTTGTTCTACTACTAGTATTTGTTACCCAATCTTGTCACTCGAGTTGTATTTCTTGATAGCTAATTTCTTGAATCTCCACTACTTGTTGCATTCCTATTACATTCTTGATTCCAAATCTTGTTCCATATTCTTGTACTTGTTTTACTATTTGCGGCTCTAACCTGCACTAAGGGCGTTTATCTTGTTTTCCCTATTTTTTTTCCTTTTTATATTTTTGTATACAGACTTTGGAGACGAGTTGCCTGCTGGAATTGGTAAACAGACGTTCTAGGCTTCGCTTGGGAAGACTTGCTATAATTATCTTGTATTTGAGTTTATTTTATTTTTTTGCTACTTGAATCTTGTAACGGGCGAGTTTTATCTTTGATCCAAATTTGAAAACTATTGTGATATTATTATTTTGTTTCAATTGTTTTCTGTTGTTTAATAAATTATTTATGCATGCGTGGTTGTGTACATTTGGTTATATTCTTGTTATGATGTCGAGTCGATCCTACAGCTCATGAATAATGAAAATCATTCGTTGGGCTTTGTCACGCGCTCGTATTCAGTGTCTTTGAGAAGTGGTGCGTGACAACTAAACTGATACATAATTCGATATGGGACTAAATATATAATACTATATGTAACATTTTCAAATACCTTTCCAGAAAGCGGAAGCTCATAGCATGAGCTGACACTTTGGGGTGAAGGTCTCAGGTTTTGAGTCTACTATGATAGCTCTTTTTTACTAGCTTAATCCAAGCAAGATTTTCATGACTCAGGACTTTCCAAATCCACTTACCCAGAAGAGCCAAAAAAATTCAACATTGATACGGTGGAAAATTAAGTCTGAAACAGACAGACATATTAGCATTGATTTCAAGCCTATATTTAACGGTGTGGAAATTAAGTTTACGTAATTTGTTCCTTCATATAATAGTTGAATGTTGAAATTTTAGTGTGCTGACAGAATTGCGTACGTCTTACTGTAATAAGTATTCACACATATGTAAATTCTATATGTAGAAGACGATCACGTTCTAATTCAACTCCAAAAAAAAGCACGCATACACATAGTACACTAGATAGATATCTGACTTCTCATATATATCTATTTATAATCCACACAGGTCAAAATGATTTCCATGGTCTTAAATACCGTAATTATGAAAAGTTTGAAGGTTCAACAATTTCTTTCCCATGCATCAAGTGATTCCATTTGTTATTTATAAAATAAAAAAAATATTTCTGTTTGCATTTGCGACCATGCAATTAATAAATGGTAAGACATGTAATTAATAAATGGTAAGACATGTTCACTTCATAATCGTAGCTATATGAGGATTGCTTTAAAAAGTGCAGATATCAGACAACGATCGATAGGTTAATTATCATATTGCAACATAACAGAAATCTTTTTGCGGCTGCTAAACTACCAATACATGGAAGTGTTCTTAGTGGATCGATCAACATTGTTTTATCAGCAACTTTAACTTACTTATAAATTATAATCATACTGGTATCTGAAAAACAAATCTTTAGATCTTGTGTATTCATATATTTCTAATCTCTAATCTCTAATCTCTAATATTATAATGGGAGAAGGCCTTAGTGTCATTTGTCCATCTACCGACTCGTGCATTGCACGTGCATAACTAATATAAAAAAGGTCTTAGGTTCGAGTCCTTACTACGTCATATTTTTTATTTTAAATTTTTTTAAATATATTAAATGTGCATCACGCATGTAAATTATCTATCTATATCTATCTATCTATAATATAATATATAATATGAAGGAGTTCTCAGGTTCGAGTCCTCACTCCGTCATATTTTTTACTTTATTTTTTAAAAATATATTAAATGTGCATCACGCGTGTAAATTATCTATCTATATCTATCTATCTATAATATAATATATAATAACTATTATAATGGAAGAGTTGGAGTTGTAAATCTACCTACTTATGTGCAACTCCAACTCTCCCATTATAGTCTTCATATTAACTTTTAAAAATATACAATCTTATTTATTAAGACATGTATCGCACGTGCAAATCAGAATTTTTACTTTAATTTTTAAAAAAATTAATACGTGCATTGTACGTGTATATTACTAGTATATATGAATTAATGCATACCTTTTCAATATTTTTATTTGAGAAATAAAATCATTTCATATAGATCTATGTAGCTAGTAAGGAATAAATGATGTGTTTAAACCATTTTGATGATCAAATTAACTGATGATTTAGGAAAAGTATCCTACTTCCTATATATGTAAATGTATTTACATATATGCAAATTTGCAATAATGTTCATGTCCATGCACTAGTATAACAAAAATGTTAAAGAAACCACGAAAAAGGCTGCATCTAAATTAAAAATGGAAGGCAAAAAATATTAATTAAATTTATTTGATGTTAAACAGTTTGCCGTAAACTAAAATGATTATTTATTTATAATTAAAGGAACTACACCAGGGCCTCTTTCTTTAGTTAAAATGAAGTCAGATGTGCATCCATACAAATATATAAACCCAATTCCTAGTCACAAGCAACAATAAATGTTCTTCAGTTAGTGGCGGACGTCTGGAGACGGAAATGATTGAGACTAGAGCTTGGGAATCAACTATCACAGGAGACCCAGAAGAAGAGGCACTGAAGAACATAGTATCAGACTTAGGACGCTGGAGGAATGGGGAAAAAGATGAGCGGAAGTGGTGCTTAGAATCTAATGAGTCATTTTCGGTGCGATTTATGTATAAATGGCTCAATGACAAAGGGCTAAGAAGCATGGAGGCGAATACGATATGTAAGACGCAGGCACCAATAAAAGTAAGGACATTCTTATAGTCAGCGGCGAACAACTCAATCCTCTCTAAAGAGAATCATAGGATTTGTACTGTGGATGCTAGATGTTCTAGATGTAACCTAGGAGATGAGGACACAACTCACATTTTGTTCTCTTGCCTTAGGACCAGACTAGCTTGAGAGGCAGTTTGCTTGGGGTTTGGATTATATGAGTGTTCTATCACAACTACCGACCTTTAGGGTCTTTGGAGAGCGAGAGTGATTAAAAGGGAGAAAAGAGTAGCGTGAGATATTTTCATATCTACTACCATGTGGACCATATGGCTAGATCGAAATGAATTTTGTTTCCAAAATCATAATTATAGATTTCATTTAATGATGCATAAAATTTTTGCTCTCATTGATACTTGGACAGGTCAAGCAGGTGCTAGGAAGAGACTTCACATGGACGACACTGAGTAGATGGCCCTAATAGGTTGGAGGACATGGGGGCATGATTGGAGGTCATGATCAGAGGGATATACGGGCAACTGCAATGAATATTCTTCTTCCTTCTGGCATGAGGACTATCTTTGTGAAAGCTTTTGTGGTAGTCTTTAGTAGTTGATGTATAGGCTTTTATTTCTTAGCAGCCAAAGATGTAGTAGACTTTTGTTATTGATATATCTTAAATTAGGTAGTAAATTTTACTTTATGTTGGATTTTGGAAATGTTTGGGGATGTAATCTATTGAATCCATTGTTTCGTTAACATTTCATTAATAAAACCGAGTACTGTTAGCCACCTTTTTCTATAATTTTTTTAAAAATTTAGTTTTTATTAAATTATACGAAAAACAAAATTAGTATAGAAACTCAACTTGTTTATATCGTCGATCCAGAATTTTCATTCTCAGAATATGTGTCTAATTTACCTTTATATATACAATTACATCAACCCTAATTTTTGTTTGTATTTGTTACAATCGACCAAGCCCTCAAATCCTTAGGGATTCCACTAGGTTATTTACTTGCCTAGCAGCATCTGACCATGGCAATTCGCTTATTAACTTTCGTGCTCTAACAAACTCTCTCATTATTCTCTCAAGTACAAAATTGGTCCCAATATCCTTGTTCATTTGCACCATCTTCTTTTGGCACTTCAACAACCCTATATAAGTGGCCAAGTCATGAACATATGCAGGGTTCTTCATCTTAAAGAAGTCAAGAGCAAGCTCCACCCCTACATGAGCATAACATGAACAACTCCATGGAAGCTCAAACCGGCCAGCCAAAACCCTAGAGTTCTCATTGAGGAAAACTCCGGGTATCTTCGTCACTGGGTCATTCACATTCACCACCCTTAACACCTTCACTCCTAGCTCTTCACACCTCTGCTTAAACGCTAGGTTCCCAACCCTAGGTCCTCCGTAAGAGTAAACCGTAATGGGTGTCTCCCTACCAGACCCGTCTTTATTCAACCCGAGTTCAGCTAGGTCGTAGCCTAGCAGAAGAGCTAGGGAGCTCCCCATGCTGTGACCAGTAAGTGTGATGCTCACTTCCTCGGAATTGTACTTATTTAGGAGCCTTACCACCTCGGAGAGAAGCTGTTCTCTGCAACTGCCATGGCTGAACTTGCAATTGCTATCATCCGACGTATAAAGACTGAGAAACCCCGATTCAACCTTCACATTTGGGCGGGGGTCGTGAGGATTGAACCTTGCTTCGGTTAGCGAGCTCATGAAATTAGCAATCCACTCTGTGTGAGTCACTGTCCCGCGAAAAGATACGACAATGTCTCTTCTCCCGATCCTTCGGACTTCTTCATCACTGGAAACTGCAACATACCCAATCCAATGGCTACGACACTTTCCCAATTGGGACGGGATATCGATATCAGGGGTCGCGTAGATGTATTTTGTCACCTCGTATCCACAACCTTCCATCCCAACTTTTTGGAACATGTTGGACTTTCCGTACATGCAATTCAAGTACCTCTTGGAATTAGGGTTTAGGTCGAAGGCTTGGTAGCATGCAATGGCAAATTCGCCATATCGCACAATTTCTTGACGAAGAAGAGGGTTGAGGGGCTCAAGGAGGTCCTCCCAGTCGTCGGAGCCCTGAATTTGTCTCCAATTGTCAACAAGAGAATGATTAGGAGGGGTTTTCGTTTTGGGTAAGGGTACAGGTTTCAAAGAAAGGGAAGGGGTGGCGACTAGGGTTTGTTCACGATGGGAGATGGCGAGGGAGGCTGAGATGGAGCAAGTCAAGGGGCGAGAGGAGTGAGAGCTAAGTGATGGGTGGGAGCTGATAAGAGAAGTAGTCGATGATGAACAAAGTGAAGAAGCCATTTAATTGTATGTGAAGTGCTTCTTATAGACTTTGAATATATAGAGGAAAGGGGAGAGAAAGGGAGAGAGTTTTAAAAGAAAAAGGAGGGAAGGTTGGTATTTATAGGCAAATGGTTTCCAGAGGGGGTGCATAAATGTGCTTTATTTTCTTTAGTCATGGGTAGGTTTTGAAATTGAGATGAGCACCACATTTTTAGCGAGGATTATTAATTTGAATGCGAGATTTGCATGACCTCTTTTTAAATTACAATTACTAGTAATTTATACGTGCGATACATGACTTAATAAATATAATTTTTTATAGTAAAAACCCAAGACCTTATTTATAATAGTTATGCACGTACATTGCACGCGTTGCTAGATTGACAAATGACACTAAGACCTTCTCCAATTATAATATTAGAGATTAGAGATAGAGTTTAGAGACTAGTAATTTACACGTGTGATACACATCTTAATAAATATAATTTTTTAAAGTAAAAATTCAGACATAGTATGGATTTGACCCTAAGACCTCATTTATAATAGTTATGCACGTACGTTGCACGTATTGGTAGATTGACAAATGACACTAAGACTTTCTTCCATTATAATATTAGAGATTAGAGATTAGAGATATGACCTCATTTATAATAGTTATGCATATACGTTGCACGTATTGGTAGATTAACAAATGACACTAAGACCTTCTTCCATTATAATATTAGAAATTAGAGATATGAAAATTTTCTCCACCTCAAAATTAATATTGGTCAAACTTACGAGTTCTTTTTGCAGCTCATAATTAAATCTAGTATAATAGCGGGAATTAGAATATTTTGGAGGTTGACAGGAGGTTGACAATTAAAAGAATTTGGGGATGAAAATGATGAGTCACCATTTTAAAAAGATTAATTAAGAGAAAAATCAGTGTAAACTAAGTTGAACACCGACCAATTAATTGTTACATATATGTTTGTTTATAATAATTAGGGTTGATGGAGCTAGTGTATCTAAATAAATGCTGAATTTGAAAGGAAAAAAAAAACCCTTAAGCTATAATCTTTATGTAGAAAATCTTCCTGATTTTTTTTGTGTGCAGAAAATCCTTCTGAATTATGGTTGTTGCAAAAAAAAAACTTTCCTGAAGTATTTTAAAAAATCACATCTAACTTTTTTACTTGTATCAGATAACTCTTTCATCTTTGCAAGTTGTTTCAAAAAATATCATATATCTTTCGTATTATTGTCAAACACCTCTCTAAACTTCTCTCTAAACTTTAGCAGAAGTCTTACGTTGAAGGGATGGATTTTTTGCAACAATAGTTCAGGAGAGTTTTCTGTTAAAAAAAAAGGTCAGAAAATTTTCTGTATAAAGATCATAGTTCAAAAGCATTTTTTTTTTCAAATTTAGCTATATTAATATGGACAAAAATATATAGGTTGAAGTTTTATCTATCATGGTTAGTGCTCGTCAACACGGTGTACTCTCTTTCCCTTTTATGGGAGCCGTCAGATAACGTGATTTTAATGCTAGGCGTGGGCTCTAATTTTTTTTGATTACGACTTTTTTTTTCTTTTTTTTTAAATTACGTGGGCTCTAATTTTGTGGCCCCAAAAAAGTTGACTGCAATTAATGTCGTTAAAGACAGTTGTTTTCTTCACTATTTTGTCTGTATATACCTAGGGTAGGAGCTCTTTCTTGTTAGCAAGCTTCCACATATGCCTTAGCAAGCTTCCACATATGCCTTCTTAGTGGTCCGTGGTTGATCTGGAAAGCTGAAACTACCTTCAAACGGGTGTGACACTGAATGCAAAGTGAGCGTGTAAGACTTGCCCTTTTTTAAAAACTTTTCATACATCGTAACATTTTCTATTAAAATATGGTAAGCGTGTAAAATTTGTCCCATTGAAGATGAATGGCTTCCATGAGTACAAGTTTTCAAGATGAGGAATTTCGACTATTAGATCTTTTGCTTAAGCTTTTAAACTTTTGATAATCACATCGCTCTGATACTACTTTAAATCACCCTTTAGGGTGATTGTGCAGAATTAAAAAATTAAAAAAAAATTAAAACTGAGTTGCAAAGTAAATGCGAAGAGATAAGAAATGCAAACACAGCAAGCATAAGTGACGCAGCGATATAACGTGGTTCGACCCCAGGTCTACGTCCCTTGTAGCAATTCTTCGTCACAAGCGTTCGACTATACTGAAACCCTTGTACAGGGATTCTCGGATTCAGGCCGAGAGACCTATTACACCCACAGGACTTATAACACAAGTCCCGCCAGTCTCACCGAAGTGGAAGAAAAGAAAAAACTTAAGATCTTTAATTATTCTGACTGAATAAAATAAATAATTATCACACACACTCGAATTGATTAGTTCAGAAGATTTTTTTCAAAGTAATAGGTAAGGAATACACAGTGGGTTCGTCCAAATATATAGACGGAAAAGTGCATCTATCAAAAATAGAAACTATACATTCCAAAAAAGTGAATAGCGCAAGTTACGGTCAACCGTAATTAAGGGACAATCAACCGTTCATCTTTATACGAAAAGTCGAAAGATAAATAGTTGACTGTTTCATTATATTGCTATAATGTGCAGTCGACTGTGGTGCATTCGACCGACATGAAGTGCGGTCGACCGCAATCGTGCTGTTCATGACGACTCCACTTTATATTTTTACCATATACTAATCAATCATTAATCAATCAAATACATATAAAATCTCACAAATATGAAATAACAATAACTGGTCTTGATAGCTTTTTGGGCACTAATCAACATGTGCTCTTTTTGAATAACTTCTTATTTTACTTGATTTTGCAATATTTCTTTATTACTTTCCTTCTTTGCCTATTCTTGAGTCTCTCTTGAATCTCCTATTGATATTATTTGATCCTGAAAATCTGAACAACTCAACTTAAACTTATTAGTATTTATAGACACGTTTTGTGCACACCAAACTAAGAGTCAACAATCTCTTCCTTTTGGTGTGAACAAAACATGACTTTGAATGTTGAAAATAAAAATAAACAATAAAGCATAAAAATACTCTCCCTTAATTCAATACTTTCTGTAACACAGATTTTTATAGATAAAGAGCATTTAAGAGAGATTTGTACATACTCCCCCTTAATTCAATACTTCCTGTTATACAGAGTTTCATAAAAGATATATAATAAGAAAAACTTTTAAGAAGAAACATTTATTTTCAGTAACTTTTAGTTAAAAACATTCATAAAAAATTCTCCCTCTTTTTGGAACACACCAAGAGGGGCAAAAAAAATAGCACAAGTTAAATATGTAACATACTCCCCCTAAATCCATTGTAAAATAAAGTACCATACAGTAAGCAAAACAGGAGATTAATTTGGGGAATAGAATATTTTGTAAAGAACGTAAGGAAAATCTTCTTACATGATACCATTGATCGCGAGACTCTTTGATATACAGTGAGAGCTCTTCATGATATCATAGATTTGAAATTTCCCAATACAAACACGTGGCAAAGAGCAAAAGAAAAAGAGTTAATTTCAAGCAACCAAACTCATAGAAGATAGCAAAAATTAAAAATTAGCAACCAAGAAGAAGCCGATCGATCACATGGTCGACCGTAAAAATCAATTTAGCTCATAAAACAAAGAACCAATCCGAGAGCGAACCAGTCGACCGCACGGTCAACCGTACACCCTGTAAAGATAAATCTGATGATAAACGAAAGACAGAGAGCGAACCGTTCGACCGTACGGTCGACCGCAAATATTGAAGTCCAATTTTTTAGAAAATCGCAGAAAACAAAAACGAAGACCGAGAGCGTGCCGGTCGACCGCCCAGTCGATTGTACACCTTCACAGTCGTATAGTCGACCGTCCAGTCGACCGAAACCCAATTTTAAGCAGAAATATCAATAACATTCAATTCTCCTTTCAAAAAATAAAATCGTTTTTCATCTAAAGGCTTAGTAAAGATATCAGCAAGTTGAGAATCAGTGGAAACACAGTTAAGAATAATATCTCCATTTTGAAAATGGTCTTTAATAAAGTGATACTAAATATCAATATGTTTTGTGCGACTATGTTAATCAGAATTCTTTGTCATATGAACAGTACTAGTATTATCGTATTTAATTAGAATATGATCAAAAAATACCTTGTACTCCTTTAAAGTGTGTTTCATCCATAATACTTACGCATAGCATGATTCGACGGCAATATATTCGGCTTCGGCAATGGACAGAGTTACAAAAATTTTGCTTCTTGGATGTCCATGAAACAAGGCAGTTTCCCAAGAAGTGACATGTGCCGCTAGTACTTTTTCTGTCTGTTAAGCTGCCGGCATAATCTGCATCAAAGTAGCCTACAGGAAAGAAGTTTCTATTTTTCAGGTACCAAAGTCCAGTATTTAGTGTGCTTTTAAGGTATCGAATAATACGCTTAACGGCAACCAACTGCGGTTCTTTAGGACACGATTGAAAACGTGCACATAAACAGACATTAAACATGATATCTGGCCGAGATGTAGTAATGTAAAGCAAACTACCAATCATACTACGATAAGTAGAAATATCAGCATTGTTAGCAGATTCATCCTTGAAAATCTTAGTAGTAGTTGCCATAGGTATTTTGTAAGCATTTGCATTTTCAAGCCCAAACTTTTTGACTAGTTCCTTTACATATTTGGATTAATTTATGAAGATGCCATCCTTTCTTGTTGTATTTGAAGTCCAAAAAAATAAGTTAGTTCACCCATCATACTCATTTCGAACTCATCCTGCATTTTCTTTGAGAATTCCTTGCAAAAAATTTATTAGTAGATCCAAATATAATATCATCAACATAAATTCAAACGATTAAAATATCTTTGAAAACATGTTTTATAAAAAGTGTAGTGTCTATTTTCCCTTTAGGGAAGCCTATGTTATGTAAAAACGAACTTAATCGATCATACCGAGCACGAGGAGCTTGCTTCAAACCGTACAAAGCTTCATCAAGACGGAATACATGGTTTGGGTGTGTGGGATCAGTGAATCCCGATGGTTGTGCGACATATACTTATTCCGAAATAAAACCATTTAAGAAATCACTTTTGGCATCCATTTGAAAGAGAGTAAAATCCATATAAGAAGCAAAAGCAAGTAAAATATGAATGGCTTCAAGCCGTGTAACAGGTGCAAAAAGTTTCATCAAAATCGACACATTCTTGTTGGTTATAACCTTGTGCAACAAGACGGGCCTTATTTCTAGTAACAATGCCGAATTCATCCAACTTGTTCCTAAACACCCACTTAGTTCCAAGTATGATCCTTTCGAATACGAACTTTCCAAACATGATTGCATTTTTCATCAAAATATGGTGAGCATGTAAGACCTGTTCCATTGGAGATGAATGGCTCCGATGAGTACAAGTTTTCAGGAGGAAGGATTTCGGCCATTGGACCTTTTGTTTAAGCTTTTAAGCTTTTGATAAGCACATCGCTCTGATACCACTGTAAAATACTCTATAGGGGGGGTGAATATGGTGATTATGTGGAATTAAAAAATTAAAGAAAAATTAAAACTGAGTTGCAAAGTAAATGAGAAGAGATAAGAATTGCAAATACAGCAAGCACAAGTGACGCAGTGATATAACGTGGTTCGACCCCCAGGTCTACGTCCACACCACCTACTTATAGCAATTCTCCGCCCCAAGCGTTCCACTATACTCAAACCCTTGTACAGTGATTCTCGGATTCAGGCTGAGAGACCTGTTACACTCACAAGACTTCTAACACAAGTCCCGTCAATCTCACCAAAGTGGAAGAAAGAAAAACTCATGATCTTTAATGATCCTGACTGAAGAAAACAAATAATTATCACATACACTCAGATTGATTATTGATTTGATTAATTCAGAAGATTTTTCTCAAAGTAATAGGTGAGGAATACACAGTGGGTTCGTCCAATTATATAGAAGGGAAAGTGTATCTATCAAAAATAGAAATGATACATTCCAAAAAAGTGAACATCGCAAGTTACGGTCGACCGTAATTAAGGGACAGTCGACCGTTCATCTTTAAACAAAAATTCGAAAGATGAATCGTCGACTATTTCATTATATTGCTATAATGTGCAGTCCACTGCGGTGCGGTCGACTGACATGAAGTGCGGTCGACCGCAAACGTGCTATTCATGACGAATCCACATTATATTCTTATCATATACTAATAAATCATCAATCAATCAAATACAGATAAAATCTCACAAATATGGAATAACAACAACTGGTCTTAATAGTTTTCTTGGGCACTAATCAACATGTGCTCTTTTTGAATAACTTCTTCTTTTGCTTGATTTTGCAATCTTTCTTTATCACTTTCCTTCTTTGCCTATTCTTGAATCTCTCTTGAATCTCTTATTGATATTATTTGATCCTTAAAATCTGAAAAACTCAACTTAAACTTATTAGTATTTATAGACACGTTTTGTGCACACCAAACTAAGAGTCAACATTATGTTTAAGATAAGTAGACCGATCGAGGGCCAATCCAAAGTCTGTGTAGAAAATATATATATAGTCAGGTAGTCATTGGAGCCTTAGATTACTTCAACTTGAACATCCTTACTCCTCGATCAGGCATTCGACGACAGGCCCGGACCTAGGGCAAGGCCCAAAGGGTGACCGCCCTGGGCCCCAAAACTTTGGGGCCCATTTTAAAGTAATTTTTGAAAAAAAAAGTTTTTATAAAAGAAAATGCATAAAGACTCCAAGAGTCTTAAGACTCAACTGTCCTTAATAAATGCATAGAGACTCCAACAGTCTCAAGACTCAACTGTCTTTTAAAAAAACATTTTTTATTTGGATATTTCACTTTCTCCTTAACAAATTAAAGCTATGGTTTCTCAATTAGAATAGTGATATATTATGTAGATAAGCAATCTTCATCTAAGTCCAAGGGCTATTCTTCTTCTGTTACTTTTGACTCTTCATCTACTGCTCCACTTGCATCATTCCCACAAGACAACCATTTTTGGGTAAGCATGTTTATCATGGATTAACTCATTTCTTACTTGATCTGCATCATTTAGGTATCACATGATAAAGCTGGATGTCCAACTTTTTAAAAATGTAACCTTACAACATCTTACTTGTAGTTATAGTTTGATTGCAAGATTATTTTTTAATATTGTCTATATGAGATTGAAGATGCCATTTTAAGTATACAAATCTTAGAAAATTAGTTAAACATGTCGATGTTATTAAATTGGAGATCCGGTATTGGGTTCATGATGCCTCAAATTGTGTTCTTGACAGCTATGGAAGACAATGGTATGGTGCCACACAAAAGAGACTTGGTTATGTGTGACTCTGTTACTATTAGCTTGCTTTTTAGGGTGATTACAAAAGAATAGGGTAATTAGCAAGCTCGAAGAATATGTTGATTGAATTCATTGGAAAATCCTTCTGTTTATGGTGAGTGGTGACACCTTTGGTGATATGGAGTCATGGTTTAGTCCTGAACCTTACTAAAAGGCCCATGTCTCAATCAGTTAAAATAATTTCACAAGATTTCTAAGCCTATTAGTGGTTTATGTCTATTCCCAACTCGCCATAGATAGCATTATTAATTCATGAGAATTTGTTGATATTTAATTGGTAAGATATACATTCTCCATATTTAGTTATGTTAAATTCTCAACGCAAGTATCCTTTTGAGATGCCTAGTTCTTATTTTAATTCCACTATACTCAATTCAAATTATAAAGACAGTAAACCTTCAACTGAAGAACATTCAGAAGTTGCAACTGATGCGGGTTATGAACCAGCAAATCCCTCCCTATATCCTGGAACTTCTCTATCATCCACTTTGGAACGTATTACTGCTAGATGAAGCAAATTGACATATTCTGCGAGTGCTTGGTCTTGGTACATATACATGGTAAGGCTACTGTAACCCCTATTGCTTATATTTGTATTTTTAATTATATTTAATAAAATTATTAATTATTTATTTTATTTTTGGTTGTATTTAATTTCATTCTCTTTGTATGGTGTGTTGTTCTTCTTTCTCTTGTGATTCATTTTGCATTGATTCAACTTTTTATTCTCATTTATTTGGCCTACAATTTGTTCTTGCTCTCGTCTCTTGTTTAAACCTATTTCATGACATATTTGTCTCTTATTAGATTATTTTCTTTCTATTGGATACTACCCAGTTTACCCAAACCCATATTGTCCCTATATAAACACCCTAATTACCAAACCCTAATATCCTATTCTCTCTCTCACCCTAGCCGTCGTCTACCCCCCATCTCGACCCTCTCTATGTCCTTTTGCTGCCGTCGTCTCGTCTTCCGACGCCGGAGACACACCCCCCGACCACCCATCTCCCGATCCCTCTCCTCTTCCCGATCCCCTGCTGCACCCCCGTGCGCCTGTCCCCGTCGAGCCCAGCACCGTAGACCAGACCCTCGACGCTGTTCCCCCCGCTGTCATCGACTTCGCTGTGGTCGACAACGCAGGAGTGCGCCGTCGTCCCCTAGCCAGGTCTTCGTCGTCGTCGTGGTTGTTGTCGCCGCACTTGCTGTTCGGTTGCTGCTGTCTCTTTGTGTGTGTGTACGTCGTGTGCACGTAATTCCGGTGGTGTGATTCTCGTTCTCATCTTTCGTTCGTTGTGTTCGTTTTTCGGGATCCGTTTTCGTTATTCTGTTCTTCGTTCCGTCGTCTTCGTATCAACCAAGTAGTTTGTATGTGTTCTTTTTATCATACAAGTTAATACCGTAAGTAATCTAGTATGAACTCATGATGATCCTGTTTTGTTAGGTTAACCATTGATATCACCTTTTGATCATGAGTAGTTACAATAATTGACACCCGTTGCATGAAAACAATTTGATTAGATGACATTTTGACTGTATGTTGTTTGTGGCACACCGTATATTGTAGATGACTGTTACATACATGTTGTTGGATGTATGATCTCATTATAGACCATTTATTCATATGCCATGCTGATTTGAGTAACCCACCTATCCCATTCTTTATATGACATCTTAGATTGGACTGTTTGTAATTAAGTTGTTTGATAAAATGCTTAAAAGAACTTTTGTTCACTGCTTTCCTATTTTGTACAGTAATTTTGGACACTATTAACATCATTAAACAAATAAGTTTGTGAACATGATTTATAGCCTTCTCTAGTTTCCAGAACTTTCGACGGATCTGAGTTCCGATTTTTTATGCATGAGTTATTGCTGTTTTACTGCAGTCGTATCGTATATTCCAGATTCTGAACTATATGTATTCTGTATGGAATTTTATTTTAAAACGGATATTAAAAGTAGAATTTGAACTCTATATTTTGCTAAATTTGTTTAGATATGACTGGGAGAAATCCCTAATTTTTGTGGAATTAATTAATGACTTTCGTATCTCATTTCATGCTTATGAAACCAATCGATATGATTTCAAACTGCATGCTGTTCAGTATAGAACTATATTTTCAACTTGATTATATTCGTTTTTCATGAAAACCTTGTGAATATAAAATGTAGCTTGATTTTTCTATTTTACTACCCTTTTGACGGATCCGGGTTTCGAATTATACTTTATGAATTATCTCTGTTTTGGTACTGCTGTGTCTAAACTTTCATAATTGAGATCTTGTTGCATTACTCTGTTTTTCCAATTTTGTTGACTATACTATCTGTAATATAATTTCATGATCTTTTATATTTTGAAACTAGATATGTCAGGAAATCTTCCAAATTTTTCTCAGATTTAATTATGATGATTTTGAACTCTTTGCATGCTTATAAACACGATTTGCATTTTTTGGCTGAACATAACTTCTGTGTTAAATGCTATTTTTAACCCTGTTTCTGTGGCTGATATGTGACTTATATATATGTGTTGAAATCGAAAGAGAGTGTAGCGCCCCGAATTTCAATATGATATCTTAGAAATACGTGGCACAATTTCCAGCATCAACTTCAATTGCAATAGTAAATATAGCAAAAAACACAGATAATTTTATTTCAATTTTCATTACATCACTTATTCACAAAACACAGCGAAATACAAAATACCTTGAATTACAATCTTTTTCTTTCTACAACACATCTTTTACAAATTTACATAAGCCATCACATCATTCTATCTCAAGCATCCAAATCCCAAAGCTATAAGCACCTACCTATAAAACATGAGGCTACAGATAATCCTAACCCCCAAAACTACAGGGGTCAGCCATCACGGTGTGAGTGACATAAGAGAAAATAAAATATAAAGCATAGAGTCATCAACAACATGTATTAACAACCAGAATAAATGAAATGAGAAGTAACAAAAAGTAAAGCATGAAAACCTCAAGGAATATAAAATAGCATTAAGTAATACATAAAATCATCAAGTGAATCTAGACTAAGTGTCAAGTGTAGGAAAAACAAAAAACACAAGCATAAAACCAAGTCAAGAAAATATTGTAACTTGTAACTTGTAACTTGTATAACATATAAGAGTTATTAAAACACATCAAAACATATCAAAATCTCGAAATAGGAGTTTTACCCAAAAATCTTTCAAAACAACATCTTATATACATATATGTTCGAATACGAATTTTAACATCAGTTTAAACTTCAAAATCTATCAATAAGAGTAGTAAAGAGTTTAAAACTATCTCAGAACCAAAACAATTGAAATCTAATCAAAACTCCATCAAAACACACAAAAACCCAATTTCTTCGAAAACAATGAAATAAGATATATGTACACATGTTTGTATGCCAAGAAAACTCCAAAACCCATCAATTAGAAATAGTGAAATATTTAGATTTATTCTCAGTACTAAAACCAATCATATCCAATTGAAAACTTCTCAAAACTCCACAAAATTACGAAATCCCAAAATTGATCATAATACATAGATCTAAATCTAAACCCTATTTTCTCAAAACTTCAAGACTTAATTCCTAGATTCAACAGCCATCAAACTCATCCACAATCATTCACAATAACTTTTCCATGCATATGAGCAATTATAACAATCACTAATCAAGTTTCTACTCAACGAAAAACCCCTAAATAGAGTTTATGCATTTATACACAAGTAAAGGTAATCTTTTTATCCAGTTTTATGCAGTA
This sequence comes from Hemerocallis citrina, assembly GCA_017893485.1. Taxonomy (NCBI): domain Eukaryota; kingdom Viridiplantae; phylum Streptophyta; class Magnoliopsida; order Asparagales; family Asphodelaceae; genus Hemerocallis; species Hemerocallis citrina. Next base: position 252,348,521 of record CM030363.1, on the reverse strand, counting down.
TCATCATACAACACTTCTCAACAAGTCAAAACAGCAAATATGTGAGGGAAAACAACCTACTCATGATTTTTATTGAGTTCTTTAACAATCTCAAGTCAACAAATTAGGGTTTTAATTATCAATAATATAGTTTCATGAAAGGATTTACTTTTAATTCATCTACTCATCAAAACTTCACATATCATCATACAAACTCCTAGCATGCTTTCTAATAGATAGATCATCACATACAACATACGTAAAACAAAACAAAACAAACATATCACTCACCTTGTTGAAGAGATCAAACGAAGATAATAAAGTAATACGAGAAATCTCTCATTCGCAAGAAATCCAAGATCTTCTCTTTAAAACTCCAAGAAATAATAATAATAAAATCTTTTGTGTTATACAGCGAAAGACGACTGCACTCCATCCTTAAATAGGCCGGAATATAGGTTTTTAGGGTTTTGAACACATTTGCAAAAATACCCCTTTTAAATATAACTTTACATATATAGATCCATATACTTGGAAACTTGATAAAACCAATTTATTTGAGATTTAAAAACAAAACAACCATCATAAAGTCAGCCGGCACTGTTTGAAAAGCCCAGAAAATGAATTTACACTTTTACCCCTCAAAATGACAATTTTGCAAAAAGATCATCTTTTATCGAAACTTGTAAAATATATCAAATGTGTTGAAAAAAAAGGTAAACTTTTTACTCCTGAATTGACTAGGCATTAGGACCAGCCCAAAAATACGAAAATCTGGAGTTTTCACCCCTAATTGGTAATTTTGCATAAAAGTCATTCTTTTTGTAATATTTGTAAATAAGTCCAATAAATATCAGAAAAATCCAGAAAATTCACAAATAATATCTAATAATAAATAATGATTTTTTACAAAATAATTTTTGACTTTGAACTTTCCAAGAAATTATTTGCATGTGTTTTGCACGTATAAAAAGATAAATTTTCAGAAAAATATTTATTAAATCTCCAAAAATTATTTTAATTCATTTATAAATCTTAAAAATACGGGGTACTACATCACTCCCTCCTTAGAATAGTTCTGTCCTCAGAACTATTACTAATCGGGTCCAAACAAAACAAGCAAAAAGAATTGAAATCTCATAAATGGAAACATAGTTTAAGAAATACAATTGTACAAGAGAATACATTCCAACAAAGTAATACAAACACACATAAGGAATACAATCATACAAAAGTTTAGGAAAAACCTTTCGCTGCGCAACTTTGATAACTTACCTCCGGAAGCCTGCTGCAACAACCTCTGAACCCCTGCATCCAACTCTGACCTTCCACCATCTGCTTCAACCTTCCGAGGATCAGTGGACACTTCCTCCTTACAAAGGACATGACCAAGAAAAGTTACCTCAAACTTGTAGCTCAAAAGAGATCAATACCAAATGATCTCCCAACACTCTCGATATCACATTCTTCGTAATATCGATCAGCAATCAATTCTTCTCCTCATGGTGTTGCCACCATCAAGGCTCCGCTTGGAAACACCTTAAGATCCACACCTAAGACTAGCAAAAATTGGGCGACACAGATGTATGCAAGAAAACTGTATCCAATAAAACCTTTTGTTTTTATTCCATTAACCCAAAACAAATTCCGTTACATGGTGAACGATACCCAAATATCCAATTTATTCTTAAACAAATTCTTACTTAATACATAAATGAATGAATTCAAAATTCTTGCACACCCCGGATCACATCCCTGAGTTATCCGCATCCTCCTCAGTCAATGCGAACACTCGCCCCTGCCTCAGAACCTTGCCTCTACTTGCACCATCCTTCTTCAGTTGCGGACAGTTTGGTTTGAGATGCCCTTCACGACCATACTGATAAAAAACCTGTGCCCTCCGAGACTTGGTGCATGCTTCCTGATAATGACCTGCCTCTCCACAGTTAAAACAAGTCACGCCTTGAATTGCAGGCACCTTCTGCACTGGCCCACTGAACTTGCCTTGCTTCACTGGGAACTCCTTCCCACTCTGATTATCTGCTGGCCTCTTGCTCTTGTTCCAGGTCTCCTGCTTCTTCTAGAACTGATCCATATCCTCTTTTATCATAGCTGCTCTCCTGACCAGCTTATCAAATCTTCTTATGCCCAACGAAATCATCCTCGACCTTAAATTCGGCCTCAAACCCTGCTTGAACTTCTTGGCCTTCTTTGCTTCATCCACAATCAGCTCCGGTGCATACCTTGACAGCTGAGCGAACTTAGTCTCATATTCGCGCACTGTCATGCTGCCTTACTGCAGTGTCACGCCTCGTTTTCCAAAAGAGAATACGGAATACGGATACGCGACAAAAGTCCAGCGAATGATTTTCATCATCCATAAGTTGTTCAGGAATTCTTTACAACATACCACAGGAATAATCAGAATCGGAAGCAAAAGATACAATCAACATGCATAATTAAAACAAGATGCCAATAGAAATTATTTGAAACCAAATATAATAATCTCAAATAATCAAATTCTGAATGAGTCAAATATCCTGGGTCACATCGCCTAAATACAAATAAATATCCAAGTAAACAAGTATATTTTTATTCAAGTTCAAGCAACAGATAATAATAATAATGAAGCAGAAACTCCAGCACTAATACATCATCTCCCCAATACCATCCGGCAGCTGACCATCCTGATATGCAATTAGTAAATTTGCAGGAGAAGGAAAATAAAAAAAATAAAAAAAAAGTATCCGTCAATTGCAAGATACGGGCCACTTATAATGTAGGATACAAGTACATGGAAAAAACTAAACAAATCTAATTAATAGCAGAAACAGATCTAGCATGGTATACTAACATGTGTCAAGTGTCAGATAGTATGCAAACAGATATACAGATAGTACCAAGTAATGGTGTCACAGGGTAGTGTCAGACAGATAATAGATAATCAGATAATCAGATACAGGTAACAGATAACAGATACAGATATCAGATTCAGATTCAGATACAGATACAGATGTCATGTTCTTATAATTCTAGTGTGATTACTATCTAGGTAGCACTTTATGCGTCCCAAAAACATAACACATAGTTGCTACAACAAACAATTTCGCTTTAAATTTTGTAGGGGATTATATAGGGCCGTGTACTCAGGGTTCAAACAGATATCAGATAAAAGATCAGACAGATAGAACCTAGTGGTTCTCTTCTCCTCTACACTTTCATATAAGAAGTAATGTAGATAGGGTCAGATAACAGATGACAGATAATCATATGAGAAACACGGCCTCCCTTCTAAGTACATATTTCTATGCTTTCCCACTACTAGATCTTTTCCATAAACTCTGCCTTGATTACTTTTATTATGGTCATCAAACAGGCATGAATGTGTACGGAATAGTGTACAACTAACATGGTATAATCAGCATTAGGTTCAGAAAAACAAATAAATATGCATAGATGATATACAGTCACATAACGAGCAAAACAGTGTGTGTTCATATTCAGAACAGCATGACAGTACAGTACTAAAACAGTGATTCTTGTCGTTACAGAAATGCAAATCTGGATCCGTCGAAAGATCTGAAAAATAGACATCCACACGAATCCAGCGAATATAAATAAATCATATAGTGTTTCAGAAAATCATAACTCAAAACTGATTTGAAAATAGAAAACACGTTCAGTCAGAAATAAGGAAAACGAATTCTCAGTCAAGAAAACTGCATCAAAACCTCCCAATTAAATTCAGGAAAAATCTGGGGTATTTCTCTATAATTCTAGAATCAAAATATAAAGTTTCATAATATTCCAGTAATAATAGATCAGTCATCAAAAATACGAAAGCATTAAGAAAACATAATTTAGCAAATATGGAAATCCCAACACTGCTGTACAAAAACTAAGATATCTCGCAACCAGTGAAACGAAATCCAATTCCGCCAAAGGGATATGAAAATAGATAAAATATACTAACTTTTACATTTCACAAACATTTTTTATACAGTATAAGGAATCATAGTGAAAATATGATTCTTTACAGAACAGCGAGCAAAATACAGCATGTATAGATTTTAGAAACGAGCATGAAATATCACATAAAACTTATCAATAAAATCTACCAAAATTCTAGGTAATCCCTAACTTAATAAAGAAACACTGAACAAAGTTTTGGATCAAAATAATATGTATAACAGGGTTCTTGAAAATTGTTTGTTATCAAAATTACTGAAAAACATAATATGGAAAAAGGTCGACACCTCTGTACTAAAACAGCCATAACTCAGTCATACGAAATCAAAATCAAGTAAGGTCAGAGGGTTTTGAAAATAGACAAAATTATCTAAAACTCATGTTTTATACCGAAATCAAGATACTGACTGTAGCACAGTCGAAAACAGCATAAAAAACAGAACAGTGCCAAAAATACAGATTTTTCCCCTTAAAACAAAATCATCATAGATTCAAGAAAATTGATCCAAATACATCCAAACATGAAATCGAGTCTACCAAGTATCTACACATCATGAATTAGGGTTATTTAGCATGTCCACACCAAATATAACATATGGGTCTCAACCAAATCACGAATTCTCACAACTAGTCTCACATACATGAACAAAATCAAGAACGGATAAACCTAAGTTAATTCATATCAAGATTTGTGTCGTGAGTCATCTATAGTCAAATTTTCATAATAGAGACAAAACCCATCAAGAAAAACACAAACAAGAGTTGTCTCTAGACCCAACTACACTATAGGTGATCTTTTTGACTTGTATCAAACAAATAAATTGGAGTACAAGTTACTTGTCTTAAATCGAGATAAAGAACGATGAACTCAAAGGTAGGAGCAAAACCCACAAACGAAAATCCACAAACTCACGAACGATCTACACGCGCACTCGAACACGCACAAGAAAACCCCAAGAGCGCGAGACGGCGGATGGAGAGAAAGCGAGAGAGATAGAGCACAGATTAGGAGCAATGGTTAAGGGAAGAACAATAGGTTGTATGAGGTTGTAAATAAAAATATAGATATGTATATATATTATGGTTGAAGAAGGATGGGAGGGTGCGCACTGGTGGCGGCTGCAGGTAAACAAAGAAGGTATGGGTCGGGTTGGCACTTGGGTAGTATAGGTTCGGTTGGGTATACAGGTAAGTAGTGGTAGGGGTATGAAATCAGGTAAGAATCTGGGTGGGATATAGAATAGGAAAGTAATAAATGGGTATATGGTTATAATTAGGTCTGGGAAAATGTTTAGAGTATGGTTTTGATAAATGGGATTTGGAGTGGTGGATGAAAAATATGTAGGTAATAATGATTATATGGTTTGGTTTATAAACAGATGGGTAAATGGGTTATAGGGTTTTATATAAATGGGTTTTAAAATAGAATAGGAAAAATAATTTAACCAATAAAAATATTGTTCAAAATAAAAATGCAATTTGCATTACAAAATATAATTTATTTAAAATACTACAAATACAGTTAGAAGATAAAAGTGAATTTTTTAATAACTAGTTGAAAATAACAATAGTAACAATAATACTAATAATAACAATAATAAGAGAAATAATAACAAAATATAAGAATTGTTTTTCAATATACAATCATAGAAAATAATTACAATTTAAAATTATTGATCGAAAACAGATTTTAAAATTGAAGATCCAAAACAAATACATTTTGACAAAAGAATTTGAAAACAGGAAAAACAATTTGCGAAAATTTTTAAAATACAGAAAATACACAAAAATACATTTTTTGGAAAAACAGGGGCTACATGCAGGTTCAAGAATTCTGTTGCCTTCTTCTCCTGAATATCCAGAGGAAAGAAATGATCCCTGAACTCTTCCAGAAAAGCCTCCCAAGTCACTTGCTGATCTCCGAAAGTCCTCTTCACTGACTGCCACCAAATGCCAGCTTCCTTCTCTAACTGCATCCCAGCCAATTTCACCTTATTGATAGAGTTTCTGAGACTTCGAAGATCATCTCTATCTGTCTAATCCAATCATCAGCCCTATCTGGATCAGACTACCCCTCAAATACAGTCGGCTTCATCCACTTGAAAGACTCAACCTGCTTGATTGGATCAGCATTAACAAACACTGGTCCAGCCTCCTAATTCTGATTCTGGTTCTGCGCCATATTAGTTGTCATGAATGTGTTCAAGTTATGATACACCCTGGCAATCTCAGTGTCGAGATCAATTCCTGCCCCATGGGAACCTTTTGCACCATCACCATTAGTACCATTCCTGGTCCTGGGTCCTGCCATTCTACTGAATACTACAAAATGTGGGTAAAGTTAGAGCATCACAACACAATTCACATCCATATCAATACCCTATGGCAAAACCCCAAGCATACCCCAAACCAAAACATCATGTTCTAACTCTATGTGATACTCACACTCTAATATCCACACATAGGTACTTACGCTCTAATATCCACACCTAGGTTCATTTTTATACCATGCTTATTATTACTATTGAAGCATGCTCTGATACCAATCTCTGTAGCGTCCCGATATTCCAATATGATATCTCAGAAATACGTGGCACAATTTCCAGCATCAACTTCAATTGCAATAGTAAACATAACCAAAAATACAGATAATTTTTATTTCAACTTTCATTACATCACTTATTCACAAAACATAGCAGAATACAAAACACCTTGAATTACAATCTTTTTCTTTCTATAACACATCTTTTACAAATTTACATAAGCCATAACATCATTCTATCTCAAGTATCCAAATCCCAAAGCTATAAGTACCTACCTGTAAAATATGAGGCTAGAGATAACCCTAACCCCCAAAACTACAGGAGTCGGCCATAACGGTGTGAGTGACATAAGGGAAAATAAAACATAAAGCATAGAGTCATCAACAACATGTATTAACAGCCAGAATAAATGAAATGAGAAGTAACAATAAGTAAAGCATGAAAACCTCAAGGAATATAAAATAGCATTAAGTAATACATGAAATCATCAAGTGAATCTAGACTAAGTGTCAAGTGTAGGAAAAACAGGAAAATACAAGCATAAAAAAAACATCAATGCTATATGCTGACTCTCTAATGCATACTTGTCGATTCTATGCATTCTATAGTACATAGGTCCAGTGCAAGCCCTTAACGATCTCCACTTTATAGGGTTAAATCCCTCGTTATGAAACTAATCCTACTACGGTGATGGAAGCAAGATCCAGAATACTCCGTGAACAGGCACCACAATCCTCGACGTGCAAGCATCATGTAAGAATAGCTTTAAAACTGGAGAATCACCTCCCAAATAATTCATATGACAGATGTGAATACATGAATACAATGCTTTGGAATATGAATTGTGATTAATCATGAAAAGATCTTATATGCATGACATTGTAATTATGAGTTGAAATTGAGAATTAGGGTATAGCCAAACCTTATACCGGCAAAGAAAGAATTGTGAAATGATGTTTTGAAATGAGAAGACCAAGGTTGGGTCATGTGAAATTAAATGAATAAGACCGGTATAGTGGAAGTGCTACATTCTAAGAGATTGATTTTATTCATGATTCAATTAAACTAAGAATTAGATACATAGTGAAGATGTGATGAAAGTAAGAGAAAAACATTGAGTATGAGGACCATTGGATTGGCGGCGTGAGAGTATTCATAGGATGTCCCATGATGAGTCATGATAGGACGTGGATACTGCTTCAGAGTACCGTCCCGGTGGCGATGCTCGTGGGGTGTTTGATGACTGCGGGTGGTGTCATGTCTATGGTAGGAGCTGAATTGCCACATGATGCCTACATGATGAGTCATGTGTCAGTGCGTTGGGATTCCCTCCAGGGCGCCTAGACATGAGTTCGTAGGTCAGAAAATATCTAGGATACTTACCATAGTTACAGTAGTAGATTAAGTCATGGCGAGGGATTGAACCCTACAAGATGAAGAACGATTAAGGACTTGCCCTCGAACTATATAGTATGGGCTGCATAGACTCTGAACAAGTGCGCATTAGTGTCATATAATATAAGTAATTGCATTAAGGACTAAGTGCACCATCACAACACGACATCAATAGAATAGTCCTCTTTAGCTTTGTTTGTGACAAGTTTGTGTTTATTAAGAAATGAGAATCGGTATACTGTTTCCGGCATAGAGAGGATGGCCGTGTATAATATTTCGTCAGTTGAATGAACTGACGCCTACAATTTTATATGCAGGGTAAAGATGCTTGACAAATGAAGTATACATGCTGTGCAGGATTGATTTAAATGTTATTTCATGTAAATTGATTGTAATATTGCTTCCGCTGTGATAATGTACAAGTGTAATGTAACTCTGATGAAAGAAAAGTTTTTATTACCTTGTAAAATTGTACGAAAGAAGTGTAAAGATCCTGTGGAACTTGAATTCAGTTGTATTTTGGAATTCGGGATGTTACACTTGGTCGTCCGATCCCCATCATGATTGTGATCTTGATCTCTTGATCTCTTGATCTTTTGATCTTGATCTTGATAGATTGATTCCTGACCATCCGATCGACTTGATCATCATGATCATGATCTCCATCATTGCCATTGAATGTGGGTCGTCGATCTCTTCTTGATCATCATGATATCCATCAGTTTTGATCTCGGTCGTCCAATCGTCTATCGCGATCATCATCATCAAACTCTTGGATCCAGCCGTTCGATCTTCCTTGGTCTTGATCGTTATCAAGATCCATGCTGGGATCCGTTCCCGTTATTCTTTCGTCAAATTCATCGTCTACACCCCAAGGCAAGTATCTTCTTGTACAATTTATTGTTCTAGTACAAACGTTTAATTGAAAATACTGCAAGTAGATTGTAAATGTGACTCCCCTTTGGCTCATCGTTTGTTGATCTTATTTTGTTCCTTACCAATTCCATGATCTTAAGAGTCACAACCTCCCATTGATACCTATTACACTTTGGTTTGCATCACATGTTAATTTACACCCATATGAATCATAATTATAAGGCTTTTCATGCAAAAACTATCTTTGTTTGCTGCTACTCCCGTCTTTACTTGCTGTTTCAATCCCGATAACATCAGAATCTGGACTTGAGTCCTGAATATGAAACTTATCCCCAGATGTCTAGTTTACTACACTTTTGAAGGAATTAAATTTCGAGTTACAGTTTGTGAGATATCACAGATTTACTGCTTCTGTGTCTGTAATCGCAGATTCATAAAAACTGCTGCATCACTTTGTTTTACAATTAATTTAACTATGCTAAATGTAAGATAATGATCTAAAATTTTGCATGCTGATACTAGACACCCTAGAGAATATTCTCTAGTTTCTTGGAATTATTTAATGAAGTTTCAAACCTGTTTCATATGTATAAACTCAGTTTTACAAATTATGGCTGAACACAAATTCTGTGTAGTTTGTTGTTTTGACACATGATGCTACAACTTTTATGTATCTTATTTATATGCATTGGAACCGGGCAGGATTCTAGTTTCTATAACTTCTGACGGATCCATATTTTCTATCTTTTAGCAACGGGAATTGCAGTTTTGGTGCAGCAACGTCATGCTGTCCAGAATTGGAATTCTCCTAGTTCTTGATAATTTTAATTTGTGTTGACTCTCGAATATGCTTTCTAATCATCTTAAACTTGTTCCATGTTATTGATCATGTTTACTTGCCCTGTTTCGCATGCTTCTATGCTTGTTTGATGATAATAATAAATAATAAGCCGGGGTTTAAGAAAAATGCCATAGTAGTGGACAATATAGGTAAGTGTACTCGGAAGGGGGCCCGTGTTTCCCACTTGATACATGCTTTATGAACTAGTTATATTATTATTCGATTCATGAACTAGTTATTATTGATTCATGAACTAGTATATGATTATTCGATTCATGGACTTGTTATTACTTATTTCATGAACTAGTATATTATCGTTTGATTCATGACTTGTCATGTTATTACTTGACACATGAACTAGTTATATGATTACTCGATTCATGAACATGGCTTGCTTGATACATGATTCCTGAGTACACCGCCCTATAAAATCCACCACTAGACCTAAACGTAACTGTTTATAAGTAACAACCATGTGGTAAAAGTATGGACGCATGAAGTGCTACCTAGATAGAATTAAATATTAGACTTAAGAATAACTTGTTACTTGTACACACTTGATACTCTACTTGATACTTGTTACTTGATACTTGTACGTGATACTTGTGTAATACCCCGCAAAAATAGCATATGGCTATTTTGCATTGTAATCCGTGCGCAATTGAGAATTGCACGCGATTGTGTGTTTTTCTAATAACAATGGATTGTTATTTAGAAATATCAGATATATGGTCTACCTTATTTTATGCTATTGGAGGGTTATTATGAGACAATTTTATGTATTTTTGATTGTTAGTATTTTAAAGAGTGAGAGTTGGGGTTTAATTGAAATGTATTTGAGACTAGGGGGCTTACATGTAATATTCCCCTATTATTTATTTATTATCTATTTATTTATTTATTATTCCTTTTATAAAACCCTCCCCCACATTTTTCCTTCCTTCTCCACTTCTTTCTTCTCCTCGTTTCCTTCCCAGCCGACAGCACCCAAGCCGAACCCATCGGCTCCCCCTCTCCCTACCTCAAATCCACTCCATTTCTCCACCGTTTCCAAATTAAATTTGGGGGTAGACTAATAGAAGGGTTCTCTACGTCGTGGCGGTGTCCGTTTTTCGAAAGTATTTCGGGAAGGTAAAACCCTAACTATTTTATTGTATAAAATTTTGTTGGATTAATTTTTATTGAGTAAGAATGTTAGGGTAGAGAGATTTAGAGATATTAGAAATTGTAGATGTGAGAAATTAGCGGATTTTAGAGAGATTTCAAGTTGTTAGTAAAATAGAGTTTTGGGTTTGTAAAAGAGAATTATATGGATATGAATTAATTCTCATATGGTAGTAGAAATTGTAGTAGGAATATTAGAATAATTTGGAGTGCTTTAGTAATTGTGTGAAAATAAGAATCTCGTCGGAATTTGAGTGCTTACGTGCAAAGCGCATGTGCATCCTAGGCGTTCAATAGAATGCCTGTGTGATGTTGGAGTTAGTATTATTATTTTTCCGTAACTGTTTTTGGATGCTTGAGCCTTGATTGCTTTGAACTTTGATGATAGGATATACTAGCGGCTTTGAATGCATGGTGGCGCTTCGAGTCTTTGCGGGACAATTTGTGAGTATGATATCTTTTATTTTACGCACATGGTGCGTTGTGAAAATTTTAAATTATGAATTGCTGTGCATTTTTGTTTTTGTACCTTAGTTAACATGGATGTTTTGAGTTAAGGATTTGTGTGGACACTTTTGTATGTGTCCACAACTATAGTTTAATTTCATAAATTATCGAGGTCGGTTGATACCTCAGAACTTGCAGAGTTCAGCTGGTCTGAAAGGGCAGAGCTGAAGCCGGTTGCTTTTGGACTGAAGTCCAAAAGGTCATAACCATTTGTGTAGGTATGATCTTGCTATGAACCTTGAGAGTAGCTCTTGGTATGGGTTTATTTGATGATTCTCAAGCGTTAGAAATTCTAGTGTTCGTTTGGGTGAAGGGTAGTAAATGCTCTGCTGAAGGAGTGGCTGAATTTGTGTGCTATGTTGGAAGTTGTGGTTGTTGTAAGTTTGGCACCCTGTTGTTGAGATTGACTTCAAGATTAAGTTAGCTTGAGGACTTGAGCTCTTAAATATTTGAAAGAGTCGCCCACTAGGGGATTGCTGTGGATCCTCCTACCCTTCTAGAAGTCTGATCATGTTAAATTCTGATGAGCGTAGCTTGGGCCACAGCTACTGCTATTTCTTGAGTTATTCCATCGGACAATTGATTAGGAGCCCTCTGCATATCGCAGTGTGGTGATTATGAGCAATCGGGTTTTAATGATATTTTAGCATTTCATTTGGAATTTAGATGAGTTCCTGGGATTAATACTCATGGCAGACATGAGTGAGTTGAGATATAGTTCTGGTCGGTTGTGTTTTGTGTCTCGATGCCTGAGTCTGTCAATGGTCAGGAATTAATGGTTATGTGTGTGCTTACCTTCATTTAATTTGTATTGCATCATTGGGACGCCGTTGGACCACTCGCTGAGGGTCACAGGCCGAAATTATTTTGGGATCGCTGACCTATGAAGGTATTGGGAATCACTGGATGTGATTCCGGGATGGTTGTTACCTTGACAGACCAGTCAGGCTCGACTGTGTTGATCGACACCGAGTGTGAATTGAATAACAACATATTTTCAATAAACTGCATTGATTAGGTTTTCTTTTATTGTTTCGCTCGAAGTCCGAATTGGTATTAGGGGTGATTCCCTATAATTCAATTCGTTCTGAGAGTTAGCACTAAGTGGTGATACTGGTTGTCTCTTCCTGTCATTAGGGATACGCACTGCGGTGCGTATCTTGCACTGTTAATTCCTGAAGTACCATGGTAAGAACGGGATGCTGATATCTTGACGGATCGGGGGTACCGACGTCATGTTCTATGTTGGTGGACACGAACGGATCATAAAAGATCTTTGCGCAATGGATATACTGCGGTATATCTGTAAGTTCGTCACAGCTTTCGAGGATGGTTCGACGCAGTAATTATTGGTGACTTCGGGGTAGCGCCCCGCATTATTTCTTTTATTTTCACCTTCTCAACCATGTCATACTATCAGGAACAGGAAGTAGACCAAATTAGAATGCATTGCATAGCGAGGGTTCAAATCCCTGAACTGGAGAAACGGCTTGATCTGGGCCACATGTAGTATGGGATGCATGTGTGTCCAGAGTCTTGCTGACATTAGATTAAGTGCATCTGTTCTGTATTCTGTATTGTTGTATTAGACTCAGGTCATGGCATACACAAACACTAGGAAATCAGGATACACGTGTATTTTCCATTTAAGATGAATTATGAGTGTGAAAGTGATGTATTGCGAGACATGATGATATGTGTTGTAAGAATGAATGAATGCGACGTTATGTGATATGAAATTGAAAAGGAATATAAGTCGTGAGTCTGAATTTGCAAATGAATGGTAAATGAGGTGCAGTTTATGTGAAAGTAGCATTGTGTGAATGTAAAGCTTTATAGGAGAATAAGCTACAGGAATATTTGCGTAAGGCGTAAAGTGATGGGCCTTAAGCGACTAATTTGGGAATGATGTCCAAACTAAGGATAAGTATATTGTGAGCGGGTGTGGATATGCATACAGAAAGTGATGCAGTGAGTATTTGATGGGAATTTCCATTTATGATATTTACATGTTCAGGTTTACCTTGGTATTCGTAAGTTCATCCTGCTTTACTTATAAGATTAATTTATTTGCTTATTAATAAATTATACTCACACCAAAAATAGCTAACCCCTTAGTGTTTGGGGGGTTAGGGGATCTCTGGACTACCCTAGGCCCCTACTGTTACAGGTCCTCAGCGGTGCAGAGGTGAGGTGTAGATTCTGTGGAGTGGGGCTTCATTCTACAATTTGTTACTTAAGGTTAATTGTGTGAATAGTGACTTTTATGCTTTAAACTGTATTTGTGATGTACAAGTATGTGGATAATGATGATGAGTATAGTGTGGGGTGGTATGCTATGTTGTTGACCCGTACCCATCTCGTTGTGGAGTACCGGGCCCTGTGGTATGTTTTATGAATTATTTTCTAAAAACGGTACTATGTTTTCAAAGGAATTTATGGTTTTTAATTGATATTTGATATTCTATTATGAGTTTGGCCCCCAGAGCATATATATATATATATTGCCTGTGTGATTCTGCTTATTTTGGCCTGGGGAGCCCGTGATATAATTGCCTGTGATGTGAGCTACGGAATTTAGAGCAGAATTCTGTATGCTTTTTGTGTTTCGGGGCAGAAATTTCAGGGGAGACTCTGCCCGATTTTTTTTGAAATATAGCTATCTTAGTTTATGATTAAAGTGATAGAGAAATTGAAAGAATTGAGTTTGGAGTCAAAATGGGGGCGTTACAGCTTGATACGAATAATTGATGTTCGTAACTATTGATGTATTAACTCTGATGGCTATAAAAGTGTTTTAAATTTCCGTAGTATTTACTGCTTTGAGATGCATTTGAAGGCAAAGATTCTGGTTGTGTCACGAATGTCTAATGACGGGGATCCGGGGCGTTACAACTTGTTACTTGATGCTTGATACAATTACATGTTCACTTGTTACTTGTTCCACTACTAGTACTTGTTACTCAATCTTGTTACTTGAGTTGTTTTACTTACTAGCTAGTCTCTTGAACTTCACCACTTGTTGCATCCCTATCATATCATGTTATACGTTCTTGATTCCAAATCTTGTTTCATATTTCATGCACTTATTTTCATACCCTTGCTTGTACTACTTGCGGCCCTAACTTGTACTAAGGGTGTTTATCTTTGTTTTCTCTATTTTTTCTTTTATATTTATATATATAGACTTTGGAGACGAATTGCCTACTAAAATTGGTGAGCAGACGTTCTAGGCTACGCTTGGGAAATAACTGCTTTAATTATTTTGTATTTGAGTTATTTATATTTGTTGCTACTTGAAACTTGTAACGGACTTGTAGTCCCGAAGTTTTATCTTTGATCCAGATCTGGAAATTATTTGGATATTTATATTTTGTTTCAATTGTTTCCGCTTGATTAATAAATTATTCATGCATGCGTGGTTGAGTATATTTTGTTATATTTCTTGTTATGATACCGAGTCGATCCTACAGCTTATGAATGATGAAAATCATTTGCTGGGCCAATGTTATGCGCTCGTATTCCGTATTTTTGGAAAGCGGGACATGACAGTTCCATTACAAAATCTTAAAACGAAACTGTTTGCTGTAGCAACCATGTGATAAAATCTGGGACGCATGAAGTACTACCTAGTTAGTAATGAACATTAGACATAAGAATAACTGTTTACACTGTCATATCCTGTTATGGTTACCGTGGAATTTACTGTTACTATTGATTATTGCTACCGTTGGCAAATTGCTACTGTTGATCCTTACTGTTACTGTTATGCTTCTCCTGTTATCACTACACTGCTTACTGTCATCTCTAGACTGTTATATTTGCTACTATCTCCATGTTAGTATTACCTGTATAGTTTAGTTTTTCCCTTCATTTTCCTACTTGTATTACTTGCGGTCCCGACTTGCATCTAACGGGCATTATGTTTTTATGTTTTCTTATTTTCCTTGTAACTGTCATATGAGCAGGTTTTGCTGATCAACTGCCTACTGGAGTTGGTGAGCAAAAGTTTTGAGCTGCGAAATTAGAATAATTTGCTTAAATGTTTTGATGAACTATTTTATTTCATGAATCGTATTGAGACTTGTATTTGGGCTGATTGTCCCAGGATTATTGTTTTGTTTCGGATCTAGTATTTGTTGAAACATTTATTATTGATGCAATAAATACTGTTGAGTTATGATTATTTTTGCATGCCTGGTTGGAGTATACTGCTATATTTACTGTTATGATGAGTCAAGTAGATCCGTACAGCTTATGGATGGTGAAAACTATCTGCTGGGCTTAGTCGCGTATCGTATTCCGTATTCCTTTTGGGAAGCGGGGTGTGACAGCTACCATCTTATAATTTACATATTCTGCTTATTGCTTAATAACATTTAACTGATTTATGTTCTTTTTTCTCTTTCTCATCACTGCGCTGGACATATATGTGGTCATTTATTATAATATTTGTAATTTTGTATGACGTTTGTTTTAATCTTTGAAATATTTGTAAGCCTTCTTATCATTTAAGTATTTATATATGACTATATTTATGTGGTTATTTCGAAAATGTAAATTATTTTTATATATTAAATTTATTTCAATTACTTAAAGAATGGCCTCATAATCTTTGTTCGTCCTGATCCTCCAAATTGTCAGGACCGGCCCTGTGTTCGACATAATGCTTCTATGAACCCCCAACCTAATTCTCCACCAAAATGTTGCTAGTGTCCACCTATGAGTTGTATGAAGATCAATGTTGACGGAGCAGTTGGGGACAATGAGTCATTTGCAGCAGGTATTGTTCGAGATCACAAAGGCGAGATCACCAAAGAGGTGAAGGCTAGCTGTACAAATAGTTGGTTCTGATCCTGAGTTAGCTGAAGTTGATGCTATTCGAGTTGGACATCAAATTATTGGTTCTGATTCGAAGAATGCAGTCAAGTGGATTACTGATGCGGATATAGCTCCTCCATGGAAAATCAAGCACATCGTTAGTTCCAATAGGGAACTGTGGAAGTGTGCATATTTTAGCAGAGTCAGGGAGAAATTGAGGTGCTCCGTGGATGATGAAGATGGTGAGGCCAACTCCGATCCGGCGGCATTTTGGTGTCAAAACGCCAAAAAATGGCTCTGGCGGCGCTCCAATCGGGCGCCATTTCTAGCGCCATTTTTGGCAATTTTGATGCTGGTGAACAGTGGCACACAATTTCTGGTTAACAGTGGCACGCCATTTTAAAATTATTTTTTAATGTACATTTTTATAAAAAACCCCTATAATTTAGTACAAAATTGATTTAAAAAGTAGGTAGAGAAGAATATACAGAGAATATTTCTTTTGTGTTAGAAATGATGTTATGGGTTGAACATTATGTTACTGTTTAATGTGACTTGTACACTATTTTAGTGTAAAAGTTGCACCAAAATAATGTTGTGGATTGGAGATGGCCTAAGGATGAAGGTCTCAATTGGAGGTGGCCTAAGGATGAAGGTCTCAATTCTACTTCAGTACACATTCCATACTAGCTAGTAGTAGTATTGGTCCAATGATCATATTTATATATGGTCATATATGCTATTATCATGAGTGATATTTTTTTATGCATGCATTAGAATTAGGCACATTATTTTCTGTACCGATTAATTTAGATTATTTGTATCGATTGGTACGCTATAGTTGTTTCTTTGAATGGTAGGACCAAGTACCACACGAAACTAAGTGTCACGTGATAAGTTCGACGAGGGTCAACTCTAGAATCAGAGGGGCTACCTCTAGAATTCAATATTCTAATAAAGTAAATGATTTGCGGTTTATTGACATTGTGTACATATTTGAAATTAAAAGTACTGTTTTCGCATTTTTGTAAGCATATCTGATTAACTGCTGAAGCAAGGTTGATCTCACTAGCTTGTGGTTGCCCATCCCCCCTTAGTCTCTATTTTTGTAGATTTGAGTATTGTTAAGATAAATCAGAGAGAAATGAAGACAATACTGAATATTGAATTGAGAAATAACTGAGTACAATATCTCCTATATATAGGAGGAACCAAATACAAAACTAGCCAACAATCCAATGTGGGACTATAATATCTAACACCCCCTCTCAAACTCACGATGGGTCAAACAATGTGAGTTTGCCTACTAAGTGTCGGAATCTCTGAACACTATGGGATTTGGTGAAGAAGTCTGCAGTCTGCTGGGAAGAGGTAATAGAATGGAGAGAGATGGTCCCTGTCTCAAAACGCTCACGAACATAATGACAATCAATCTCAATATGCTTCGTTCGCTGATGAAAGACCGGGTTGCTTGCAATGTGCAATGCACTCCGGTTATCACAATAAAGTGGAGTAGCTCCTGTAAGAGTGATACTCATATCTGATAACAGCCAACGAACATGAACAATCTCTCTAGTAGTAGCTGCCATTGCTCTGTACTCAGCCTCGGCGGAAGAACATGCAATAACTGCCTGTTTCTTGCTCCGCCATGAGATCAGCGAATCACCAAGAAATAGACAGAAACCTGTGGTAGACCTTCTGGTAGTCGGATCACCTGCCCAATCTGAATCAGAATATGCAATGAGCTCTAGTTTGGATGTAGAAGGCATGAATAATGAGCGAGTGATAGTGCCCCGAAGATATCTGAGGATCCGAAAAAGAGCATCGTAGTGAACTGATGTAGGAGCGGAAACAAACTGGCTGACAATACTAACTGCATGGACAATATCGGGTCTGGTCATGCATAAGTAGACAAGCTGTCCAACAATCTGCCTGTATCTAATGGGATCAGGAAGGAGCTCACCATCTTTGGGACGAAGCTTCACATGAAGCTCTAAGGGTGTATCAGCTGATCGACTGTCAGAGAGACATACGGCGGAAATAATATCTGATGTGTATTTCTGCTGAGAAATGAGTATCCCCTGAGATCCATGAGCGATCTCTAAACCCAAAAAGTAACGTAGCTTACCAAGGTCTTTCATATGAAACTGCTGGTGAAGGTATTTCTGAGTGGATGCAATGCCGGCGGAGTCATCCCCAGTAATGATCATATCATCAACATATAGTAGTAGAAGTACCCTCCCCTGCAGTGATGACCGTATAAACATAGAATGGTCCTGGGAACTCTGACGAAAGCCAGCCTTGGTGATGACAAGCCGAAAACACTAAAACCAGGCTTGCGGGGCCTATTTCAGACCATATATAGCACGATGAAGTCTACAAACATGACGAGGAGGAGTAGTAAGGCCAGGAGGAGGATGCATATAAACTACTTCAGATAAGGTACCATGAAGAAAAGCATTCTTCACGTCCAACTGGTATAGCGGCCACTGATGAACGACGGCAACAACAAGAAGCGTGCGAACTGTAGTTATCTGAGCCACTGGGGCAAAAGTCTCATCATAATCAATGCCCGTGCAACTAGACGAGCCTTGTGCCGCTCAATGGAGCCATCAGGTCGATATTTGACCTTAAAGATCCACTTGCAACTAACAGGCTGAACACCCATAGGCAGTGGAACAACATCCCAAGTACCAGTCTGATCAAAGGCACTGAACTTCTCTGTAATAGCTTTCCGCCACTCAGGGTATTGAACGGCTTCCTTATAGGTTCTAGGCTCACGTGTAGAAGGCTCACGTGTAGAGTGTATAGCAGTGAGGTATGCATGAAACTGGGGTGAGTAAGAAGCTAGTGTGGCAAAACCAAATTGGTCAGAGGGACCAGTGGCATCAGGTATGTAGTGGGGTGGTGGGACGCCCGCAGTAGAACGTGTAGACTGACGCACTGGTGGTGGAAGGGTAGTGTGTGGAGGTGAGGTAGGTGGTGTAGGTGTAGGCAACTGTGGAGATGCAGGTGGTGAAGAAACAGGGGTTGTCTCTGTAGGAATAATGGGGGGACTGTCTATAGCAGGAGCGAAAGGAGCCAAAGGAGTGGGATCAAAAGGAATAGGTGGAGTGGAAGTAGGCCCAATAGGTGAAGGATCGAGAAAACTAGTGTCCCGAGTGGAGGTTAAGTAGTAGGGAGAGTCTTCTACAAAGGAGACATGTCGAGAAATACGAATACGACCTGCCATAGGATCAAAACAACGATAACCTTTATGTTCAAGACTGAAACCTAGATGAACACACTTAGCGGCGCGAGCAGTGAGTTTCGTGCGCTCAGTGGGAGGGAGAAGGACATAACATGTGCAACCAAAAATACGGAGCATGTTGTAGTCAGGGGATGAGTGATAGAGGGCCTCATAGGAAGTGATGCCAGAGAGGG
Source organism: Hemerocallis citrina (assembly GCA_017893485.1). Classification (NCBI taxonomy): domain Eukaryota; kingdom Viridiplantae; phylum Streptophyta; class Magnoliopsida; order Asparagales; family Asphodelaceae; genus Hemerocallis; species Hemerocallis citrina. The sequence continues at coordinate 252,329,003 of CM030363.1, read as the reverse complement.
CAGACGAAGGAGTAATGTTAATGAGACTGACGAAAGTGATGACAGCTTCAGCCCAGAAAGAACGAGGAACAGAAGAGGAGAGTAGAAGAGCACGAGCCGTCTCAAGGATGGGACGATGCTTGCGTTCAGCGACACCATTCTGCTCATGGGTGTGGGGGCATGATTGCTGAAAAAGAGTGCCCTGGGACTGAAGAATCGATTGCATAGTAGTAGAGGTGTACTCACGAGCACCATCTGAGCGAAAAGTTTTGATACGAACCCCAAACTGGGTGTGAACCATGGTCATAAATAATCGATAAATGTCAGGTATCTCAGAACATTGGTGCATAAGAAATACCCATGTGTGTCTAGTGAAATCATCGATGAAACTAACATAATAGAGATAACCTTTTTGAGAAGGTGTGGGAGATGGACCCCATATGTCAGTGTGAACGAGTTGAAAAGCATGAGTAGAATGAGAAGTGCTTTTATTGTTAAAAGGGAGGGCTAAGTGTTTTGCCAACTTACAACCCTGACAAACAGATAATGAAGTAAAATTAAAACGACCAAGAGCACCACTACGAACCAATTCTTTCAAACGAGACGCACTAATGTGACCTAAGCGTCTGTGCCACAAATCGGCATCAGAACTAACAACACCAGCAAAACTAGAAGTGGAATCATGATCATGAAGAAAATCTAGATGATATGGACGTCCATGTTTGCTAGCGCGTCCAATCATATGACTAGTCCGAGGATCCTGTATGGTACAGTCCAAAGAAGTAAAGGTAATGGTAAGGCCACTATCACATAAAGCACTAATGGAAATAAGGTTCGTAGATAAACGAGGGGCATAAAGGACAAAAGGTAAAGTGAGAGTTGGAGTGTTAATGGATCCAGAGTGTGCAGTAAGAAGTAGTGAACCATCGGCAGTGTAAAGTGACGGTGAATGAGAGGTAAGTGGAGTGCGAGTGGTGAGAAGTGTACAATTGTTAGTGAAATGATGTGAAGCACCAGAATCTAAAAGCCAGAAAAAGACATACCAGGAGTGACAGAGAAAGTAGGAGCAGATGAACTAGCACTGATAGACTGATCCGAGTTCTGAAGATCCAGCTGAGCTAGACGGTGTTGTGGAATATCATAGGAAGCAGGAGAAGGCATGATTGGAGTGATGACCATCGCACCAGGTGTGCGGAGAGGAGGTAAACCCTGGTGCTGTCTGCGCTGCTGTGCCTGAGCTAGGAGTTGAGGATGAAGAATAAAGCAGTTACTATGAGTATGGCCATCCCGCTGACAGTGGGTGCAATGGGAACGACGATCAGGAACACTGCGATGGGCAGTAGGAGTAGGTGTAGAGTTGGGGCGAGGCTTGCGTGAGAAGGATGGACGATGAGCAAGGGCAAGGACACTTTCACTGGTAGAGGATGAGTGAGGAGTAGGAGTTGGGAGAGCACGTAACCGAGTTTCTTCAGCAACAAGCTCAGCAATAGCAGCTTCAAGACGCGGGACTGGATCCCGATGGATCAATTGACTGCATAAAGACTGATATTCTAGTCGAAGACCCATCATGAAGAACATAAACTGACGACGTTCACGAGTGACATGCACCTCACTGTTCTCTAGTTGCTGTAATTCGCGCCAGATATTGCGCATGGCTGTGTAATGTTCCTGAATACTGCGGTTACCCTGCCGATCAAGAACGAACTGAACCAGGAGCTGATACTCACGAGCCCCACTATTCTGAACATACTGGGTAACCAAGTGTTTCCAAAGAGCCTTGGCAGGACGAACTCGAAGAAGATCAGCACGAAGATTACGGTCAACAGAGGATATGAGGAAGGAAATAACTCGACGGTCATGATCATCCCAAGTGGTTTGAGATGTATGAATCAATTGCTTATCGGCAGCGGAAGCAGTAGTATCGGGATATTTGGGGCGAACAGTGGAACCATCAATGTGACCCCATAAAGAATGGCCAAGAAGAGTGGCCTCAACAGAAGCAGACCAATCAGTCCAATCCTTAGCAGAGGAAAGAAGGAAATCAGTGGAGACTGGAAGGTACTGACGAAATTGAGGTTCCATGAGAGCTACAAATACCTGCAAAAATATATGTATATATATATATATATATAGATAGATAGATAGATAGATTTTTTATTTATTTTTTGTTTTTCTTTTTTTTTCTTTTTAATTTTTTTTTAAAATTTTTTTTTTTCCAGAAAGTAGGGTTTCAGATTGTAATGGGTAATGGGTTTTGGGTAGGGTTACAAAGTCGGATCTGGATTTACAATAGAAGTAGGGTTACACAGTCGGTTCTGGATCTGGACGGCGGCGCGGGTGGCCGAGAAGAGGGAGGACGACGGTAGTTGGTGATGGATTGCAAGAATTCGTAAGTGATCGAGTGATCAAGAGGCAGTTATTTGAGGAAGGTGATTATATTAAAAGTTGTATTTATTTTGGAAATATTTGTAAATGTGAAATTGTTGTATATGTTGAAGTTAGTTGCTTTGTGTATTGTATTGGATGGAAGAAAATTTTTTACTAACGACCCGGTTTGGGTACTCCAATTTTAAATCCTGGTGGGGCGCGTTACAATGGATTTCATTGTTGGATGAAGAGGGAAGGTGGGGAAGCGGTGGTGATGTGATCTAAGAGCATCCACTATGGTTCGATCTATATTTTGAGTATATGCAAATTTGCTTTTAGCATCGATGCTCTTCCGCCACTACGGTGAAAGCTATAATTTGCAAAAAAAATTTAATAAAATATATAGACGGAAGAAGATCTCCCGTCTGCTCTCTATTTTATTTTTTTGCTTTAAAAAATAACCCAGCCGGAAGAAGATCTTCCGTCTGGGTTTTTTAATTTTTTTAAAAATGCTTTTTTAAAGTCTCAGCCGGATGTTGATCATCCGTTTGGGATTTTTTGATTTTTTTTTTTTTTTTTTTTTTTTTGTCTTTTAGGAAAAGGACAAAAAAAGAAAACGACGGAAAAAAAAAAAAGGAAAAAAAAAATGAAAGGGACGGAGGATCTTCTTCCGTCTCTTTCAATTTTTTTTTAAAATAATTAAATAAATATAAAGACGGAGGATCTTCTTCCGTCTATACAATTTTGACCGGTCAAATTGTATAGACAGAGGATCTTCTTCCGTCTATACAATTTTGACCGGTCAAATTGTATAGACGGAAGATCTTCTACCGTCTATTCGATTTTTTAATTCCAAAGAAATCAAAATTTTTGATAGACGGAAGATCGTTTACCGTCTTCTATAATTTCCAAATGCTATTCTAGTCTGCTATATATGGCCGACTCCTGTTCACTACGCTGCTATAAACTAGGTTTATAGCAGACCGTAGTGGGGTAAAATTTTCCAAAATTTCCATTTTTTAGATAAATGGCCAACCATAGTGGATGCTCTAATGGGGGTAGAGATGGAGAACTTTTAGAGCATCTGTAGTGAGTGTACTCCCTGGCTAAAATATCAATTTTTTCAAAAAATAGTCAAAAATGTGTTGTAGTCGTTGGCTATATACCTAAATTTTGGGTTATAGGGGGACAGTGCTCTGCTATATTTGGAAGAATATAAAATAATTTAGAAAAAATAGCCGACCAAAGATGATCTTTCGTCCGTTGAACCAAATGATCTTTCGTCGCTTTATTTTTTTTTTAAATATCGGACGGGAAATCATTTCTCGTCCAAATTTTTTTTTTTTTGGACGAGATCGGACGGAAAGATCGATTTAAAAAAATGGACAGAAAATGATTACCCGTCCAAGAGATTTGCTGCCAACATTTAGAGAGAAAATTCTGTAGAAATATGTCTATAGAATTATTGTGCATACAGATTAAGATTAAATTAAGATTTAATTAAGATTTGAGATTAAATTAAGATTCAATTATGATTAAATTAATTATTAAGTAAGATTAAATTAGCTGAAAGAACTCTCGGACAGGAAATGATTTCCCGTCCGTGAGCAAATTTTATTTATTTATTTATTTTAAATGCTGAAATGGGAAATCGTTCATCGTCTGGCACATTTTTATTATTAAAAAAATCTGGGACGAGACATCATCTTTCGTCCGTCGACAATCTTAAAATTAATACCTAAATTTTGGGTTCAAACAACTTCAGCTCAAATCCAAATTTCTATTCCTATATGTGAAATATCCAAATTTTGAGATTGAATGACTACAAATGCTCTTATGTGCCACTGTTAATTTTTTTATATTAAAATTTTAAGCGGAAAATGGGAATAGTCAAAGTATCTAATGTAAAATCACGGTCAAACAAGGAGCGTAGATAAACTTTTCTTTGAAATTAATAAATTATTAAGGATTGACACATTCATTTTGGGAATTTTTTCCCAAACTGCCCCCACTTTTTGAAACTTTTTTCCAAACTACCCTATTTTTTTTTTTTAATTCTCAAACCATCCCACTCGGTCTTTGAAAGACCGAGTTTAGTTAAAACTAACTCGGTTTTTCAAAGACCGAGTGTTTGTCTAGGATTTTTCGAATTCTAACACTCGGTTTTTGAAAAACCAAGTTATTTTTAACTAAACTCGGTCTTTCAAAGACCGAGTGTGTTATTTTGATAAATACTTTCGAAAGTGGATTGGTTTGGTAAATACTTTCAAAAAGTGGGTCATTTTGGTAACAAGTTCCACAATTGGAGGGTGGCGGTGCCCTATCAAGCCAGAGAAGGAAGGGGATATCCTTTTAATTTTTTTCCTTGATTTAATTCCAAATGGAGATAATAAATAAACACACAAGATAGTCTTCTCACAAAACCTATCATAATCAAGATTTGTTAGCACTAATAAATCTAACTATACTACATAATGTCTAATATTCTAATTTGGATTTCACATCAGTCACTAATAATTAAGATTCTTGTATTTCATATTTTCCCTTCTATAATTCATTTCTTTCATATTAGAACACCTCCGTTCTCATTCATTCTTGTTTATTTTGTTCATTTTTTTCACTATTTAGAATAAATATCTTTTACTTTTTAAGCTGAGTTATGCGATGGAGAAAACTGTGCAGCTTCTAGATAGTACGTATGTTGCATGCATCTCTTCATTTCATATACAAACTTTAAGTAATAACATATTTTGAAGATATTGGGGAAATTGCCTGTGTATATATATACTAGTATATTGTACTTGAGATGCACATCTAAAAAGTAAAATTATCAAATTAAATGAATATATATTGGAAAAAAAAAGTTTATATTTGAATGTTTTGAAAAAAAAAATAGTTTATATTTGAATGTTTTGATTTGGGCTACACGTGCGGTGTATATTTATATTTGTTGGATATAGTTTGGACGTGTATTATACGTGTTTATATAGTTACAAAGTTAGGATTTGTTTGTTACAAACCCCAACTCTCCCATTAAAATAGTATATATATATATATATATATATATATATATATATATATATATATATATATATATATATAGGGCCGGCCCCACTCTTGAGGCGGGTGAGGCGACCGCCTCAGGCCCCCGGCATTTTTGAGATTTTAGGGGTCCCCAAATTTGTAATTCCTTTGTAAATATAGACACGTATTTTGCGTGTAAAAAAATACTGTTTTTAGGGGTCTAAAAATAATTATTTTAACTTTTAACTTTTTTATAAAAAAAATTTGGGTTTAAGCTTGAAGACTTGAATTGAATTTGGGACTTTAAATTTGGGTAATTTAAAACAAATTTATATATTTTGCATATTTTGCTTCCAACAATGGGTTAATTTTTTTGTATACATATATGTTGGTTTTGTTTTTTTTTTTGTTTTTGTTTTTGTTTTATTTTGTTTTTGTATACATTTTTAAGTTACATTTTTTTTGGGTAGATAAAATGAAAGTCAATCGGACAAATATACAAGCCTTTCATCTTTCTAATCTAGTAAAAAACATGTCTCATTTAATATCTTTGTAACCCACCTATTTAGACAAATTGTAAATAGAACAATTACACATTGTTTTCTCATTCATGCATTTTTATATTTTAAATTTCTTATCATTTTTAGGTATGGGGAAGTAAATCTCTTAAAGCCCTCTATATGATTCCCTACAGCAGGAAAAAATAGTCTAAATTATTGACTGGGATGAGGAGCATATTTAAAATTCAAGAAGATCATACAAGAATATGTATCTTAAAGAAATTTATTATCAAAATGACCCACTTTTTGAAAGTATTACCAAACTGACCCACTTTCGAAAGTATTTATCAAAATGACACACTCCGTCTTTCAAAGATCGAGTTTAGTTAAAAATAACTCGGTTTTTCAAAGACCGAGCATTAGAGTTCGAAAAGTCCAAGACTAACACTCGGTCTTTGAAAAACCGAGTTAGTTTTGGTCTTTCAAAGACCGAGTGGGATGATTTGGGAATTAAAAAAAAAGTAGGACAGTTGGGAAAAAATTCTTCAGTTTGGAGGGATTTTGGAGGTTGTGCAGTAACCCCTTTTGAAGAATTTTGATGAATATATCAAATAAATAAATAAATAAAATTGATGAACGCTCCACCCTCTATAGTTGGCATTGTTAGCAATTTATCCGTCTATTTTGTTAACAATTAACGCCATTTAAAGCTTTTTCATACCCAAGCTGCTTCTGAATCTGTTTAAAGTTTTAACCTTATATTGGAATCTAATTACATAATTTATACAAGAACTAGCGTGTGTGAATATCTTGTTCCATGATATTCGTGTCCCATGATATTGGAATAGCTTGTCCAATGATATGGGAGAAAATCTAATCATAAAAGGGTAATGCTACACCTACAACCTTTACAACCTTACAACTTTAGGTGGCACAATCTCATTGGAGATGTGTACAATCCACTACAACCTACTCTACAATACATTCCAATGACATTGTGCCACCTAAGGTTGTAAAAGAAAATGTTGTAAAAAATGTTGTGGTGTAGCATTACCCAATCATAAAAATAGAAATTATCCTAAAACCCAAAAAATTTTAGTTTTTGAAGAAAGATCACACATCCTATAAAAATCATTATAGAAAGAATACTATAGAAATTTAATTAAGCACTAGGGCATTTCACTAAATATTCTCTAAACAAGGGTATTTTACTAAATAAAAATAAAAAGTAGGACAAAAAGCTACTAGATAACTCCTAGGGAGAAGGCATCGCCACATAAAAGATATACCACTCGTTTGTTTATTAGGAGTAATAATCAATATGATCATATAACAAAAAATCAGTGATTTATATTTAATGATTATATGTACAACAGAGATGAGAAGTCTAAGAGGACTTTGAACGTACGTAAAATTGAATTTTTCCTTTTCAAGTAAAGAAATGCGTTGTATTCTAATTGACTCCATTAATCTATTGAGAATTAGTACCTATCATTATAAGTAAACGTGAAAGCTTAATCTCCAAAATCACTCGGTTTTGATAACTTTCAAACAGAGCCGGCCCAGAGTTCACGGACCGAGGCGAATTTCTGAAATGGAGCTCCCAAACAAAATTTGTTTTTTAAAAATTTGTTAAATTTTTTTTAAAAATTTTTTTATTACTACAATTTTTAAAAACCAATATATATGAAAATATAGATAAAAATCTTCATACAAATTCAAGCCAAACTAAAATAAGTCGATCCAACTACTAATTTAAAAAAATAAAAGTTCAAAAAATTAAATTTGGGGACTCTTAAAAAAACTTTATGTGCAAAATAGAATTTTTTCCCAAACTGTCCTACTTTTTGAATGTTTTTTTCCAAACCGCCCTACTTTTTTTTAATTCCCAAACCATCCCATTCGGTCTTCGAAAGACCTGAGTATGTCATTTTGGTAAATACTTTCGAAAGTGGGTTAGTTTCGTAAATACTTTCAAAAATGGGTCATTTTAGTAACAAGTTCCTTAGAACTTCCACTTTCAGTTCCTGACCCTCGTTAAGGATGGATGTACTTAGAACTTCCACCCCACGTTTGCCATTCCGAGTGCCACACATGAACTATGGAACTACTAAATAAAAAGTTAAGAAGAAATTTTACAAGTAACCTCGAAGAAATGCTGTCCTCGGTGACACTGATACGACATCGACTGTAAGTTCCAGGAAAGTTCTCGAATTGACGAAATCCATCAAGTAATCTGCATAAGAATCAAAAGATTCGGCTGGACCTGGAAATAGACCATTTCATGATCTTCGTTCACATTTGGATCCTATGTAAATACAAAGAAAATTAAGACACGCAGTTGAATTAAACATCCTTAATTCATAATTCTAAAACTGTAGAAACTTGCACATGGAAACACTAGTACTCAACCTTGAATTTACTTAATTGAAATTTTAATTCAAGAATGATAATATGGGTGACAATCTACACATGTAAACCTAATTAAGATATGATACATATTATCAGAAACAAGTACAGTATTCAGTTACTCTGCTAAAATCTGGAGCAAAGTTGGAAGTTTTGGCGAAAAATTAAGGTATGAAGAAAAATATTTGATTATTAGTTATTTTAAGGGAATTTCAGTTGTAGTTATGGTTTACAAAAAGAGTGAATGATGAGCAACATACAATATTTTGAGAAAGAAAACTATATCTGATCCTTAGTAGTTCAAGCTTTCTTACAAATTAGTACCAATCCACTAATCCAGTATAGATAAAAAAATTCCACATAGAGAAGAAGAAAGGAAGAAGAGGATGGAAAGAATGTATGATAATAACACATTAGAGAAAAAAATTCTTTTAGCAATTTTGGATAGCAGCAGCCACAATGGCACACAATTGTGATGCTTCATGATTATCTTACTTACTATGGAACAATGAATCCAGTAGAAAGTAAATTTAAAATACAAGATTTATGGCAATATTTGTATGAAGATAAATTAAAGGAATCAGTCAAAAAAGAAGATAAATTAAAGGAATCAGCATGAATTTTACCATTTTTTGCAAATAACTAGCATAGATTTATTTGTTATTTATATTTTATAAACTCAACGAACTTTCCTAATAAGTTGTATTAAATTACTATGTCTCCCTCTTTCTTAGTTCCTATCCAGTATATAGTATAGAAATGTTTGCTCATTAGCTGATTCACAGCAGCACAGACGACATAAACACCATTCAAGTTTTTCGAAGCACAAACTTCACATCAGTTATCTGCGACTTAGCCTAGATATCAACATAATGATCAATCATCACTTTGAAATATGAATATCAAGTGGCACTTTATCTCCTTTCTAATTGCTCTCGTTGAAAGGAGAACTCGTTAGAGAACTTGTTATCAAAATGACCCAATTTTTGAAAGTATTTACAAAACTGACCCACTTTCAAAAGTATTTATCAAAGTGACATACTCGGTCTTTGAAAGACCAAGTGTAGTTATAATACGCGCGGTCTTTCAAAGACCGAGTCTTGCTCTTCGATTTTTCAAAGTGCAAGACTCGGTCTTTGAAAGACCGCGCGTATTATAACCACACTCGGTCTTTCAAAGACCAAGTGGGATGGTTTGGGAATAAAAAAAAAAGTAGGGCAGTTTGGAAACAACTTTCAAAAAGTGGGACAGTTTGGGAAAAAATTCTGCAAAATACTTATATATAAATACAGGGAGAAAAAAATTTGAGTGGCCCTAAAATTGTAAAAAGTTTGGGAGCCCGAGGCAGCCATCCTATCGGCGTCCAGTGGGGGGCGGCCCTACTTTCAAAGAAACTAGCAGTATATATACATTTCAAAGGAACTAGCATATATATATTTGTACTATTCTTGCTTGATATGATGATATCATAAAACCCCGACTCGAAATTTTTGCATCAATTTGATGTCCTCGCATCATCTTGGTCTATGTCATGATCACGCACAAGAAATATATGAACCTGTCGAGTAGTATTTATTGATTAATCTGATTACCTTTGAATCTTTAGATTATAAAGCATACATTTGAAGAATATGAAGCACAAATTTGAAGGTTTAAAATACAAGCATGAATGTGTAGTGAGTATTTTTAATGTCAGTAAAAAGATCGAATATCTTCAAACACCATATTCTAGTGAAAGACATCATGAACAAATTACAGTCTAAGATGATTCAAGGAAGTTTGATCGATGCAGATTACAAAGTTAAGAGGTCGATTGATAAACACAAGATTGGTGGAGTATCTGACTTTTAGAAGAAATTGCATGCACCCCCTATGGGGTTATCTTATTTGTATAAAATCACAGTTACGTGATGTACCACAAATATATATATATATATATATATATATATATATATATGTATGTATGTATGGTAAAAGGGATATATGTATGGTAAAAGGGATATCAGCAACTTACTCATTTAGTAAATGAGCAATTGATTATGTGGCATGCATGTAATACATTGGACAATTAATTCTTTGAAGGATTTTCCAATTACATGCATGCCACATCATCAATTGCTTATGTATTAAATGGGCAAGTTGCTCATATCCCCTTTGTCCCGTGTGTGTGTGTGTGTGTGTGTGTGTGTGTGTGTGTGTGAAATATGAATACTCGTCATTGATCTTGAATATTGAAAAAATACTCTTCCCTCCAACCTTTGCTCCTCAGATCCCAGCTCTAAGATCACTCTCTCACCGCCCGCCCTTCATTAAAGTTGGTCAGCTCCCTCCCCTCTCAACACCCATATCATCTTTTGACCAAAGACTCTCTCTTCGCTTCTCACCCCCTTTCTGTCCAGCCTGCCGCCTCTTCTGGCCACTGAGTTCCTCGTATTCTCCCTCGTCTCAACCTTTAGGTGATTTGCCCCCCTTGTCTTCTCTGGAGGGTTAGTGGTGGCGTTCGGGAGATCGATCCGGACCTTTCGACTAGGCTCGATTAATCCCTTTTCCCATTGTTAAAGAGTGGATCTTCAGCGTGAGCCGCCCTCCTGCAGCGTTTTGAGGCTGATCGCTGACTCCAATTCCCTAGCGTCCGCCTTCTGCTGTCTGCTTGGTCTCTTGCTCTCCTATATCGCTTCTATTCAGTGCTTCGATTTGGCGATTCTCTTCGCTGTGTTCTTTCTTATTACAAATTGTTCTTGACTATTTGTTTACCTATACGTTTTCTTGTGATTTTGTTTGGCTTTTTTGATTAGTCTCGTTCAGTGAGTAGATCGCTACAGTTAGTGTTTTCCTTTCGCTGTCTTGCTCTCTCCTTCCTTCCCGTTCTCTCATTTGGGTTTGGGCCGCTCTATGGACCTCTCCTGGGTTGAGTTTGTTAAAAAAAGTTCAAAAAAAAAATTATTAGTAGTAATGTGAGAAGCTCCCTTGGAGGCCCATCTCGAGCCCAGTCTGTTCCTCAGAACATTTTAGGGTGCTTGTCCCTCTCCCCAATTCCCTACTCTAGATTCCCCGCCCGTTCACCTTCTCCGAGTTCTTCTCCCTCCCTTCCTTCTGCTCTGGTTTGATTTCGCTGCTTGCAACCAGGCCATTTCAAAGCATTCTGTTCCTCTATCATGAAGTGCTTATTTTGCCTTAAATCGGGTCACTCCCGTAATCGCTGCTTTTCTTTACAACAATTATTGGGGCTTTCGATGGGAGTTCCTATTTCAGACCAGATACTGGCTGCTTTAGACCTCCCCTCTCTACAAGCGAAGCTCGCTGATAGTGTAACACCCCGCAAAATTTAAATGACAATTTTGCCCTAGGGTGTTACGCACGTGCATTTTGTACTATTACTGATCATATCCATAACGTATTTTGATATGTATTTTGAATTCCAATCATTTATACAATCTTGCATTCTTAAAAATCACATTTGAGACAACTCAAATGCAGAATTTCAATCTTTGAGTTTTTACGTGCTTTTTACGTATTATCGATGCACGTGTCGATTTTGGGTATTCCACTGTTACGTGCAAAGTTTTCAATGAATTTCAATCATTTATTTTTATAAACATGTTTTAATTTATTTTGTAAACGAAAATTCAACTTTTTGACTATCTTTATTAAAATAAACTTTCTACGTGCAATACACGTGTTTTCTGTACGTTTGAGTATATTATCAAATATGTATATTAAATATACCTTCCGTTGCATTCCAGTTTAAATATTTTTCGGTTCATAAAGTCAATTTTTGGTATTTTTGAGATTTTACGGGCGACGCACGTGTTTTGATGCACGTGTTTTAAGCGTATTATTCTTTCAAAATAATTTTCATGAAAATGTGAGTGTCTATTTTTATTGTTCATGAAAAGTATAATTTTTAAGTTAATTTTATATATTTATTACATATATAGATAATTATTTTTAAAGGATTAAATAAATAAATTGTTTTTGTACACAAAGCACGTGCACGTGCACACGTGCGTTGTGCACACAATTTTTGGGGGACCGGGCTGATTAGAGAGGAGGAAAAACCTGGAGTTTTGATTTTGAAAATAAGAGGGAAAGTAAGTTACTAAAATTTATAATGGGTTAGTGGTGTTCATGTGGAGGTAGTTATACTAACTACCCATTAGCCTTCTTATAAAAGTGCACCCTAAGTCTCTCTTTCTCTCATCTCCTTTCTCTTTTCTCTCCTGCCCATGCCGAAAGAAACCAACCCCAATCCAGCAAAGCTCTGTCCATTTCCCCAACTAATCATCTATCCCACTTGCCTATATGCATATACTAATGTATATATATGTACATACATAGTATGTGTACATGAAAGAAGATGGGAGTTGTTCGTGATGTTGCCAACCGGAGATGGAGATGCTCTTGATGATGGATGCTTGCCGAAATGTGGAGCTTGGAGGCGCGGATTTCGAGGAGTTGCAATTGGAGTTTCTTTAGGAGCTCCTAATTCTAGGAGTTCATTTGGGTAACAAATCTTCAATTTAGGTGGGTGTTTCTTAAATGCTTTCTAATTTAGGAATATAATTTGCATGATAGATGATATGTGATTTACTTGTTGAAATTGAATTGATTGCATGAAATTGATTATGGTAAATGCAAATCGCTATGCTTGTTACGATTGCTAGTTAAATTGCTAGAATTGAAGTGATTGTATGAAATTGATGCATATTGAGACATTATTGGAATAATGCAAAATGTGGCAAAAAGTATGATTTATAACCTCAAAATGTTATTTATACAAGTATAGAGATCTTTTATAAAGTAAATTTTGATAAAAGAAGGTAGTTTATTTGGAAAATATGTTTTGATGCATTTTTGATTGGAAAAAGAGAAACTTGGGAATTGATAATATATATGATAATGTTTTAAAAGGAATATATTCTGGAAATGATCTATGTTTTTATATGGGAGTACAAATTAATTAAAAGGTCGAAAGTGTATGCAAAGATGCAAATTGTGGATTTGACAGTCGACTGATTACTTCCACAGTCGACTGGTAAGTGTTAAAAAGTTGGTTTTCATCAGCGGGACAGTCGACTGAATACAGTTACAGTCGACTGCTGCTGTCATAAATTTGATGTTGAGTTTTCAAGATATTTGCGGGACAGTCGACTGATACTGCCACCAGTCGACTGAACCGAACTGTTTATTTGGTTTTGAGTTTGAAATTGATTTTGACAAATGAAAGTTAAATAAGTTTGAATATGAGATTTTTCGATTATTAAGATTTGATTGAGTTTTATTGTGGAATGCACGTAAGGTTATGGAAGATGAAATTGACAAAGAAATTAAATTGAAGTGGAACACTGCGGAACAGCCGACTGCCATGTGCAGCAGTCGACTCTCCCGAGTGGTGATGAATAACTGGTTTTGACTGAACAAGTCGACTGGAAGAGTTCCCAGTCGACTGTCCAGAGTGCTTTTGATATATCTAAAATCTTGTGAATTGTTTGGGGTACAGATTGTGAATCTGGATATTGGTAAACTCTATTTGTTGTTGCATAAATTTATATGAAATGAATCATAGTTGAATTGAGAATTTACATGAGATGAATCATAGATTTAAATTGAGAATTAAATGAATATGAAAGGCTAAGATCATGATAAAGAAAGTCTGTGAGACTCTAAAATGAATTATGAGCTGGAAATGCTCAATTGGAAATTGTGAATGGGAAATTGAAACCAAGGAGTAGCTAAGTCTCCCCCGGCAATGAAATGAAATGAAATGAGAATTTGAAAGACCAAGGTTGGTCATATATTGTAATGAATGAATAAGTCTGGTTGAGTGGAGAGGCTAACTCTAGAGCTTTGATTTTTATTCATGATTCTAATAATTAATACATTGTAAGGCTGTAATGAAAGTAAGAGAAAAACATAAGTATGGGAGCCTAGGGTCTACGATGCGGATGTGATCCACAGAATGCATGCTTGATGAGTCAAGACATGGCGTGGGCAATATACTCCAGAATGATCGGGATCTTGGCGACGCTTGTGGGATATTTGGTGACTTGCAAGAGGATCGTGTTCAGGGAGGAGGCTGAACTATCGCAGAATGCATGCTTGATGAGTCAAGACATGGCGCGAGATTCCCCTCCAGGGTCTTGGACACGTGCTTGTAATCATGGAACGTCTATGACACTTGCTGAAATTACAGATAGATACATAGTGGAGATGTGATGAAAGTGAGAGAAAAACACGAGTATGAGAGCTAGGGTACGGTGCGGGTGTGTGAGTCGCAGAATGCATGCTTGATGAGTCAAGACATGGCGCAGGCACAACTCAGTAATGATCGGACTTTAGTCACGCTTGTGGGATGTTTTAGTGACTGCAAGAGGATCGTGTTCAGGGAGGAGGCTGAATTACCGCAGAATGCATGCTTGATGAGTCAAGACATGGCGCGGAATTCCCCTCCAGGGTCCAGGATACGTGCTTGTACTCACAGACCATCTAGGATACTCACCGTAGTTACAGTAGTAGATTAAGTCATGGCGAGGGATTGAACCCTACAATAATGAAGACGATTAAGAGGCTTGCCCTCGGACCTATGTAGTATGGGATGCATAGAATCCGAACAAGTGTGCATTAGTGTCATATAATATAAACAACTGCATTAAGGACTAAGTGCACCGCACCACACGACATCAACAGGATAGTCCCTTTTGTAGCTTTGTTTGTGATCAAGTTTGTATTTGCTAAAGCATTTGAGAATCGTTATACTGTTTCCGGCATAGAGAGGATGGCCGTGTATAATATTTCGTCAGTTGTAAGCAACTGACGCGCCCACAGTTTTATATGCAGGAAATGGAGTTACATGAAGATATAAAGAGAATTGATGCTGTTGATTATTTAAATGTTAAAGTTGTAACAATTGTACATTCATTATTGTTGTATTTTATTAATTCCGCTGCTTATTGATGTAAAAGACTCTGATGTAATTATTGTTGAAATAAAAGTTTTAAATTCCTTGTAAAATTGTACGAAAGAAGTGAAAAGATCCTGTAGAACTCTCGAATTCAGTTGTATTTGGAATTCGGGGTGTTACAGATAGCCAAGTTCATAAACCTAAGAAACCCAAACTCTCTACTGACTCTCCGTTACTGCCCACTCCCCCTGTTTCGCAGCGGATTGCATATATTGTTCCTTCCATCCCTTCGGTCCAAACGCCTTCTCCTCCCACTGTCGTTAAGTCTCACTTCCTCCTTATCTATGTTCCATCCCCAAAGATCACATCTAAGTTGAACAAGCTCGACTGCTTCGGTGCTGTTTCTTTCAATGGAGGTTCCATTTCTAACTACTCCTTAGATACATTCCTTGGTAACACGTGTAATATCTCGGACTGGACTTGGGCAGTCAGCGCTTGTTCGAACGACGATGTTGTCATCTCCTGGCCCTCCTCTAAAGTTCTAGAAGAGTTGGTGGCTATTAAATCTTTCTCCATTGGTGCCATCAATCTCTCCATCCGCAAATGGGTTCATCAAGCCTCTTCCTCTCCTACCATTATCCCCTCTCCTGTGAAAGTTACACTTTTGGGATTGCCTCCATTCTGTGACTCGCCGTGCTTGGTCACTGATATGGCGAAGTGTGTTGGGGATTTTACTTATACATCATCTTCTTCTACGATGGCTTCGGACTACATCCAGGTAGAAGCTGAGTTCTTATGCCCTCCCGTGCAAGACCGTATAGTAGCTTACACTTTGCGAGTGGGTCGGTCCGTGTTCTCCATCTCTGTTAATTATCACGACAAAACTGTCGTTACCCTCGCGTCGTTCCCAATTCTATCTGGAGATTCTAAGAATGTTAAGTCTGAGGATGCCATCCCTAAGCAATTCGCCTGCAGGAGTGTTTTCGATCCCTCATGTTCATTCTCACAATACTCTATTTTATTAATAAGAAATTAATTTAAAAAATCTCTAATATTATAATAGGAGAGTTGGAGTTATTATTTGTAGACAACCTGTAATTTCTAGACATTCAATCATCTAATTTCAATCATTCATTTTTAAGTGGGGATTATATTGACCATGCATTTACTCAATTGTTGTTAGTTACCATAATACCCTTAAAATTTAAATTTATTTACGACATAATTATTTACAAAAGTGTCACTCATATAAAATGAAAATTTGTGGCAATAGGAATAATTTGTAAATAGTATGTGATGAGTAAATTAAAGTCTCAGCTTCGAAGCCAGATTAAGTCTTATTATTTACTATATAAAAAAATATATTTAAAAAAACTTAATTAGAATGTGCATTGCACGTGCAGATTACTAGTGTATTAATATGTTAATATACATAATTTTATATTCAGATTACTAGTGTATTAATATGTTAATATACATAATTTTATATTCATATGCATCACCGAAGACATAAGTCATAACTTATGAAGTGTGAAGTTTACTTTTGCACGACAAATTAAGTTCAGGCTGTGTGTCGGATTAGATAGGGATCCATACCCATTAGAAAATAGTCCAAACCCATTTTATTATATATGGAGTTAATTAAAGTGGGGGCAATATTTAGTCATCAAATACTAGGAACACTTCTAATATGATCCCAACAACGTTAGTGTCAAAAATAACAATTCAATTCTTGGAATTTGTCCTGGTGGTCCTTAATTATGTACAACTAATAATAGAGTTCAATTCAAATTGAACATGCAATACTTGGGAATTATTCTCACCGTTTCACACACACTCACACCTTGTGATTAATGGGGTTAGACAACCAAATTAAAATCTAGTTTATCCTACATTTTTCGTATCTGATTATTATAACAGCGACTTACAATAATGTTCAATTGGGATTATATTGTAGCGCATAGTCTTCGACTAGGCAATAACACATCCTTTAATAATATTTGAGATTTGCAACTTTTAGAGCGTTCACATTCACAGTGGTCTGCTATATTTGTTATTTTGACACAAAAAAAAAGGCAAAATAGTAGCCACATCGGTTTGCTATTTTTTCATTTTTTTTGGCAAAATCGCTATGCACTGTAGCCTCTCATTTTCGAAAAACTTTTTGCTCTTTTTCAAAATATAGGGGACAGAACATGTTGTTCCGTCCCTTTTTTTTTTTAATGGAATCGGACGGTACTGTAACAACCCGTAAATTCTAAAAATAATATATAATAGTATATATTAGTATATATATATATATATATATATATATAGAGAGAGAGAGAGAGAGAGAGAGAGAGAGAGAGAGAGAGAGAGAAGGTTCGGGTGAGAACCATGTCCTGGGGTGAGATCTTAAGGGCCTATCCCAGCCACTCATCTGCTTAATCTTAACGATCAAGATTTTTTTCAATTAAACAATAAGATTAATTAATATTTGCATTAAGATGGGAATCCCTTTAATTAAGCGTTGTTGACCGCGAAATAAAAGGAATGAAGATCACAGATTATTAGACAACATATATTGCCTTTTTTATTTTATTTTCAGCCGAACCACAATCTTCATCAGGATGAACAACATTTGTTGCTACGTACAATGTTGCTAAATATGAAATTTTTGTTGCTACGTACAATGCAGTTTGTTGCTATTCAAAAACATTCAGTTGCTATATGGAAACTGACAGCATGTACAACATAAGTTTGCAAATTGATAAACAAACAATATATATATATATATATATTCCAGCTAAAATATGCACAAGTTGTATCTACTTACAATACATTCAGTTGCTATATAGTGAACGAATTGGTGAAGGAACAAATTGGTGAATGATTCTGCAGTTGCTATTAATTTGGGATACAAAATCTTCTCCAATATTTTACAGGAATAAATTATTTCTCTCTCCAGTTTGACTAAATTTTCCTTAACCGTCACACACAAAAAACGGGAATAAATTATTTCTCTTTCCAATTTGACCAATTTTCCTTAACCGTCACACACAAAAAAAATTCTGTACAGTATGATCTATTACCTTATTATGTACTTGCATAATCTCAGCCATACAAAATGATTTGATGAGTGGTTGGGAGAGGCCCTTAGGTTCTCACCCCAGGGTTGGTTCTCACCCGAACCAACCCATATATATATATATATATATATATATATATATATATATATATATATATATATATATATATATATGTTGACAAATATTGGCTATTTGGAAAAAAATTATGCATGATGACATTTGTGTAATAATGTTGAAAAGAAATAGCGAATGATGGGGGGCCCACGTTGGTTAAAACAGCAAAGAACATGTTGTTGCTGCTCCCCGTGTGTGACGTCATTGAGATGACCTGGCATTGGGGTTGGGGCCCACCTGATGTGTGTTTCTCTCAGGAGAGAGAATGGAAGAGAAGTTAGGAAAATTGTCCCACATCGGGAATTGAACACTAATTAATTAAATATAAATACTATTGCCTATCATCAAGATTCACCAATTCGGTGAACCACCTTTTGAGAGGCAGCCTGTGCTGGGCAGTTGTACTATACTATAATTAATTTGTCTTCTAAATTGTATAAATTGTCCGAGCCTGGAGCAGGGGTGTTACAAATGGTATCTGTTACCGCTAAATCTGGTGTGGGGTCAAACAGATAGTATTTGTAGATTCTTGGAAAACTTGAATAGCAAACCTGAAACCTGTTCCGCCGGAGTTTGACCGTTGACTCCCGCCGTTCACCTGCAAAAAGTGCGAGACACCGGGGTTGATCCCGACGACGCACCCTCCGACGCTCAAGTCAGTAATCAGGAATGATTATGAAAGAGGGTAAATTGGCAAAAAATTGATTAGCTCTTAATAGTGGTGGATGGGGAGTATTTATAGTCGCCTTAGGAGATCAGATTAGGAATGTAATCCCTAATTCCCAGTGAAAGGATAGATGTGAATCAGGGCCATTGATTAGGACTAATCAGAAACCCTAATTCTATCCTGCTGGACCGGGTTCATTTCGGGTTGGGACCCGTACCCAGTTGAGGTGGATCCGTTCGTGGGTTATTGGGTCTTGAAGAAAGACCCAGTTCCCATTTCAGACCCGTTAGTAGGTAAAATTACCGTTTTACCCCTGAGCTTTAAGATTCGTGTCCGATGTGAACGGTCCCGATTTAATCCTATTTTTAGCCATATCACGAGCCCCGCACTCCTGGAGACTGAGTTTTACAGTCTTCGAGGAGTAGTTTTGTTGTTCTAATGGCGTACAGGGATTTTATCGGTGTTCTTAAGGAAGTTTGGAATCTTGCTTGGGGTGTAACAGTGTTATTCTAGGCTTGTAAAATACCCAAAAATATCCTCTGAATTTTCTGAATCTTTGGTGATTTTTCTAGATTTTTCTGAATTTTTTCTCATTTTTTGAATTTTCTATTCATTTTTCGAATTAAATAATTAATTACCGAAAATTTTAATTAATTATTCTAACTAAATAATTATATTTTTCAGAATTTTAAAATAATTTTTCTGAATTAATAATTATTTTTAGAATTTTTAATTAATTGTTTTCGATTTTTAAATATTTTTTCGGATTTTTTAAATAATTAAAACAAATAAACAAATAAATAAATTAATTAAATATTACCTGGATGCGTGGCACGTTTCTGAGCATCGATCATGATCAGATGTGCGTGCATCGTAAGGCAGATCACGTTCTGGACACGTGGCGCATTTCTGAGCGTCGATCGTGTCGCGATGCGAATTTTGAGACGATCGGACGGATCGTGTGGCTCGGTAGGATTTTCTCTCCAATTTCAAGGTCGGTACCTCGTCCCTTCGGCTCGGTAGCTCGGCCATGGCGGAGCTCTGCCCTGAGAAGAAAGAAGAGGGGGAGGAGAGGCATTCGGGTTCTCTCCTCTACCATGTTCTTTCGCACAGTGAAGAAGAGGAGAAGTGTTGGGTACTTTTGGGGGGAAGACTGAAGAAGAAGGAGAAAAATGAAGATGCCAAGAAGGGTATGGGTCGGATCGTGGGTATCGGATCCGACCCCGACCCGTTAGCCTCTTTTTCTTCTTGCTTGTTCGGTGAATCCGAGCACGGATTTTGAGGTGCATTTTTCGCCACTTTGCAGTTCGGTAGATTGGTAGCTCGGATTTCAGATCCGAGCTACGTGGCTTAATCTGGACGGTTGATCACGATCATGGCGCGAATCACGAGACAAGATCTTCTCCTTCCTTCCCCCGTTACCGCTAAATCTGGTGTGGGGGTAAACAGATAGTATTTGTGGATTCTTGGAAAACTTGAATAGCAAACCTGAAACCTATTCCCTCGGAGTTTGACCGTTGACTCCCACCGTTCACCTGCAAAAAGTACAAGACACCGGGGTTGATCCCGGCTACGCACCCTCCGACGCTCAAGTCAGTAATCAGGAATGATTATGAAAGAGCGTAAATTGGCAAAAGATTGATTACCTCTTAATGGTGATGGATAGGGGAGTATTTATAGTTGCCGTTGGGATCAGATTAGGAATGTGATCCCTGTGATCAGATTAGGAATGTAATCCCTGTGATCAGATAAGGAATGTAATCCCTAATTCCCAGTGGAATGATAGACGTGAATCAGGGCCGTTGATTAGTATTAATCAGAAACCCTAATCCTATCCTGCTGGACCAGGTTTGCTGCGGGTTGAAACCCGCACCCAGTTGAGGTGGATCCGTTCGTGGGTTATTGGATCTTTGGGAAGGAGATCCAGTACCCATTTCAGACCCGTTAGTAGGTGAAATTACCGTTTTACCCCTGACCTTTAAGATTCGTGTCCGATGTGAACGGTCCCGATTTAATCCTATTTTTAGCCATATCACGAGCCCCCCACTCCTGGAGACTGAGTTCTACAGTCTTCGAGGAGTAGTTTTATTGTTCTAATGGCGTACGGGATTTTCTCGGTGTTCTTAAGGGAGTTTGGAATCTTGATTGGGGTGTTACGGTGTTATTCTGGGCTTGTAAAATACCCAAAAATATCCTCAGAATTTTCTGGATTTTTGGTGATTTTTCCAGATTTTTCTGAATTTTTTCTCATTTTTTTTGAAACTTTTTATTCATTTTCCAAATTAAATAATTAATTATCGAAAATATTAATTAATTATTCTAATTTAATAATTATTTTTTCAGAATTTAAATATAATTTTTCTGAATTAAAAATTATTTTTAGAATTTTTAATTAATTTTTTTCGATTTTTTAAATATTTTTTCGGATTTTTTAAATAATTAAAACAAATAAACAAATTAATTAATTAATTAAATATTACCTGGACACGTGGTGCATTTCTGAGCGTCGATCATGATCAGATGTGCGCGCATCGCAAGGCAGATCACGTTCTGGACACGTGGCACGTTTCTGAGCGTCGATCGTGTCGTGACGCGAATTTTAAGATGATCGGACGGATCGTATGGGTCGGCGGGTTTTTTCTCCAATTTCAAGGTCGGTACCTCGTCCACTCGGCTCGGCACCTCAGCGGTTGGCCGAACGATTCGAGATGAAGCCACGTGGCAGTGCCACGTGGCGATTTTTTTATTTTTTATTTTTTATTTTTTTTCTTTCTTTCTTTTCCCGCTGCTTCTTCTCTTCCCTTCTCCTTCGTCTTCAACCTTCGGCGAAACCTCAATCGACGACTTCTCCTTCGTCTCACCCCGTCTTCGACTGGTGCGGAGCTCGAGGACGGAGCTTGTCGAAGGGGAGGAGAGGAGCTCGAGCGATGGGTTCGACGAAGCAAGAGCATGGCGCGGAGAGTGAGCTCGTCGATGGGTTTGGAGTTCTGCATAGGGGAAGCTGAGCTCGGCGAAGTTTGACGAGAAGTTGGGTTCGGAGCTTCGGAGCTTCGGAGCTTTGTGAGCTCGGCACGAATGGAGCTCACGATGGTGGTACTCAGAGCTCGTTTGTGGAGCTTGGAGGAGGTCGGTATTGGTTCGGCGAGGCCATGGTAGGGTTCGTCGAACGTGGAGCTTGGTGAGGAAGAAGGCGAGCGGAAGTGAGCTCGACAACGGAGGGAGCTTGGCGAGAGTGGGAACTCGGTTTTGGAGGTTGAAGATGATGAGCTGTTGCTCGAGCTTGGGAATACGTCGAGCTTGGGACGAAGCCAGAGGAAGAAGCGGCCTGTGATGGTTTCGCTCGAGGTGGTTCAAGCTCGGAGCTTGGCGACTCAGTAGAGAGGAGCTCGGCTCGGTAGCGACGACGGAGAGGAGCTCGAGCGATGGGTTCGACGAAGCAGGAGCATGGTAGGGGAGCTCGGCCACGGCGGAGCTTGGTCGGGAGTTCGAGCTCGGAGCTCGTTAATGGCAACAATGGTGCTCGTGCAGGTAGGAGTGGAGCTCTGTGTGGAAATGAGCTTCGTCGGAGTAGAGGCATGGTGGACCATCGAAGGAGAGAGCTTCGACGGTGAGCTCGGAGTCTTGTCGAGGTGGCCTCGAGCTCGACAAAGAGGAAGTTTTTGGCTCTGAGCTTCGAAGAAGAGGTTAGGGTTTTTCTTCTGTGCTGTTTTGGCGGGATATTGGAGAAGAAGAGGAAAAGAAGGGGTTCGGGTTTGGGATCCTAACGGGTCCGGACCCGACCCTTCTCTCCATTTTTTTCTTCTTCTTTGCTTCTTGTTCGGCAAATCCGAGCTCTTCTTCTCTGCTTCTTGGTCGGCAAATCTGAGCACGGGTTTTTGAGGAGCATTTTTCTCCACTTTGTAGTTCGGTAGGTCGGTAGCTCGGATTTCAGATCCGAGCTACGTGGCTCTATCTGGACGGTTGATCACGATTGTGGTGCGAATCACGAGACAAGAGGCTCAAATTTCGAGAAAACGTTATCTTGTCGTTTTGTGAAGACGTGGCGTGATCTGAGCCATTCATCATGCTCTAGCACGCTTTTTGAGACAATTTGACGGTGAAACTGGCTCGGCGGTATTTTTCTCCATATGTGGAAGTCGGTACCTTGTCCACTCGGCTCGGTGACTCGGTAGTTCCGCCTCTGCCCATAGTAGCTCGGCGTAGTGTAGGGGTCGGAGGTCGACGAGGAAGGGGGTCGGCATATGGGAGAGGTAAAGAGCTCCGAAGCCTGGTGATGTGCTCTTTTGTTTCGGAGATTTTTGAAGAGGAGCTCTACTCCTAGGGGTCGAGAAGATGCGCTAGGAAGATCTTCGTAAGAGCCATGGGAAGACCCGTTCTTTGAAGTGAGTGCAAGGAGCAACTCTATGGGAGAGTTTTGAGCTCCGAACTCGCTTAGAAGAGGCCCGCTTTGGAGGCGAGCGGAGCGAAGCGCTGGGCTCTACGAGAGAGCCATCTGGAAGACGAGTTTGAGGAGCAACTCTAGGAGAGAGTTGTGAGCTCCGAACTCGGTGAGAAGAGGTCCGCCTTGGAGGCGAGCGGAGTGAAGAGCTCGGCTCTGGGAGAGAGCCATTTATGAGACAAGTGTGAGGAGGAACTCTAGGAGAGAGTTGTGCTCCGAACTCGTTGAGAAGAGGTCCGCTTTGGAGGCGAGCAGATTGAAGAGCTCGGCTCTAAGAGAGAGCCATCTGGAAGACGAGTTTGAGGAGCGACTCTAGGAGGGAGTTGTGAGCTCCGAACTCGTTGAGAAGAGGTTTTCTTTGGAGGCGAGCGGAGTGAAGAACTCGGCTCTAAGAGAGAGCCATCTGGAAGACGAATTTGAGGAGCAACTCTAGGAGGGAGTTGTGAGCTCCGAACTCGTTGAGAAGAGGTCCGCCTTGAAGGTGAGCGGAGCGAAGAGCTCGGCTCTGGGGGAGAGCCATTTGGAAGACGAGTTTGAGGAGCAACTCTAGGAGAGAGTTGTGAGCTCCGAACTCACTATTTAAGTGAGAGTATCAATGGTTGTAGGAGCAGTTCCGAATAGCGAACCACTTCTAACTCGCTTAAGAGCAAGTTATCCGAAGCAGAATCGAGCCAAGTGTTGGACTCCGAACTCGTCGTTAGAGGGATTCAACGGTTGTGGGAGCAATTCCGAATGGTGAACCACTTCTAACTCGCTTAAGAGCAAGTTATCCGAAGCAGAATCGAGCCAAGTGTTGGACTCCGAACTCGTCGTTAAAGGGATTCAACGGTTGTGGGAGCAATTCCGAATGGCGAACCACTTCTAACTCGCTTAAGAGCAAGTTATCCGAAGCAGAATCGAGCCAAGTGTTGGACTCCGAACTCGTCGTTAGAGGGATTCAACGTTGTGGGAGCAATTCCGAATGGCGAACCACTTCTAACTCGCTTAAGAGCAAGTTATCCGAAGCAGAATCGAGCCAAGTGTTGGACTCCGAACTCGTCGTTAGAGGGATTCAACGGTTGTGGGAGCAATTCCGAATGGCGAACCACTTCTAACTCGCTTAAGAGCAAGTTATCCGAAGCAGAATCGAGCCAAGTGTTAGACTCCGAACTCGTTGTTAAAGGTTAGTAAGTTGCGGGAGCAGCCATGTAGAAGAAGCTGGACTCTGAACTCACCATTTAGCGAGTCGTGACTCGGAGAGATAGAGAAGCAAGAGCAATAATTTTCAATGAAAAGATGTAAAGTTTTATTGAAATAAACTAAGTAGCCGCTTCAATAGGGCGAGCCATTATTACATTCTATTGGCCGGGTTACAAGCATCGGCCTTATTGAAAATCAGGATCCTACTTCTACAATAAGGTGAAGACCTCTCGGGAGGAGCTGGGAGATTCTGAGTCTTGAAGCTCGGCGGGCCCTTCTGTTCGTTTGTAGGCTCCTCAAGGGGGGAGCTCGGCCCCCTCTTTTTGGACGAACTTGGTCAGGTGTCCCCGCTGTATGAGTTCTTCAATCTCCTCCTTGAGAGCCCGACAATCATCCGTGTCGTAGCCGTGGTCCCTGTAAAAGCGGCACCACTTATCCTTGTTCCTCTTCTTGCCGGGTGTATTCATCCTAGGGGGAGCACGGAGTAGCCCTTCCTTGTCCACCTCCATAAGAACTTCTGATATATTAGCAATGAGGGGGGTGAACTTCTCAAAACGAGGAGTCGGGCGACGTTGTCCATTGCCATCCTTCTGGGATTTTTGGGACCCCTCTTTGCTTGTGCTCTTCCGTTTGTTCCCAGAAGATGTCTCCTCAAAGCCCGGGAGATTCTCGGCTTCTTCGGCCCGAATGTACTTCTCGCTCCTAAGAAGGAGGTCGGCGAAATTATGCAGGGGCTTCTTGGCAAGGGAGGAGCGAAGGTTAGAGTTGAGGACATTTGATTGGAAGGCGGCCGCCGCAACTGACTGGTCGAGGGAGGCGATGGATCTAACCTCTGTAGTGAACCTCCTCATATAGTCTCTCAACTTCTCTCCCTTCTCCTGGCAGAGTTGGAGTAACGAGATGCTGGTCTTCTTCGTGCGTCTGCTACTCACAAAATGGGTGATGAAGAGGGTTTCAAACTATTTGAAGGAGAATATGGAAGACGGGGCGAGGCGGGAGTACCATTCCTGAGCCGAACCCTTAAGAGTGGCGGGGAAGGTCTTGCACAGCAAGGCATCAGAAGCTTGGTGGATTAGCATGAGGGTCTTAAAGCTTTCGATGTGGTCCACGGGGTCCGACTCCCCCGAGTAAGTTTCGAACTGCGGGGGTTTGAAACCTCTTGGGATAGGAGCCTCCATGATGGTCCGGGAGAAGGGAGGTCTGCTCGGGCGGATGGTTCTTCCTCTTAACACTTCATCCTTGTCTATTAGACCGATGCACCTCTCCATCTCGTGGAGACGGCAGTAGAGAGCATCGTCCCTCCGACAGTAGTCAAACGAGCCTCTGGACTCGTCTTCATAGGAAGGGGAGCGGGGACTACGATGACGGTGACTCTTGGAGCGGCGGGGGCTAGGCATGTGCTGTTGGTTGCTAGGAGCCGGAGGAGGAGTTATGGACCGATGGCGAGGACTTTGGACCTGTGGAGGGGTAGGAGCCCTTTGGGCATTGTTGTTGTTGGGTCGGAGGCTGAGGGCTTGCAAAACAGTCGCCTGGAACTGCTGGAACTCAGCACGAGTGATGGGTGCCTCATCGTTCCTCGGATGTTGCCGACCGGCAGGGGAATGAGGTCTTCTCCTATGGTGCTCGGGTGACTCTGTCCGCCCTCTTCGGGTAGGGGACCTTCTGTAGTCTCGGCGGTGAAGAGATCACTCATTCGAACGTTGCTGGCGGGAGGCTCCCTCTCGGGCCCACTTTTCATCCAAACGGCGGCGAAGATCCTCATTCTTCTGCCGATTGAGGATGGTATTGCAAAGGTCGGAAACTCGGGGATTGTGGGAGGCCATAGAATCCGTAGAGGCATTGTGTATTGAGATGCGGTCCTGATGGAGAGGTTGCTTCTGCGGGTTGGGACGCGAGGCCCCTGCACCGGCATTCTGCGGACCGGGGGGACCCTTAAGGGGCTGCTGATTCTGAAGAGGAGGCTGGTCCTGTTGGAGAGGGTCCTCAGCTTGAGGAGGAATTTGCCCCTGCTACTGAGCGGGTTGGATGGGGACTTCCTGTTGCTGATCAACGGGGTTGGGTCCACGGTTGGACCCTCTGGATCTTACTTTCCTAGGAGGCATGGCTGGAGAAGATCTGATCAACGGGAAGAGGGGAGGCTGCTATTCGTTTGATTCCCACAGACGGTGCCAATCTGTTACCGCTAAATCTGGTGTGGGGGCAAACAGATAGTATTTGTGGATTCTTGGAAAACTTGAATAGCAAACCTGGAACCTGTTCCGCCGGAGTTTGACCGTTGACTCCTGCCGTTCAGCTGCAAAAAGTGCAAGACACCGGGATTGATCCCGGCGACGCACCCTCCGACGCTCAAGTCAGTAATCAGGAATGATTATGAAAGAGTGTAAATTGGCAAAAGATTGATTACCTCTTAATAGTGGTGGATGGGAGGTATTTATAGTCGCCTTAGGGGATCAGATTAGGAATGTAATCCCTAATTCCCAGTAAAAGGATAGATGTGAATCAGGACCGTTGATTAGGACTAATCAGAAACCCTAATTCTATACTACTGGACCGGGTTCATTTCGGGTTGGGACCCGTACCTAGTTAAGGTGGATCCGTTCGCGGGTTATTGGGTCTTGAAGAAAGACCCAGTTCCCATTTCAGACCCGTTAGTAGGTAAAATTACCGTTTTACCCCTGAGCTTTAAGATTCGTGTCCGATGTGAACGGTCCCGATTTAATCCTATTTTTAGCCATATTAGTATCAAAGCCGACTTTCGACACCGAATGTGGGTCAGACTGGTAGGGGACTATACAACTAGAAGAATCAAGGTACTGCACAGCTAGCAGAATCGGGGTATGCCATTCCACATCGGCTAGAAAGGAGATCCAGCACTAGGTTGTGCATGCCCCGTGCTCAGCGAGGACGCTAATTTCTGAAGGGGGGTGTGTGTAACACCCGTAATTTCTATATATATATATATATATATATATAAGAGGAGAGTGGCATGATTGTAATTTCACTTAAATTTAATAGTGGTAGGGGGTCCACGGTGGAGTAAAAACAGTGGAAATGCTGCATTTCTGTGATTGATGACGTCATCGAGCTCTGGGGCCCACCTGCAAGTAAGAAGTAATAATTAATAATAAATAACATTTCCTATGATCAAGAGTCACCAATTCGGTTAACCACCTTTTGAGAGGCAGTCTGTGGTGGGCAGTGGTACTATACTATAATTAACTTGTCTTCTAAATTGTATAAATTGTCCGAGCCCGGGGCAGAGGTGTAACATACACACACCCCCCCCTTCAAAAATCAGCGTCCGCACCGAGCACGGGGCATGCACAACCTAGTGCAGGATCTCCTTTCTAGCCGATGTGGAATGGCGTACCCCGATTCTGCTAGCTGTATAGCCCCCTACCTGGGCGACCTGTCCCAACCTCACTCCCTCTCAGGCATACTTACCAGTACATCTGCTAGCTCCATCTCAGGCATAACCACCAGTCTGTACCCTCACTCGGTGTCGAAAGTCAGCTCTGATACCATTTATAACACCCCTGCCCCGAGCTCGGACAATTTATACAATTTAGAAGATAAATTATTTATAGTATAGTACAACTACCCACCACAGGTTGCCTCTCAAAAGGTGCTTAACCGAATTGGTGATTCTTGATCATAGGCAATGTTATTTATTATTAATTAATTTTGTTTGCAACTCCCGATATGGGACAATCTTTACTCACTTCTCCTGTTCTCTCTCTCCTGAGAACACACAGTAGGATAACGTGGGCCAAGCCACGTCACCACTGCCAAAGACAGACAGCCCACTCACTTCTTACCTGCAGGTGGGCCCCAGAGCTCGATGACGTCATCAATCACAAAAATGCAGCATTTCCACTGATTTTACTCCACCGTGGACCCCCTACCACTTTTCAATTTCAGTTAAATTACAATCATGCCACTCTCCTCTTTTATAAAATTTAGAAGACAAATTAATTATAGTATAGTACAACTGCCCACCACTTGCTGCCTCTCAAAAGGTGGTTAACCGAATTGGTGACTCTTGATCATAGGCAATGTTATTTATTATGAATTAATTTTTTTTTTGCAACTCCCGATATGGGACAATCTTTACTCACTTCTCCCGTTCTCTCTCTCCTGAGAACGCACAGCTGGACAATGTGGGCCAAGCCACGTCACCGCTGCCAAAGACAGACAGCCCACTCACTTGTTACCTGCAGGTGGGCCCCAGAGCTCGATGACGCCATCAATCACAGAAATATAGCATTTCCACTGTTTTTACTCCACCGTGGACCCCCTACCACTATTCAATTTCAGTTAAATTACAATCATGCCACTCTCCTTTTATATATATACATATTATATAATTTAGAAATTATGGGGTGTTACACCAATTCTGGAGTTGCAAAAAATAATAATAATAATAATAAATAACATTGCCTATGATCAAGAGTCACCAATTCGGTTAACCACCTTTTGAGAGGCAACCTATAGTAGACAGTTGTACTATACTATAAATAATTTATCTTCTAAATTGTATAAATTGTCCGAGCTCGGAACAGGAGTGTTACAAATGGTATCAGAGCCGACTTTCGACACCGAGTGCGGATACAAACTGGTGGTTATGCCTGAGATGGAGCTAGCAGATGTACTGGTAAGTATGCCTGAGAGGGAGCGAGGTTGGGACAGGTTGCCCAGGTAGGAGACTGTACAACTAGCAAAATCAGGGTACTGTACAGCTAGCAGAATCGGGGTACGCCATTCCACATCGGCTAGAAAGGAGCTCCTGCACTAGGTTGTGCATGGCCCGTGCTCAATGAGGACGCTGATTTCTGAAAGGGGGGGTGTGTAATACCCCGTCATTTCTAAATAGTAATATATATATATATATATATATATATATATATATATATATATATATATATATATATATATATATATATGGAGCCCTTCGGTTGAGAACTAATTTGGTGAGAACTCCGTGAGAACTCACGGAGTAGACCCCCCATGAAAAATCCGAACCGGCCATCTCGCTCTACACACCTTAGATAACATAACATAAAGAAATCAAGTAATTTGAAGTTCATTCACCCATGATTTACATCATCGCAAAATTGTATGGCTGGATATTCTACTCCATTTGATGGATGGGCAAATGAACTTCAAATTACTTGATTTCTTTATGTTATGATATCTAAAGTGTGTAGAACAAGATGGACAATTCTGATTTTTCATGGGGGGTCTACTCCGTGAGTTTTCACCAAAATTAGTTCTCAACTGAAGGGCTTCCTATATATATATATATATATATATATATATATATATATATATATATATATATATATATGGGAAATGCTCCATTGAAAACGGGTCTAGTTTTTACAGGTTGGAAAATAACGATTTGAGCCGTTGGGTCGCTCATGATATATATATATATATATATATATATATATATATATATATATATATATATATATATATATATATATATGGAAAATGCTCCATTGAAAACGGGTCTAGTTTTCACGGTTGGAAAACAACGATCTGAATCGTTGGATCGCTCATGATCGTGATCAGCGACTCAGATCGAGCCCCCATCACCCATTTCACTTGATCAGCGGAGGGTTAATTTGAAAATTTTGTCCCAAATAACTTTTCGCCTGATTCGCTCTGAAAAATTGAAATAGTTTGGAGGTTGGGATGCTTAAGATAGTTTTGGAGATAAACTGAAGTAATAGAGTTTTGTGTAAACCTTGTAAAAAGAAGTGTTGTAAAAAGAATGTTGTAATTCAAGGTGTTTTGTATTCCGCTGTGTTTGTAAAGGTTGATGTAATAAAAGTTTGGAATAAAATTATTTGTGTTTTTGGGCTATGTGTACTATTACATTGAAGTTGATGCTGGGATTGTGCCACGTATTTTCTAAGATATTATATTAGAAATTTGGGGCGCCACAGATTGGTATCAGAGCATGCTTCAATAGTAATAATAGACATAGTATGAAAACCAACCTAGGTGTCGACACTAGAGAGTGAGTACCTAGGTATGGACATTAGAGTGTGAGTATCACATAGAGCTGAAACATGATGTTTTGATTTGGGGTATGGTTGAGGTTTTGCCATAGAGCATTGATATGAATGTGGATTGGGTTGTGGTGGTTTTCCTTGGTCATGTCCTTTCTAAGGAGGGAGTGACCACTGTCCTTGGAAGGATGAAGCAGATGTGGAAGGTCAGAGTTGGATGCAGGAGTTCAGTAGTTGTTGCAGCGTGACTTCCGATGGCAAGTTATCAGAGTTGCGCAGCGGAAGATTGATTTTCTGGATTCCTTGCATGATTGTGTTTCTTCTGAATGTTCGTATTTCTTATGTTGGAATGCATTCTTTCGTGTGATTGTATTTCTTTAAATTATGTTTCTATCCATGAGTTTTCATTCCTTGTTGGTGTGTTTGTTTGAACCCCATTAGCAGTAGTTCTAAGGACAGAACTCTTCTAAGGAGGGAGTGATGTTGTACCCCGTATTTTCAAATATTATTTTAAAGATTTGAAAATGAATTAAAATGATTTTCTGGAGATTTAATAGATATTTTCTAAAGAGTTATCTTTTACACGTGCAAAACACGTGTAAATACTTTCTTGAGAAGTTCAAAGTCAAATTTTCTTTATGGAAAATCATTATTTAATATTTGGAATTTATTTATTATTTTTCCAGATTTTTCTGAAATTAATTAGATCTATTTGCAAATTTTGAGAAAAGAAGTACCTTTTTGCAAATTTGTCATTTTTAGGGGTTAAAATGCAAAATATATTTTCTGGACGTTTTGAACAGTACCGGTTGAGATTAAGGATTATATTTTACTTTTAAATCCTAATTTAAATGATTTTTATTGAATTTCCAAGAATAGAACTATATATGTAAAGTTATATTTTGGAAGGACTATTTTGCAAATGCATTTCTAAAACCCTAAATCCTTAGTTTCGGCCTATATAAGTGGGTGTGCAGCCATCATTCGCAGCACAACATTATATTTTGTGATTTTGGGAGGATCAAGAGGAGGATTTTGGATCTCGCAAAAAGGAGAGGCTTTCTTGTTGGATCTTTTCATTCCTAAGGTGAGTGATATGAACTTTGTTTTGTGGTTTGATTTATGTGAATGATTGTTTTGTTGTTTGTTTGACATGTTTGTTTATTTAGTGTATTTTGTATGAGAACGATGCAATGGTTTTTGTTGTATTATGTAGGTGAAATCTATGAACGTTTAGTAGATCTTGGTTGATAAATTTCTTATTGCTTGAAAGCATGTTTAGGATTTGAGTATGATTATGAAAATAAGGATTGGATGGATGAACAATTGGATCTGGTGATTACAAATCGGATTTTGGTTATGAGTTGTGGTAGAAATTCAGATTTTTGAGATAATTGAATGGAAGAGTTACGAATCAAGAGATCTTGACATGAAAATTGGAGAATTTAGAATTTAGTTGAGATTGAGGAAATACACCCAAACTGGGATTTTTATTGAGTTTTGATAATCAGATGGTTTGGATCTGAATACGAACTATTTCAGCGATCAGTAAATTATTTTAAGAAAACCCTATTTTGATTATATGCACAATTTATGTTTTATTTTGAAGAAGTTCATCAAAAAGTTATTTTTATCAATTCAAGTGGTTTTTGATTGGTTTATATGGATCTTTGTATATCCTATAAGTTGTATTTGATCATATCAAAAATATACTTTTAGAGATTTCGTTTTGTAAAGTAAATCTATGTATCGGTTGATTGTGCACAACCAAAACTATGCAGTCTGTAGGCCGACAGTCGACTGGCATGACCTTTCAGTCGACTGGTATGACCCGGCTGCTATGATCTTTAGTTTCCTTGAAAATTCGTTCTGGACAGTCGACTTAGACCATTTTCAGTCGACTGGCACACTTAGAATATTTTCTTAAAGATTTCTGGAGTTTCTCTCTGGTAAGTCGACTTATATTCTCTGGTAAGTCGACTTATGACTTCTATAAATCAACTTATATTCTCTGGTAAGTCGACTTATGAATTTTATAAGTCAACTTATATTCTCTGGTAAGTCGACTTATGACTTCTATAAGTCAACTTAAAACACTCTGGTAAGTCGACTTATGACTTTTATAAGTCAACTTATAACACTTAGTTTATTTTCTTAAAATCATGGAATCTTCCCTTCTGGACAGTCGACTTACTTTCGTATTAGTCGACTGGTACTGATGTATTCTTATATCTATGAATGTTCTTTCAAGTTATTGACCTTTGGGGTCGGGTATATTCTGCGGTGTTGAGAGTCATTGATCTCTGGGGTTGGGTATACTCTGCGGTGTTAGAATCACTGAGAGTGATTGATAACCGGGTATCCGATCTGCTGTGTTGAGAGTGACTGATAACCGGGTATCTGATCTGAGGTATTGAGAGTGATTGATAGTCGGGTATATTCTGCGGTGTTGAGAGTCATTGATCTTCGGGGTTGGGTATACTCTGCGGTGTTGAGAATCACTGAGAGTGATTGATAACCGGGTATCCGATCTGCGGTGTTGAGAGTGACTGATAACCGAGTATCCTATCTGGGGTATTGAGAGTGATTGATAGTCGGGTATATTCTGCGGTGTTGAGAGTCATTGATCTCCGGGGTTGGGTATACTCTGCGGTGTTGAGAATCACTGAGAGTGATTGATAACCGGGTATCCGATCTGCGGTGTTGAGAGAGACTGATAACCGGGTATCCGATCTGGGGTATTGAAAGTGATTGATAGTCGGGTATATTCTGCGGTGTTGAGTCATTGATTTCGGGGTTGGGTATACTCTGCGGTGTGGAGAATCACTGAGAGTGATTGATAACCGGGTATCCGATCTGCGGTGTTGAGAGTGACTGATAACTGGGTATCCGATCTGGGGTATTGAGAGTGATTGATAGTCGGGTATATTCTGCGGTGTTGAGAGTCATTGATCTCCGGGGTTGGGTATACTCTGCGGTGTTGAGAATCACTGAGAGTGATTGATAACTGGGTATCCGATCTGCGGTGTTGAGAGTGACTGATAACCGGGTATCCGATCTGTGGTATTGAGAGTGATTGATAGTCGGGTATATTCTGTGGTGTTGAGAGTCATTGATCTCCGGGGTTGGGTATACTCTGCGGTGTTGAGAATCACTGAGAGTGATTGATAACCGGGTATCCGACCTGCGGTGTTGAGAGTGACTGATAACCGGGTATCCGACCTGTGGTATTGGGAGTGATTGATAGCCGGGTATCCGAACTGCGGTGTTGAATAGTTTGATCTATAACTACTTGTACCTTTTTCTTCTATTGAACCCTATTATATGGAGACGTTAAGAGCTTGCACCGGACCTATGTAGAATGTGATGCATAGACTTCGACAAGTACGCATTAAAGAGTCAGCATATAGAAATTGTGTTTTCTTGACTTGGTTTTATGCATGTGTTTTTCCTGTTTTCTGCTTCTACCACTTAGTTAAGCTACACTTGATGTTTTCATATTTTCCTGTCATTTCTTACTTCACAATACATGCTTAGTATATGTTATTCTCATTCAGTACATGTTGTTTAAGAATTCATGCTTAATGTTTATTTATGTTGTTTGTTGTTTTATGTCACTCACACCATTTATGGCTGACCCCTTTAGTTTTGAGGGTTAGGGATCATCTCTAGCCTCATGTGTTACAGGTTGTTACTTAGAGTTTGGAGGTTGGGATGCTTGAGATAGTTTTGGAGATAAACTGAAGTAATAGAGTTTTGTGTAAACCTTGTAAAAAGAAGTGTTGTAAAAAGAAGTGTTGTAAAAAGAATGTTGTAATTCAAGGTGTTTTGTATTCCGCTGTGTTTGTAAGATTTGATGTAATAAAAGTTTGGAATAAAATTATTTGTGTTTTTGGGCTATGTGTACTATTACATTGAAGTTGATGCTGGGATTGTGCCACGTATTTTCTAAGATATTATATTAGAAATTCGGGGCGCCACATAGGTTATTTGAAATAACGAAATTTTATAGCCTAGGCCGTTGTTGGGAACAACGGCCTAGGTTATAAAAAATTGAATCATAGGCCGTTGTTTGGAACAACGGCCTATGATTCAATTTTTTATAACCTAGGCCGTTGTTCCCAACAACGGCCTAGGTTATATCAATTTTTCTGAGCGAATCAGGCGAAGAGTTATTTGGGAAGAAATTCCCAAAATAACCCTCCTCCATTTAAGTAATAATGGGTGATGGGCGGAGGCAATCTGAGCCGCTGATCATGATCAAAAGCGATCCAACGGTCCAGATCGCTGTTTTCCAACCCGTGAAAACAAACCCATTTTCAATGGAGCATTTCTCTCTCTCTCTCTCTCTCTCTCTCTCTCTATATATATATATATATATATATATATATATATATATAAGAGGAGAGTGGCATGATTGTAATTTAACGGAAATTGAATAGTGGTAGGGGGTCCACGGTGGAGTAAAAACAGTGGAAATGCTGCATTTCTGTGATTGATGATGTCATCGAGCTCTGGGGCCACCTACAAGTAAGAAGTGAGTGGGCTGTCTGTCTTTGGCAGCGGTGACGTGGCTTGGCCCACGTTGTCCTGTTGCGCGTTCTCAGGAGAGAGAGAACGGGAGAAGTGAGTAAAGATTATCCTATATCGGGAGTTGCAAAAAAAATTAATTAATAATAAATAACATTGCCTATGATCAAAAGTCACCAATTCGGTTAACCACCTTTTGAGAGGCAGCCTGTGGTCGGTAATTGTACTATACTATAAATAATTTGTCTTCTAAATTGTATAAATTGTCTGAGCCCTGAGCAGGGGTGTAACAAATGGTATCAGAGCCGACTTTTGACACCGAGTGTGGGTACAGAGTGGCAGTTATGCCTGAGATGGAGCTAGCAGATGTACTGGGAAGTATGCCTGAGAGGGAGCGAGGTTGGGACAGGTCACCCAGGTAGGGGACTGTACAACTAGCAAAATCGGGATACTGTACAACTAGCAGAATCAGGGTACACCACTCCACATCGTCTAGAAAGGAAATCCTGCACTGGTTGTGCATGCTCCGTGCTCAGTGACGACGGTGATTTTCGAAAGGGGGTGTGTGTAACACCCCGTAATTTCTAAAAATAATATATAATAGTATATATTAGTAGATGTATATATATGTTGAAAAATATTGGCTGCTTGGTAAAAAATTATGCATAATGGCATTTGTGTAATAATGTTGAAAAGGAATAGTGAATGATGGGGGGCCCACGTTGGTTAAAACAGCAAAGAACGTGTTGTTGCTGCTCCCCGTGTGTGACGTCATTGAGATGACGTGGTATTGGGTCTGGGCCCCACCTAATGTGTGTTTCTCCCAGGAGAGAGAACAGAAGAGAAGTTAGGAAAATTGTCCCACATCAGGAATTGAAAACTAATTAATTAAATAGAAATACTATTGCCTATGATTAAGAGTCACCAATTCGGTTAACCACCTTTTGAGAGGCAGCCCGAGGTGGGCAGTTGTACTATACTATAATTAGTTTGTCTTCTAAATTGTTTAAATTGTCCGAGCCCGGGACAGGGGTATTACAGGTACAACATATACCGTCCTATAATTTTTTATTATTTTTTATTTCTTTTTAAGTGCCGGACGGAACAACTTGATCCGTCCCAAAAAAAATTATATACAAAAAAGGTTGGACGGGACATGTTGTCCCTCCGTAGAGAAAATTTCTCAAACTGGACAACATGTCCCGTTTGAGGAATTTTGACCATTTAACAATCTTTAATGGGGTTTATAGACTTAATTAATGGGGTTTAGTGTTATTTAATATATTTTATTATTAATTAGTAACTATTAATACATTAATAATTATTTAAAAACTATTACCATTTTAATCTTTTATAAATTACAAAAAAACCTCTCAGACGGAACAACATGTTTGATCCGAGAATCCTTTTTTATTATTTTCTCAAAATTTGGCAAACAACCATTACGCGCATACTCCATATATGTTATTTCTCAAATTTCCTTTTTGCCATATTTGGGAGAAACTGTTGTGGATGCTCTTAGAGCATCTACAATGGTGTTTGCTATATTTTGGTAAAATGGCAAAATGAGAAATGGCAATTTTAAAAGTCGCTACACTGGTTCATTTGCCAAATTATGAGAAAGAATTATTATTTTTATCGGATAGAATATGTTGTTCCATCCAAGATGTATTTTTAAAATTTTTAATAAAATTAAAATATTGTTAGTTATTAAATAGTCATTAGTTAATTAATTGGTGAATAAAATAATACTAAACCATTAATTAATTAGTGATTAGTGTTAGAGATTATGAGAGATTATAACAATAGAAATTAGGGTTAATATCCTAGACTAAGGTGTGAGATATTTACCCTAGGTATCAAAATTGGAATACCTAGACTACTATCACAAGCCAGTATTTATAGGACAAATACTGGTTGGGATACTGGGTTCTCAACCCACTCAACCCGTGTTCCGATATCCATACAATTAGTACGTGTAACACACGTGTTACTCATAGAATAATATTACACATAATATTATTCATATAGTCAGAATATACCTATATATCCAACAATCTCCTCATATATTGTAAATATATAGACGTACTGGATTATCTCATCAGTTCAACATGAAGCTAACTGGCTGATAGCAGTCTTTAAATAGAAGAAATGCAGCACTCAATGTATAATTTATAAGGACTAAATCAATTTTAAATCCAAATAGTTCAAAAAGACCAAAGCAAAATAATTAAATATTTCACAAACCATATCACAACAAAATAGTTCACAATGACTAAGCCAACAGGAGTAATCTGTCATAGTTTCAAAATCAAAAAAATAAAATAAACTTCCAGAACAAAATAAGAGTTTTAAGCTCAATGAGCACAAGTCTTAAACTCAACAGAAGTTTTACCAAGCACGTGACTAATTTATTCTCGAAAGAAATAAACTGAAACTCTTTCCTTGCACACTGCTTTATGTTTACTCCTCCATTTTTAGCAAATCATTATCTTGAAATCTATGTTGACAGATTCAACTCCTCCATTTTTGCTAGCTTATTTAAAATAAGAATATCAAGAGACGCATCTCTAAAAATTCTTAGCGAATTCCATAAAGTATTTAATTCCACTAAAGAACTTAATTAGTACAATTCAACGATATCCTAGCAAAATATAACGCAAGCATCACAATCAAGTTTGTTTAACAAAATAAAGAACAAGAACTATTATAGTTTCTACACAAGAACTATACTAAGTTTTATATTGGAATGATAGAATAGTCAAACCAATTATGGTTATCCTGAATCATCAAAATTGGAATGAAATAAGAATCCATAAAAGAGATATATCATCAAAATTGGAATGATATAACGACATTCTAAACATCGGAAACACATCGACAAGTTTCCATGTTTCGTATTGGAATAATATGATTATTTTAAGTAAATTCTCTAGATATATAATACCATCAAAATTGGAATGACATTATATATGTGGAATTTATGTTGAATCATCAAAATTATCTAAAACATGTCAACTGCCTAAAATTAATGCTTAAGTTTGAACTTCTCTATGGCTCCAATTGAATTCTAAATTTCAAAAACAATTTGGATATTAAATCTTTTGACTCAATAGCTTTTAACTTTATTTCCCCCACAGTTTTGATAATTAGATCACTTTCAATTCTCTTAGCAAGAGCATTAGCCATACTTATCGCAATTGCACTTTATCTATGAGAAAGTTCAACTAGGCTTCCTTCAGCCTTAATATACTCCTCTTACTATTATAGAGTGAGTTATGAAGTGCATTGTAACTTGGTAGTCGCATAACAGAATTAGAGAGTTACTTAAACTTCTTAATGGATAACTAGCAACAAGTTCTTCAATCTACTCAGCCTCTTCCCCGACAGAGGATAACACATAGAGGCCTGATTTCATGGATGATAGCACAGTGCTTGTTTGCCTTTTAATTTTCATAACATTCCTGTTCCTGCTAGTGTAAATACATATCCACTAGTTATCGACTTTCACTAAATTTTGAGCATCATAATGCATCAGATCAGCAATTTCGAAGAATGACTAGAGTTGCACTAGAGTAGCACAAAACAAACTCTTCAATACCACTCAGGTATCTCATTAGCCTCTTAAGGGCACTCAAATGTGTATGGGATTATTAGTGAATCTGCAAATCATACCTACCTCAAAGGCTATGTCTATTCTAGTGCAGATTTTTGTATACATGAGACTTTCAATTCTTTTAGAATGATCTACCTGTCTCATAGTTGCACCATCATTAAGTGTCAACCTTTTATCATAATCATAAGGTGTTTCAAAACACACTTTCAATCTATATCCCCACTTTTGAAACACATTATTGATTTGATGAGTTTGACTAATGATTATCCCTTGCCAACCGAAACTCACCTTTATACCTATGGTGTCCACAATACTTAGGTTTTCAAAGTTGAATTCTTTGGATAGCACAATTTTAACTCCATTTGTAATAGAGAGATCACTTCCAAGAACAAGCATGTCAACAGAACAAGTAAATAATAGTCACTATATCTGACAAAGTTAAAGGCACTGATCTGAATTACTTGATTCATATACTGGACTCTTTAAGAAATTTGTCAAATTATTTATTCGTCGGCTATACATGTTTTAAGAACATACAAAGATTTTACTAAATTATAAATCTTGTTCACTAAATATATTAGTTCAAAACTTTTCAGTACAAAACTGTTCAGTACAAAATATCAAGTACAAAATTTTTAGTACAAAACTGTTTAAATATCCTCTATGAATAGCAAAATTTTCAATAGATGTAAGGGTAAGAAGAATACTTATTGTAGCAGTGTGACAAACATGTGAGTAGATATCAAATAAATCTACCCCATTTTTCTCAGTTAATCCGTTAGCTACTAAAATGCATTAAAATTTGCTACTGAACAATCAAAATTAAGTTTTTTTTACAAAACCCCACTAACTTACTATAGTTTTAGCACCTTTCGGCAGATCAACTAAATTAAACTATTACTGTATGACACAAAATTATCTTATTGTCTACTAAAGACTCTTCTTAGCTCATTTGTCATTCAAGTTTAAGTGTCAGTATGACTGGTTCTTAATTCCAACTATGAATCATTGACCGTGTTTGTAGGACTAGATCATTTCATACATTTATTTTTAATGAACACATCCTCAAAGAACTCTGCAAGTCTAGATTCTTCTAACACAAATTAGATAGATCCAACATCTGTACACAGAACTACATTCTGCACTTTCTAAACACACAAATATTTGTTATAGGTCCTACTTTAGGCCTTCTAGGGCAATGTTCTCTAAAAAACGTATCACACCACAAGTTTTCTCTTTAACAAAATTATTTGTGTTTCTATCCCATAGTCTACGAGGTGTAAATAATTTAGAGTGTGGTAACATATTGAAAATATGATTAATAATACAATATCACCCACAGTTACACAAACTCAAACAATAGTCAATGATATGGAATTCAACATTTTACTAAGTGTTTGATTCTAACTTTTATCAATGTTGTTTTGACTGCTGTAAATAGAGTGCACTAGAGATTACGTCAAATGAAAACTTCTCTTAAAATTGTTAAAACATATTCACCACCTCTATCAAATCTGAACCATTGATTTTTAGCATTTAACTATATTTTTTAAATTCATTAAGAATAACAAGTGCTTCATTTTTCATATATATGAAAGACTTATATTCATCATCTACAAAAGCGGTTAAATACTTATGACCAACAATTGTCTCACATAGTCACAAAGCTACTGAGATCACAAATATCAGAATGTATTGATTCAAAAAGTTGTGAACTTCTAGAGACCATACAAAATAATTTTCTAGTTATCAAAATCTGAATTCAAACTTCACATTTGTCATATTTAATGAAGTGTCATTTAGTAGAAATATAAGTTTTAACAAAAAACAATAATTTAATATATAGTTCTCATATCCTAGCCAATTATGCTATGTTCAAGGACTATACACAATTATAAATATTATTATTATTTGTCTCATTTGTTAAAATCAACTTATACATGCGATTGACAATATATGCACATTATAAGAGTTAATACAAAATTACTTTACCACATTTCACAAAACTATTTGCTTTCTCTAGTGATTCCAACAATGTCCACTTGCTCAAACACATTGAGCGAAGATTTCTTTCCTTTATTCATTCTTCATCATCTTCATAACGCTAAATGAGATAATGACTAACATATTATAATTCAACTTTGCACACACAGTACAATGAACGAGAAAGAACAAAATATAACTAATAGAGTCATATCCTACATTAAGAGATGCTCTCTCCTAAGTTACAGCCATTTGTTATACATCAAAAAAATTTATTTTATTTTATTTTATTAGAGAACCAAATATATGATCTCACACAAACTACAAATAATAAATTTGTCAAAATATCGATACACATAGTATGATAAAGCACTTAACAATTCTAAACATGCTAGTTTTCAAAGCGATAATAACTATGATCTAAAACTCTCAATCATGTGATCAAACGCACAAAACGTTAACACATTCATCAATTGAAAATAATAAGAAAGATTAGAGTAGATCATACCGACACTTCAAGTTAGAAGTGTTTTCCAAATTCGATGGAGAAGCCTACGTAGTGCAGACTTATCATACCATGATGCAAATCCATTGTCTGCAATACACACAATTTGTAAGTAACTTTTAAGTTCCTACATTCATCAAATTGTTAAAGATTAGCCAATTAAACAGTTTATTAGCACTATCTAATTCACAACAATTTAATTGGAGATTCAATTTTATACTCAAAGCCTATAATTTATCAAAATGAATATTTGATCCATAGCATGTAGCCATAGCAGTTATTCAGATTTGTATTTAATTAAACAATGCATAATACGGTTTTGAACTTTAGCACTTAGCAACAAAATTCAAACAAATAATTAAATAATAATTTAAATTTGGTGAAGAACTTATCTTTAATTTAGATTTGAATTGGAAGTACACTGTAGTAGATCCAGTCTTCTCTCCAAACACGGAATACAAAATAATACCCAATGGATTGTCTCCACTGGTTAGATCCAGATCTGATTCCTTTTTACTGGATCAGGATCTGATCCAACAGTCCAAACACCAAATAGCAAATCTCCAACCAATAAAGCAGCTGTTGGACTGGATCTGAATCTGGATCTGCTCCAATATTCCAAACACCAAACAACAATCTCCAACCAATAGAGCAGTTGTTGGACTGGATCTGAATCTGGATCTGCTCCAACAGTCCAAACACCAACCAGCAATCTCTAACCAATAGAGCAGCAGTTGGACTTGACCTGAATCTGGATCTGCTCCAACCACCTGAACACCAAACACCAAAAGCTCAACAAATAGCATTCTTATTAGGTGGGATCTGGGTCAACACAGCCATCACCAAATGATTCCCTCTTCAAACTCAAACACAAAACACCCACATCCAATGAGAAAATCAGATCTGAACGAATCATGTAACACCCTGTAAATTTCTAAAGAGTAATAAATATATATATAAAATATATCTTGAATAGTGTTGGCTGTTATATATAGCATAATGCATGAATGAATGGATATATAGTAAATATGCATGGAAAAGGTTTAGTTTGATGAGAGGGTGGGGGCCCACGGGTAAATGGTATGTGAAATAGTTGTTGACTTCTCCAACTGTGATGATGTGGAGGGAGGTTTGTGAATGGGGCCCACCCG
The DNA here is from genome assembly GCA_017893485.1 of Hemerocallis citrina. NCBI lineage: Eukaryota > Viridiplantae > Streptophyta > Magnoliopsida > Asparagales > Asphodelaceae > Hemerocallis > Hemerocallis citrina. The sequence goes on along the minus strand of CM030363.1, from coordinate 252,286,552 downwards.
CTACTTCTTCTCACGACAGAGAAGATAGGAAATGTTTGAGAAAAAGAAAAAGATCCCATATCGGGATTTGAAGTAAATAAAATATAATATAAATAGTATTAGCCAAGGATCAAGAGTCACCTAATCGGTTAACCAACTTTTAAGAGGCAGCCTGTGGTGGGCGGTTGTACTACATAGTATCTAATTTGTCTTCTAAAATTGTATAAATTGTCTGAGCAAGGGGCAGGGGCATTACAAATGGTATCAGAGCCGACTTTCGACACCGGGTGTGGGTAAGAGTGGGCGAGATGTATGTCTGAGATGGAGCTAGCAGATGTACGTCGGGGAGATTTACATCGAATGTATGTCGGGGAGATATACATCGGGTATGCCTGAGAGGGAGCGTATTGTAGAATCAGGGTACCCTAGCAGAATCAGGGTACTCCACTCCACAACGGCTAGAAAGGAGATCCTGCACTATATTGTGCATGCCCGTGTTCAGCGAGGACGCTGATTTCTGAAGGGGGGAGTGTGTAACACCACGTAAATTTCTAAAGAATAATATATATAAAATATATCTTGAATAGTGTTGGCTGTTATATATATTATAATGCATGAATGAATGGATATATAGTAAATATGCATGGAAAAGGTTTAGTTTGATGAGAGGGTGGGGGCCCACGGGTAAATGGTATGTGAAATAGCTGTTGACTTCTCCCACTGTGATGACGTGGAGGGAGGTTTGTGAATGGGGCCCACCCGCTACTTCTTCTCACGATAGAAAAGATATGAAATGTTTGAGAAAAAAAAGATCCCATATTGGGATTTGAAGTAAATAAAATATAATATAAATAGTATTAGCCAAGGATCAAGAGTCACCTAATCGGTTAACCAACTTTTGAGAGGTAGCCTGTGGTGGGCAATTGTACTACATAGTATCTAATTTGTCTTCTAAAATTGTATAAATTGTCTGAGCGAGGGGCAGGGGCGTTACAAATCAAATACTCCCATAACACAGTGATCGGGAAGAAGGGGGAGGGGAAGGTGGTGGCTGGTGACGGCGACCCCATCGGCTCGCGGCGGTGCCGACGATGCTAGCGGCGGCTGCGGCTCCTCCACCACCTCGATCTCCGACGACAACATGGCGGGATCGGGTCAGAAGAGAGGAAGATGGGTCGAAGTTGACCCAGTTTTGTTAGGTCGAGGCGTGCAGCGACGCTGGCAGCGCCAGCGACGGCTGCGGAGGCAGGTGTCGTCGCCGGCGATGGCGGTGGCTACGATCAAGTCCCGACGAATGGTGATTTCATTGATCTCTCTTAATCTCAAAAATTAATTTTAAATATCTCAAGATTGTTAGAGATTATGAGAGATTATAACAATAAAAGTTATGGTTAATATCCTAGACTAAGGTGCTTGAGATATTTACCCTAGGTATTAAAATTGGAATACCTTGACTCCTATCACAAGCCAGTATTTATAGGATTAATATTGGTTTGGGTACTGGATTCTCAACCCACTTAACCCGTGATGATCGTAAAAATTGCAGCAGATCAGAGCTGTACGATCCCTGCACGGATCTCAAAGCGTTTGCAGGCAGATTAGCCATCATATAACTATTTTACAGGCTTGGATCCACTCCAAGACATGGGCTTCTCTCAAGCCCATAAAAAGTGTCAGACTAGGCCCACTAAGAGAGACACCCAGTCCATGATGGCTAGGAGTCTCATCTCTTATCCTCTCACAGGGATATCTTATCTCTTCAGGGGGGAGACATGAAAGATCTGACGGTTACGATTCTGCTTCTAGAATGTCTCTCAGGCCTATAAATACTCCTCCCTCTCTTCAGTCTCTAGGTAATCAACAATTCAACAGTTTTTACTCTCTCTCTCTCTCTCTCTCTCTCTCCTCTCTCTCTTTCTGGTTCTGACTTGAGCGTCGGAGGGTCTGTCGCCGTGGGCCACCCCCCGGTGTTTCAGATGTTTTGCAAGTCCATCGGCCACATCTACAACTGTCAATTTCAGATCACATGAGGTCAATCAACGATCCAGATTCAATCTCAGGAGCTCTAACGTCTTTTAATGGCCAAGGTACAGGTTTGACTTTTAGTAGTTTCCATCCATTATTAACTCACTATCTGTTTGCTCCCACACCGAAAGAAGCAGTAACAGATTGGTGTCGTCTGTGGGAAACTACATAAGTAAGACTTATCGCCATGCCACAAAGACTAAGAGGTAAAGGGGCAGTCTCCAGCCGTCGCACTACCACTCTTCGTCAACCAGCTCCTCCTATGGAAGATTAGATTCCTCCTCAGCAGTCACCCCAACAGCCTAATCATACTCCTTCCAACGAAGAGGCACTGGGGGGCTCTCAACAAAACTGTCCTGAACAACATCCTTAGTACGACCGTATCTCAGTCCACAATGCTTCAACTGGATTCCAAAAGAAGGAAGACCAAGTCTTTCGTCGTATCCAAGGAGTAGAAAACCGCCTAGAATAGATGAAGAATGAGAGAAACTGGTTCAACAAGACCTACTGCCCAAATCAACATCCCCTCAGCAGAACTGTCCTCTATGCACCTATTCCAAGAAACATCAAAGCTCCTCGGTTCAAGTCCTACAAAGGGGAATCAGACCCGGCGAACCATGTTGAGAACTTTAAAATACTAATGATGTTCTATAACGCCACCGATGCACTCATGTGTTGGAAATTTCCCGCTACACTGAAACGATTCGCGAGGGAATGGTATCCACATCTGAAACCCGAATCCATGTTTTCCTTCGATCAGCTCCAGAAACACTCCGTTTCACACTTCGTTACTAGTCAGAGAGCTGAAAATACCAGTGTCTCCTTACTAGAACTGAAGCAAAATGATGGAGAACTGCTAAAGGATTTCGTCAAGAATTTTACAATTGAAGCAAGGTCAATTTACGCCTTGAACACTTCAGTCGCAACTACAGCTCTTTCGCCTCAAGACTTCTTCAAGCATTTTACAACTGAAGCAAGGAAAATTTATGCCTTGAACACTTCAGTCACAACTGCAGCTCTTTCGCTGTAAGACTTCATCAAGCATTTTACAACTGAAGCAAGGTCAATTTATGCCTTGAACACTTCAGTCGCAACTGTAGCTCTTTCGCTGCATGACTTCGTCAAGCATTTTACAACTGAAGCAAGGTCAATTTACGCCTTGAACACTTCAGTCGCAACTAGAGCTCTTTCGCCGCAAGACTTTGTCAAGCATTTTACAACTAAAGCAAGGTTAATTTCTGCCTTGAACACTTCAGTCACAAATGCAACTCTTTCGCCATAACGTCACTAACAAAGACCTGAAAGCCTCATTCGCCAAAAAGACACCCAAAAGTTTCACTGCGCTCCTTAAAAGGAGTGACAAGTATACCAGGGTCGAGGAAGCTCTCTATCCTCAAGGCAAGAAAGATTCATCTTCCTGGAACAAACGGAAGAACACAAGCGAGAAAGAACTCAGGAAGTTACAGAAAACGGTGCAAGTTCATGCCGTCCGACTCTAGCGCCACGCTTTGACAAGTTCACTCTTCTCAATGTAAGCGTATCAGCCATCTTCATGGACGAGGAGAAGGACGGAATAATCCGTCATCCCCCCACGATGTCAACGTCTAGCAGAAGAAAAGACAAAAACAAGTGGTCACATTTCACAGAAATCATGGACATACTACTGACAATTGTCGAACTCTTAAACAAGAACCGGAAGCCCTGATTCACAGGGGCTATGTCTTCAACTTCGTTCAGAAAATCCTCCGTCCCGGAGGGCTAATAAGCATCAACAGAGGCCATGCGAGTCGCAAGACTCTTAACACATGACCGTCCTCCATTCCATTCATGAAGACCAGATGGGGAGAGATTCCAAATCCTCTCACAAAGCTTTCATCAGCAAAGTCAACTCCATAGATAACATTATGCCTGCCAAACACACCGGGATCCCGATATCTTTCTCTCACGAGGACTTAGAAGGCGTCCAAACACCTCATCACAATGCATTGGTCATAAACGTTTGCATGCTATATCATGAAGTATGCCGCATCCGGTGGACAATGGCAGCTCAGTAAACAACCTCTTCATGGCCACATTTAAGGCTCTCAAGCTCTCTTAGGACCGCCTCAAGACAGCCAGTTATACACTTCATGACTCCTCTGGTGCACCTGTCCAAGTCGAGGGAATTGTCGCACTCGACGTAACAGCAGGGAAAGCCCCCGCTATTTAAACAGAAGCACTGGACTTTATGGTAATCGATGTCAAAGCTGCATGCAATGCTATATTCGGCCGTCCCGGCCTAGCGGCATTCAATGCAGTTGTCTTCGCATTTCACACGAAAACGAAGTTCCCAACAACAGCTGGCGTAGGCCAAGCTGTAGGAGTCCAAGTGCCGACACATACATGCTACACCGCTACAATGGGGGGCTCCATTCTCTCCCTCGATGCCATAGAGCTACCACCAGAAAACAGTTAAAATAATTCAAAAACTGTAAACGAGCTTGAAGCCTCTGCCATTACCAACTCTGCCAAGAACTTCCAAACCTGCCCACCATCTCTCACCAAGGTCCAAACTAGTTCTCATCATGACACAATAATAAACCTGAATTCCTCGCCCAAAGCCACTCCACTTATTCAACAGAGACAAATAGTCATGCCTAAAACACATTGGTGCATCAAAAGATTTTCCTTTCTCTATGCAAAACAATGGGGGGCTCCCTCAAAAATAGGCAAGTCCAGGTAAGGTCTACCAAGTTGTTCGCCTGACGGTTCATCAAGATATCAGCAGGGACATGGAGATATCAGCAGGGACATGGAAAGTAGAACACCTTGCGAAGTACAACGAGTTGGGTGCCAAACTTGTACACAAAAACGGCACCAAAAAATCATTAAAAACTTCCTATAAGACGGGTTCGGAGCCCGCATCCATAGTGCGAAGTTATTATAGCAATTTACAATGAAACAAGTTCAAAGTACTTCGCCATTCGATTTGCTCCTGCAACCTGTTAATTCATTAAAGCAAACAACGAGCTACACGCCCAACTTACATTTAAAATGGCTCTAGGCACTGTTACAAGCTTTCCTCAATGCAAGTTCGGAATCCAGAACTCGGGAGTTTCAGCGTGCAACCTCGCACGCTTAGAACACAACTCACTGATCGATCTGTTCCTGCAACTAGTTGAACTTCCCTGGAGGCTCGGAAATAACAAGTTGAGTGCCACACTTAAATACTTAAGCAGCACCAAACACTAGTTGCGAGTCTCCCAGTAAGACAGATTCGGAGTCCATACCCATGGCTCGATAGGGACTCTAAACAATTTACAATAATGCAAATTCACAGTGCACTTCACTATTTGATCTTCCCCTACAATCCGTCAATGCCTCGACAACCGGTTCGAAGTCCAGTTCATAGTTCAAAAGAGACCCTGTCAATTTGCAAAGAAGCAAGTTCAGAGTGCACTTTACCATTCGAGCTGCTTCTGCAACCTGTTAATACTTAAACTAACAAGTTCGGAATCCATGTTCATGGTTCAGAGTTACTCTCGCAACCTGTATTGACACATGTTCAGAGTTCAACTTGCCATTCGATCTGTTCCTGCAACTAGTTAAAATTCCTCAACAACAGATTAATAGGTCCAAAATCATGGATCAAAGTTACCCTAGCAACACTTGTAAAAAGCCGCACTTGGGGTTCAACTCTCCATTCGATGTGACTCTCACAATCTGTCAGAGGCCCCATACAATAAGTTGGGAAAACAACTCTCCTTCAGAGTTGTCCCTACAACTAGCTGGGTTCAAGACGAAGCAATGCTACACTCCGTCATATACCGTCGACAGCGCTCTAAGCTATATGCAACAGATTTGAGGCCCTGTTATTTATCGACAGAGAACCCGTCGACGGCACCTCAACCATGACAGAAAGGATCAAGCATGTGAAATGAATCCCGCAAGTCACAAAACTATCACCAACTCATATGTTCAGATCTAGTAGCACTACAGACGTCTGCCAATGCAAAATGGCTAGTCCAAAGCCTAACTCTTCCAAAATCAGCTCATACGACTAGCCAACCCCCAAGATGATGTATCACAGGACAAGACACTGACATGTAGAAGACTTCTCATTCCAAAAACTGCAAGTCTCATTACAACAGCAAAGTTACAATGACTCCATGTTTCACGTCTAAGAATTGCTACCAAAAGTTCTGTGAACACTATATAGCAAACTGTCATGAAAGCTGTTCTTCTAGCTATACACACCGGAGAAATGCTCTACCTAAGAGAAACAATACTCCTCGCCGGCCTCCTACCAGCTAATAGCTCCATAGAGCCGCCTCAACCCTTGATTATGATGTTCAAAACAAGCCTTCCTTAGATGAGAAAACTCCAGATTTATCCGATCACCTTCACTTGAGCAAGCTCCAGCTCCGTCTCACTTGAAGTGCCGTGCAAACGAGAGAGTTCCAACTCCGTCAAGCACAGCGTATCACGAAGGAGGACAAGCTCAGTATCCTAGGGAACCTCATTCGATGCACGCAACCACTTGTCAGTAAAGAGAAGGACGGAATTATCACAATGCTGAATAAACACAAGTGACTTCACTTCCACACTAAGAAGATTCAGAATAACCACAACTCATTCGCTCTAACAATGAGTTCGGCGCTACGCATGCCACTTGGGTTCCTCCGGTCAACTATTCGTCAACCCCAAACAACGAGTTCAGTGTTTCGCTCGCCGTTCGAGCTCCATCAACAACTCTTTTGATCCAAACAACGAGTTCAGCACTCCGCTTGCCGCTAGAGCTCCACCAACAACTCATTTATCCCAAACAACGAGTTCAGTGCCCCGCTTGCCGCTTGAGCTCCCTCAACAACTCGTTTATCCCAAACAACGAGTTTAGCGCTCTGCTCGCTGCTTGAGCTCCCTTTACAACTCGGAGTTCGGCACCCCGCTCGTCGCTTGAGCTCCCTTAACAACTCGTTTATCCCAAACAACGTGTTCAGTGCTCCACTCGACGCTTGAGCTCCATCAACAACTCGTTTGTCCTAAACAACAAGTTCAGCGCTTTGCTCGTTACTTGAGCTCCATCAACAACTCGTTTGTCCCAAATAATAAGTTCAGTGCTCTGCACGCTGTTCAAGCTCCATCCACAACTTATTTGTTCCAAACAACGAGTTCAGTACTCTGCTCACCGCTTAAGCTCCATCAACAACTCGTTTGTCCCAAACAACGAGTTCTGTGCCCCGCTTGCCGCTTGAACTCCCTCAACAACTCATTTGTCCCAAACAACGAGTTCAGCGCTCTGCTCGCCGCTTGAGCTCCCTCAACAACTTGTTTGTCCCAAATAACGAGTTTGGCGCCCCGCTCGCTGCTTGAGCTCCCTCAACAACTTATTTTTCCCAAACAACGAGTTCAGCGCTCCGCTCGCTGCTTGAGCTCCATCAACAATTTTTTTGTCCCAAACAACGAGTTCAATGCCTTGGTCTTCGCTCAAGCTCCACCAAATAGCTCGTTGGCTCCAAACAACAAGTTCAACACCATGGTCTTCGCCCTAGCACCATCTACAACTCGTTGGCTCCAAACAATGAGTTCAATACCTTGGTCATCGCTCAAGCTCCACCAAATAGCTCGTTGGATCCAAACAACGGGTTCAATACCTTGGTCTTCGCTCAAGCTCCGCCAAATAGCTTGTTGGCTCCAAACAACGAGTTCAATGTCTTGGTCTTCGCCTAAGCTTCATCAAACAACTCATTAGTTCCAAATAATAAGTTCAACGCCTTGGTCTTCGCCCAAGTACCATTAACTCGCTGGGGCCAAACAACAAGTTCAAACTCAAGTTCATCTCATAGCTCTCCTAACAAACTCGCCGGGGTCAAACGACAGTTCCTACATCAACTCTATCTCAGAGTTATCTCTACACACTTACTGCGCACAAATAGCAGGTGTAACATCCAACTCTATCATAGAGTCCTCTCCAAGCTCACTGATATCAAACGGCAGTTCTTACATCAACTCTATCTCAGAGTTGTCTTGAACGTCGTTGGGGTCAAACGGCCGTTCCTACGTCAACTCTATCTCAGAGTTGTCTCGAACATCGTCGAAGCCAAATGGTCGTTCCTATATCAACTCTATCTCAGAGTTGTCTCTACACACTTGCTGGGCGCAAACAGTAAGTGCAACAACCAACTCAATCAATGAGTTGACCCTACACGCTTGCTAGGCGCAAACAATAAGTGCAACAATCAACTCAATCAACGAGTTGAACCTACACGCTTGCTGGGCGCAAACAGCAAGTTCAGCACTCAATTCTCCCACTGAGTTCTCTCCAAACTTTTTCGGAACAAACAGCAAGCTCTACGTCAACTCAGCAACAGAGTTGTCTCTACAAACTTGTTGGGATCAAATGGTAAGCCTGAACGTTCACCTCTATCACAGAGGTCTCTACACGCTTGCTGGGCACAAACAGCAAGTTTAGCACTCAATTCTGCCACTAGTTCTCTCCAAACTTGCTAGGATCAAACGGCAAGCTCAACATTCAACTCCATCGCAGAGTTCTCTGCACACTTTTCGGGCGCAAATGATAAGCTCAAACGTTCAATTCTGTTCCGGATATGCCAAAATAACTTGTTGGGATCAAACAACAACTCTACAACAGCTCTCCTATCACAGCGGGTTATATACGTGCAAGATCCACAAATCAACAGTGATAGAGTTAAAAGCTGGGTATACATATATAAGTAATTATATATAAATATATATGAGTTGTTGTATATACACGACCATATATACGTATATAAAAATTTATATGCAAACCCAAGCTCAAAATAACTCCAAAATACTTCATAAATCCCCGAAAAATTGTCTCAATATTTCGTAAGAGGAAAATAGAGTAAAAGGGACATAACGGGTCGGGTCCACCACCCCAATCCACAGAAGAAGCCAAATAGAGGCTAAAGGGGTGATATCGGGTCGGATCCGAACCCAAAAACCAATAACGCGCTTCACGCCACTTCTCTCCTTCTTCTTCTCCGAGTTTTCATGCCAAAAACAGAACTCAAAAAACCCAAAATCAGAGCTCGATCGAAAGCTCTTCTCCGCCTCGCTCCAACTCCGACTTTGAGTTGTCACCTCGCCAAACACCTCGCACCTCCACTCCACCGTCGAGCTTCCTCAATTGGTCCGCCTCTCTGAGCGTTCACTTCGTCGAAGCCCCAAAGACAGAGCTCGAAAATCGTTAACTCTGTAGCTCGGCAAATCTGTAGCTCGGCGAGCTCGATAGCTCAGCAGAGCGCTCCGTAGCTCGGCGAAATCAAGGATACCATAGCTCGGCCAAAGCGAGCTATTCCTATAGCTCCACGAAACGGAGCTTCGACGTCTTCGCAGCTCGCCGAAGACTCGTAGCTCGGCGAACCTAAAAATACCTATAGCTCGGCAGCGAATCAAGAGCTCCATAGCTCGGCAAAGTGGTTTTTTCTGTAGCTCAGCGAGAGGGAAGTAGCTCGGCGAGAGCGATAACCCCGTAGCTCGATGAAGATAATCCTGTAGCTCAGCGAAACCCCGTAGCTCGGCGAAGTGATCAATCCTGTAGCTCGGCGAGAACGAGCTCCGTAGCTCGGCAAATCCGTTGTAGCTCGGCGAAAATCATAGCTCCGTAGCTCAGCGAGTTTCCATAGCTCGGCAACGAAGTTCGATAACTCGGCAAGGCGACTAGCTCCACCTCGGCGAATTCAAGATCGACCAAGACGATCGACCTCTGTAGCTCGGCCAAAAATCACCCCATAGCTCCACAATCAAGCCTCCGCCGAGCTACGTGTCGAAGCGGAAGAAAGTAGCTCGGCGAAATGGTTCGTCGAGCAAGGGGGTGGAGAAGACGGACCAGAGCCGTTGGATCTCCAAGATATTCGCGCATCACATGATCAGCGCCTCAGTGATTTTTCGGCCTGATCAAAAGCTGTCCACCGCCAGATCTCCTCAGTGCGCGAGCAGTGCCTTGATCTGTGCCTCAGATCGCGCCAAGATCAGCGCAAATTTGATCGACGAGCCTGATCACTTCAAGATTTGCGCCGAGTCTGATAAATTCAGAAAAACATTTAAAAATCATTTTTAAATCAAAAAATTAATTAAAAATTCAAAAATAATTATTTTAATTCGGAAAAATAATTTTAAAATACGAAAAATAATTAAAATTGAATTTATTAATTGTAAAATTCGAAAGAGTGATTTTGAAATTGTAGAGCATTCCATAAAATTGGGAGAAATCTGAAGAATTGTAGAAAAAATCTCAGAGAATTCTCGAAAAATTCCAGAAAATTCGGAAAAATCCGAAAAAATATGGAAAAATCCAGGAATATATTCACTGCCTTCAGAAGCCACAGATCGGTTCCAGGTATCTCCGAATACTCTGACTGCTAAGATTATTTGCCAGATTCTAAAATAAGACGTACTACTTCCTGAAAGCCATGAAAATTGTCTTTCAGGAGTGGGGGCTTATGATGATGGTAAAAATTGCAGCAGGTTAGAGCCGTACGATCCCTGCTCGGATCTCAAAGCGTCTACAGGCAGATTAGCCATTACAGGCCTATTTTACAGGCTTGGGCCCACTTCAAGCATGGGCTTCTCTTAAGCCCATAAAAAGTGACAAACTAGGCCCACTAAAAGAGATACCCAGTCCATGATGGCTAGGAGTCTCATCTCTTATCCTCTCACAGGGATATCTTATCTCTTCAGGGGGGAGACATGAAAGATCTGACGATCACGATTCGGCTTCTAGAATATCTCTCGGGCCTATAAATACTCCTCTCCCTCTTCAGTCTCCAGGTAATCAATAATTCACCGGTTTTTACTCTCTCTCTCTCTCTCTCTCTCTCTCTCTCTTTTTCTGGTTCTGACTTGAGCGTCGAAGGGTCTGTCGTCGGGGGCCACCCCCCAGTGTTTCAGATGTTTAGCAGGTCCATCGGCCACATCAACAACTGTCGATTTTAGATCACAGGAGGTCAATCAACGATCCAGATTCAATCTCAGGAGCTCTAACGTCTTTTAACGGCCAAGGCACAAGTTTGACTTTTAGTAGTTTCCATCCATTATTAACTCACTATCTGTTTGCTCCCACACCGAAAAAAGCAACAACAACCCGTATTTCGATATCCATATAATTAGTACGTTTAACACACGTGTTACCCATAATATTATTTATATAGTGAGAATATACTTATATATCCAACAATGAGTGCCTTAAACTAATGGTGATAGTGACATCTATTATTCAAACGAGACATGTTGTCCCGTTTGCCAAATTTGGGCCTTGGACGGGACATGGACGGGACAACATGTCCCGTCCGATCCCGGTTTTCGATATTTTTTTTTGGACGGAACAACTTGTTCCGTCCGATACTTAAAAATAAAATAAAATAAAAAAATAATTTAAAAAATCACTCATGTTTCATCCGATCCTATTAAAATTAAAAAAAATATAGAGACGGAACAATATGTTCCGTCCCCTATATTTTGAGAATGAGCAAATTGTTTCTCAAATATGAGAAGCAAATGTTCCAGCTTTCTAAAAAAATGGCTAAATAGCAAACCATTGCAGAGCGTTTTTTGCCAAAATATGGCAAAATGGCAAAAATGGCAACCATTGTGGATGCTCTCATCCACAATGGTTTGCTATAATATATAACAGAATGAGAAATAGCAAATAGCAAAAGCGACGTTCGCCACATTGGTTCGTTTCTCATATTTTGAGAAAGAATTACTTTTTTAATCAGACAGAACATGTTCTTCCGTCCAAAAAAGTATTTTCGATTAATGAAATAGTAATTAGTTATTAATAGTAGATAGTTAATTAATTATTGATTAAAATAATACTAAATATTTATTAAATAATTACTAATAGTGATTAGTGTTAATTAGTTGGTTAATGGGGGTGAAAGTGACAGCTTCATCTTCAAACGGGACATGTTGTCCTGTTTGTCCAATTTTGAGATCGAACGGGACAACATGTCCCATCCCTTCCATTTCTTTTATAAAAAAAATTAATTGAGACGTCTGATATTTTTTTTATAAAAAAAATTATAAAAAATTCGGGATGAAACAACTTGTTTCGTCCGATGCGATTAAAAAAAAATGGGACCGACCAACATACTGCATCCCCTATATTTTGAAAAAGAGCAAATCGTTTCTAAAAAATAAGAAACGACTGTAACAACTTTCTCAAAATATGGCAAAATAGTAAACTATTGTAGTGCTTCCTTTGCCAAAATATGACCAAAATGGTAGTAATTATGAGAAATATTGTGGATGCTCTAAGGGACACGAATTTGGATGTCTGATCGTGTACCGCATGCTTAAAGAGTTAAAGTGCACTTTTTAGCTCATCATCATTAATTTAATCACAACCGTCCATGTGGTTGTTAGGGTCCAAAAACAGCTGCCCTAGGTGATTAAGACCGATAATTATCATCGTCATCAATGACGTTGCATGCAAAAATACGAAAAGATGTTACGTACGTAAATTCGACATAATTCGCGTAAACAGAAGAATAACAATGCATGCTTGCATGCATGATAATTAAGTTCGCCAACCATGGGAACACTCAACCGTCAACACGTATAGTGAACATTGCAAGCAGAGAATTGCACTGAGTGATGAATTCACATACTGATTTGACTAAAAATAGAGAAAATACAGAATGCGTTCAAATTGGAAATTGGACACGAATCTTAAATCTCTTAAGTGGTAAAACGATAAATTTCACTAAAAACACGTCTGTAAAAATGAGTTGAACCTCTTTCAAGTCCAGCTACCTAAAATGGATTTGTCATACTAGGGTCGGCATAGCGGCCCAACATGAAAGAAGTTCATAATTATCTGAAAAGATGATTTAAACTTCTAATTATCTATAAAAGACGGTTTAAAACTTATCTCTTCACCAAGAGAAGAGTCGTAACTCTATCTCTTCATGAAGAAAAAAGTAACAAACTTCATCAAAACATCGGAAAGTAGAAACAAATCAATATATGGAAACTGGTCCCCAAGCGACTATAATTATCCCGATGACCTCCACAAAAATCAGGTAATCAGTATTTTCCCACTAAAAGCTCTCATATATTTCTGAGTTCGAACTTGAGTGTCGAATGGTCCGTCGCTGAGGTCAACCCCGTTGTTTCAGACTTTGCAGGTCAATCGGAGCAATCGTCACCATCCAGATCAGATCCAACGGTTCAAACGAGTTAGATTCATAAATCATGATTAGTGGGAAATAGTCAATATCGGCGAAAACTAAAAGATCTGTTCTTTATATTGTTTTTAAAAAATTCACAACATTTGTTTACTCCTACGCAAGGAAAAAGCATCAACACATACTTTAAATCAGTATAATTTAATTAAGGGTGGAAATTAAGCAGGTGGTAGCACATGATCTGTCATGAATAATAGTTTTTTGAAGAAAGTCATGAATAATAGTTAAAAGACACAACTGCACCTTGCTTAATTAGATTAAAAAGGAGGGGACATTTAAGAAAAAAGGTAAGAAGAAGGCATGCCTCCTTCAAACACATCATCTGCACTGTCTTGTTAATGAAACTACAACATCCAAAATACAAATACATCGACAACATCTATCTTACTAAAATAAGTACTACAAATCATGGATCTCTCCCCCTTCCCTCTGTCCCCGTCAGCACCCATGAGCCACCTCCCTCCCCCGCCCGTTCCTCCCACCCCAACAGCCTCTTCAATACACCGCAACCCCCCCCCCCCCCCCCCCCCCCTCTTCTGCCCCTCCTTCTCCCTCCCTTCCCGCCCGTGCCTCCTCCCATCAGCCCCCTTCAACACCACGCAGCCCCGTCTTTCTCCTCCCACCACCCTCTCCCTCTCTTTCGGCCTTAAGCCTTCTGCCTCACTCTCTCCTCCTACCCTCCTCGTCGAAAAACCCTCTTCCTTCCCCCTCCCTACCTCATTCTCACTTCCCGTCTGATTAGAATCTGATTTATAAAGGGAAGAAGGTCGGCTCCCCCTCCCCCCCCCCCCCCCCCCCCCATCTTCCCTAATATCCAAATGGCAACCAGCTATTGTTTTTTTGGGTGTGGGAGCAAACAGATAGTGAGTTAATAATGGATGAAAACTACTAAAAGTCAAACCTGTGTCATGGCCGTTAAAAGACGTTAGAGCTTATGAGATTGAATCTGGATCGTTAATTGACCTCCTGTTATCTGAATTCGACAGTGGATGATGCGGCCGAAGGACCTGCAAAACGTATGAAACACCGGGGGGTGGCCCCCGGTGATAGATCCTCCAACACTCAAGTTAGAACCAGAAAGAGAGAAAGAGTAAAAACTTGTGAATTGTTGATTACCTGAAAACTGAGGAGGGAGAGGAGTATTTATAGGCCTGAGAGACATTCTAGAAGCCGAATCGTGACCGTCAGATCTTTCATGTCTCCCCCCCTGAAGAGATAAGATATCCCTGTGAGAGGATAAGAGATGAGACTTCTAGCCTACATGGGCAAGGGTGTCTCTCTTAGTAGGCCTAGTCTGTCACTTTTTATGGACTTGAGAGAAGTCCGTGTCTTGGAGTGGGCCCAGGCCTGTGATGGCTAATCTGCCTGTAGATGCTTTGAGATCCGTATAGGAATCATACATCTCTAATCTACTGCAATTTTTACCATCATCATAAGCTCCCCACTCCCGGAAGGCGATCTTCATGGCTTTCGGAAAGTAGTACGTATTATTTTTAGAATCTAGCGAATAATTTTAGCAGTTGGAGTGTTCGTAGATACCTGAAACCGATCTGTGGCTTCTGGAGGCAGTGAATATATTTATGAATTTTTCCATATTTTTTCGGATTTTTCCGAATTTTCTGGAATTTTCTGTGAATTTTTTCATAGTTCTTCGGATTTCTCCAAATTTTATGGAATGTTTTACAATCTCAAAATCACTATTTCGAAATTTATAATTAATAAATTCAATTTAATTATTTTTTTCGGATTTTTTAATCATTTTTTCGAATTAAAATAATTATTTTTGAATTTTTTAAATTAATTTTTCGAATTAAAAATGATCTTAAATTAATTTTCTGAATTTATTAAATCCGGCACGCATTTTGATGCGATCTGAGGCACAGATCAAGGCATTGCTCGCGCGCTGAGGCGATCTGACTGTGGAAAGGCGAGATCAAGCTAGAAAAATCCTCGAGCGTTGATCACGTGCTGGCGATCATTTCGTGGTGATCGAATGGCTCTGGTTCATCTTCTCCACCCCCTTGCTCGGCGAACCATTTTGCCGAGCAACTTTCTTCTGCTTCGATGCGTAGCTCGGCGGAGGCTTGATTGCGGAGCTATGGGGTGATTTTTGGCCGAGCTACAGAGGTCGATCGTCTTGGTCGATCATGAATTCGCCGAGGTGGAGCTAGTCGCCTTGCCGAGCTATCGAACTTCGTCGCCGAGCTATGGAAACTCGCCGAGCTATGGAGCTATGATTTTTGCCGAGCTACGGAGCGCTCCGCTGAGCTATCGGGCTCGCTGCTTCGCCGAGCTACGGTGACTTGGGAACTCGCCGAGCTATGGGTGGTTTCGAAGCTTTCGCCGAGCTACGACAGCTCGCTTCGCTGAGCTACTATGCTCAAGTTTTCGCCGAGCTACCACGAATTCGCCGAGCTATGGAGCTCGTTCACGCCAAGCTACCATGGCTTTGCTGAGCTATGGATCGTCGAGGCTCTCGCCGAGCTATAGGAGCTTTGGCATCGCCAAGCTACGGAGCGCTCCGCTGAGCTATCGAGCTTGCCGAGCTACAGGGGTCTTGCCGAGCTACGGATTCGCCGAGCTATAGAGTTATAGCTTTTGAGCTCTGTTTTCGAATGCCATGGGTTTCGGCAAAGTGGGGGGTGCTCAGAGACGAAGCCCTGTTTGAGGGAGATCGACGGCAGAGCAAGGGCGCAAGGCTTTTGGCAAGATAAGAGCTCGACACCGGAGTTGGAGCGAAGTGAAGAAGTCGAGTTCCAGCAACGACTGAGTTTAGATTTTTTGGCGCCAAAAATCGAAGAAGAAGAAAGAAGAAGAGGGTGAAGCGGAGCGGTTTTTGGGTTTCGGGTTTTGGATCTGCAACCCGTTAAGACCCCTAGTTGGTTTTTCCTTTGATTTTCGTTGCGGGTTTGGGTCGCAGGCCCGACCCGTTCCGCCCCTATTCTTCTTCTTAGTTCACCGAGAGCTCTTTTGGATTTTTTGGGAATACTTTTGGAGTTTTAAACTAGGGATTGAGTTCACATATAAAGATTCATATATGTTTCGTGTATAGGCAACAAATACATATATGGGTATCTTCATGTGAGTGCACCCATCGTCTAGTTTTCCAACAAATCTCGTTTTCGCTCGGAGTTGGCTCATCTTCGTGGTGGTGTCCTCTCGTCGAGTTAGGAGCAATGTTATGCTTGGATTGTTGAAGTTTGTTTCAATCGATCAATTTTTGGTCAATCTCGGGGTCGTCACGGGGTAGTAGGCTTCGTCTCACGAAAAAACTTGATATTTGATGAGTTTTTATTGGTGGTGTTCATAGTGCCCACCAAGTGTTTGTGACTTTGCCCACCCCACCATAGTCACCAAGTGTTTGTGAGATTGCCTCTTCCAAGTTGTTTGCAAGGTGTTTGTGAGATTGTCTCAACCAAGTTGTTCACTAGGTGTTTGTGAGATTGTCTCTTCTGTCGACCGAACGTTGTGGCGGTTGTTCGCGTTGTCGACTGACTGTCTAGTTGCTTAGTTACTTCTACTGTTGGACCCAGATCGGGATTGTTTGACCGTCGATCTGTTGAGAAGAGCTAAGATGCTGACATGTGGCAATTTTTCCCTTTCTGGCCTATAAATAGGGGTTGATCCCCCCCTCCCCCTCCTCATTTTCCACATTCTCTTTCTCTCTCCTAAATTTTTTTTGCAGAGCTTCTCTCTCTAGAAATCGCGACGTTGAGTTTGGCGGTGCTAGTTCAAGTTGTTGGTTTGGAGTTTCTTCTGCTTGGACTAGGTAACTTTCTTGCGATTGTTGTTTGCCATGTCTAGTATTCCTTCGGTCTGTGCCTCTACTAGATCCGCTGGTCTAGATGGAGAAGAGGGCATTATGCCTAATCACCCTCCTGGAGTGAAGGGCATTCGTGGTGAGGCTGATCGTTCTGCCGTTGTGGAAACGATCGTCGAACCCGAGAGATATAGGGGATGTAGGCTCCAGACCCCATTGTTTCTCGTCCCAGAGTTGATTAGGGAATACTCTATAGTAGATCACTATTTCTTGAGGAGCAGCATGGAATATGATGAGCCAGAGCTTCTTCATACCATCGAGGCTAATCAGACCACCACTATTCTTACACGTGATGAGTTGATCGTGATAAGAGTGGGTTTTGGCATCCCTAGTAAGTACAACCTGCTCTTGCAAGGGCCTGGTATCAGGGTGTGTTATGCCATATTGGAGGAGTATTGTTTCTTTCCTTGCGACGCTTTCTTCGCGGAACTTCGTCTACCCCTCCATCCCCTCGTTAAAGAAGTACTTAATTGGTATCGGCTGTGCCCGATACAGTTGATGCCGAACACATGGAGGCACGTCATTGGCTTCGTCTTGCAGTGCTGCTAGCTCGGAGCTGTGCCGAGCCTCGCGGTGTTTAGAATACACTTCAAACTTACCCGACTCAGCCAAATGGAGGAACGTTGGTATCTCAGCCCTTGCAGGAATTGGGGGCTGTTTGATACTCCTCGATCAGTAAGATGCTGGAAGGAGAAGTTCTTCATTGTTCGCAGTGCCGAGCCATGGGGGATTCCTACTACTTGGAGGGAAACGGTTCCCTCGACAGTATGGGTGGAGCCGGTAATGGGCGTAGAGGAGAAGAATCTTAGCGACACATTACTTGGGTTGAAGGTGTTGTCGTGGCAAGATATTACCAACGAAGTGCTTTTTGAAGACGGCCTTGGACCGACCGTTCCTAGTATGATTTTGTTGTTACTGTTTTCATGCCTTGTCATCCATGCTTTTGTCGATTTCTAGCTGTTTGATTTATGTCTCTACTGCTTTCCTTTGATTTTACGATGTTTGACTATTCTGTGTTTCATCTTACAGGTAGGACGGACATGGATTTTGAGGATATCTTTGTAGAGCTGGATGCGATACAGAACAAGAGGGAGGAGGAGCCAAAAAAGCGGAAGAGGACGGTGTTGCGTCCTACTCCTTCCCCGAGCTTACCGCCCACAGTTCCCGTTGCACAGACTGTGTCTCCCGTAGAGGTGTCATCTGCCGTTGGGGCAAGCTCTTCTTTAGCTGCAGTCATGGCTAGTGCCGCGTCAGCCCCACTGACTGCTACGGCTGCCGCAGTGCTTGTTAGTCAGGGAGACGCGGTCTACACTTCCGACTGTAATGTGAAAGCCCAGAAGAACTTCTTAGGGAACTCCGCTGCTTGTCTTGAGGCCTGTCGCCACCTCCCTACTGCTTCTGACAGGGAGAGGTTGAAGATGGAGCCCCCCGAGAGATCGATTTTAGAGATTGCGAGGGCGCATGTGACGGTATGGCCCGGTTTCCTTAGTTATTTATGTTGTGCTCTCTCTCTTGTATTGTTATGTTTTTAACTGATTTCTCCTTGTTCCGGCAATGAGCCACTTCGAACACTTGGTGGACTTTTACGCGAACAAGAGAAGAACATGAGGGCTCGCATCACTCATGCCGAAAAAGACAAGAAGAAAGTAACCAAGGAGTCTAAGGCAGAGTTGGAAGGGATGAAAAAGAAGGAGCAGGAGGCGCGCCTTGAGTTGGAGGCATTGGCCGCGAAGATGGAGGAGATGCGCCTCGAGCTAGAGGCATCCAGGGAGAGAGAGTTGGCGTCAGAGAAGAAGAATGTCGATCTCCTATTGGAGTTGGAGAAGGCTCGCGCTGACGCAGCCTCGAATGTGAAGGTGAAAGTGGCTAAGGTCCACGCAGAGTGTAAATCGAAGCTTCGGGGTGTGATGTTGAGGTCCTATGCTTTGGCAATCTCACATGTGGTGGAGCGCATTCCCGGTTTTGACTAGAAGGGCTACCATGTGACGCTTCAATCTGGTGAGCCTCTAGATCCCAACAGGAAGGATGATGTTGAGGCTGACACTCCTGCGGGAGGTGCGAAGAGCGGTTCTGGGAGGAAGGACAAGGGGAAGGGCCCAGCTGGAAGTGTCTTGTCAGAGATGGTACCGAAGCAGGTGGATGCTTGATTCACCTTGATGTACTTTTCGTCTTTCCAGTTTATTGTTGGATTATTTCATCTTAGACTTTGTAGTTTGCCTCTATGATGCCTAATTGCAGACTGGCCACCGCATCTTTGTATTTCTTTTCGATACTTTAAAGAAACTATCTTCTAGACTGGTTATTGCTTGTCCTGTTGTGTTGATGTGCCTTGGAACGGTGTTTGCATGTCACGCTTTGTACTTTGATCCCATGTCTGATTATACTCTTTGTGCTTGCTGACAGGTAACTGTGGGATCTGATAAAGGTCCCTGTGGTGACGAGGTGGGGCGCCTCCGCAAGCAACTGCGCATAACTGAATTGGCGATCGACCATTTGCATGCTCAGTCAGATGAGGATTGGTTGGAATCCGTTTGCCTTAAGTTGGCGCTAGTTGAGCGGGACTGTGAGTTAGCATTCTTATATTCCAGTCGTCTGGCAAGCTTGCCACTGCCTTCGAAAGTGACAAAGGACAGCATTAGGGAATGCGCCATACTAAGGGAGATAATCGTTAAGAATGACTTGGAGCTATACCACCTCCAAGTGAGGCTTGGTGGGTTGCAGATGGCGAGCACCCCGCATGTTGCCGGTTCTAGGGAGGACCAACCAGTTGGAACGAAGAAAAGCACCACGACTGTTGCGAAGGATTGTGTGATGGTGGGAGCAGATGGGCCGAGTGTCGGGGGAGCTGTGCAAACAGCGTTGGTGCCCTTTCAACACCCCGTAGGCACACCGAAAGGAGCATCGGCCTTGTTGGGTCTGACTTTGGTTGGTGGAGAGTCACGCGCCTCGTGCGCCGGTCAGCAGTCACATTCGCTGGGATCGATGTTTGTTGTGCGAGGTGTTGGCAGCCAAGGAAAGAAGGTGGCTGTCAGGCGTTCTACAAGGAAGCTTGTGTCTCTCAGGAACAACGTTCCTTGCCCGGTGAGTTGCAGGGACGGCTTGTAAATCGGGTTGTGTGGTTGATGTCTCCTTACTTGTAAATATTTGTAGCACTGTTGAATATGAAATTATGGACTTGTGATAATTCTACAACTCTTTTTACGTGCTTAGTCCTCGTCGCCGTGGTTGAAATGTTATCGACGGGTTCTTTGTCGCTAAATAACAAGGCCTCAAGTCTGTTGCGTATAGCTTAAAGAGCTATCGATAGTGTAAGTCGGAGCTGAAATCATTTTCGGTCCTGTACCCAGCTAGTTGTAGGGACAATTCTGAAAAAGAATCATTTTCCAAACTTGCTGTATGGGTCCTCTAATAGATTGTTAGAATCACATCGAATGGAGAGTTGAACTCCAAGCGTGGCTTTTTACAAGTGTTGCTAGAGTAACTCCGGTCCATGATTTTGGATCTCTTAATCTGTTGTTGAGGAATTTTAACTAGTATTAGGAACAGATCGAATGGCGAGTTGAACTCTGAACGTGTGTGATTTCATGTTGCGAGAGTAACTTTGAACCATGAACATGGATTCCGAACTTGTTAGTTTAAGTGTTAACAGGTTGCAGGAGCTGCTCGAATGGTAAAGCGCGCTCTAAACTTGCTTCTTAGCAAATTGACGAAGTCTCTTTTGAACCATGAACATGGACTCCGAACTGGTCGTCGAGGCATTAACGGATTGCTGGAGCAGATCGAATAGCGAAGTGCACTGTGAATTTGTGTGATTACAAATTGTTATAGTCTTTGTCGAGCCATCGGTATGGACTCCGAATCCGTATTACGGGGAGACTCGCAACGAGTGTTTAGTGTTGCTTAAGTATATAAGTGTGGCACTCAACTCGCTGTTTCAGAGCCTCTAAGGAAGTTCAGCTAGTTGCAGGAACAGATCGATCGGTGAGTTGTGTTCTAAACGTGCATATTTACATGCTCCAACTCCCGAATTCTGGATTCCGAACTTGCGTTGAAGAAAGCTTGTAACGAGTGTTCAGCGCCGCTTTTGAGTATGAGTTGGGCATTTCTAGCTCATTATTAGCTTCACTCAATTGACCAAGATGTAATGAAATAAACTTACTACTCTTTATTGAAGAATAAACTAGAGGGGCTGCTCTAATGGCTGGCCATTATTACATGCTTGACCGCTTTAGTAATGGCAGTTCTTATTGAAAGAAAAACTAAATGGCTGCTCTAGTGGCGGACCTTTATTACAAAAATTTAAAAATTCTACATAACTTAGGATAGTGTGTTTCAAACACCCTCGTTGTGCTCCATAGGGTATTGTTCATTTGAAGTCCTTACTGACACATCACTGCCCCCCCCCCCCCCCGGGTCTTCAAGTTGGTGAGCTGTCAGGCGAACAACTTGGTAGACTTTGTCTGTATTTGCCTATTTCTGGGGAGGCCCGCGTCGCCCTGCTTAGATGCAGTGGAATGTTCTGATGGACTGGCGTGCTAAGCTAAATTGATTGTTTATCATGACTGAGTGGAGCGACTTTGGATAAGGGAGTTAATAGAGTTGTTGGGTTCTGGCGAGGACGTGGTTGGAGCTGGGAAGAAGTTATTTGACGACTCTGAAAATTTCTAGTTTGGCTGCCTAGTGTCGCAGCTTCAAGCTCGCTTACTGACTTTGCAACACAATGATCATTTTCCTGTAGTAGTTCTTCAGCATGGAGAGGAAAAATCGAGCCCCCCATTGTAGCAGTGTAACATGCGCGCGCCGCTTGTTGGCTTCCTACTACTTGCCCTACACCTGCTGTTGTTGGAAATTTCATTTTCATGTGGAATGCGGAAGCAACGGCGTGGAAGGCGGCTAGTCCTGGACGGCAGAATATGGCATTGTATGTAGATTTAACATCGACTACCAGGAAATCTAAGAACTCTGTCCGAGTTATCGGTGCTTTTCCTGCTGTTACGTCGAGTGCGACAATTCCCTTGACTTGAACGGGTGCACCCGAGAAGCCATTAAGGGTATAGCTGACCGGCTTGAGATGATCTCGGGAGAGCTTCAACGCATCGAATGCGGCCATAAACAAGATGTTGATGGAACTGCCATTGTCAACGAGGATACGTCGCACCTCGTGATTTGCCATGCCTAGATTGATAACTAGTGCATCGCAATGAGGCGTTTTGATGCCCTCGAGATCTTTGTCAGAGAAGGAGACTAAGAGGCCCGAACCCTTCGGGGATGGAGTGTTATGAACTGAATTAACCTCTCTTACAAATGCTTTACGAGGGGAGTTAGAATCTCCCCCAATGGGTCCGCTATGGATGGTGTGCAAAATGGCCATTTGTTCTGAGTCCCTGGATTTAGAGGGTCTTTCAGGATGCTTGTTAGCCCCCCGTGGTGGAGGGTTCTCAGCATTGTTATTTCGTTGAACAAACTAGGATAGGTAGCCCTGTTGAATCAGGTCTTCTATTTCTTGTTTGAGGGCTTTGCAATTATCAGTTGTATGGAAGGCGCACCATAGGCTTTTGTCTCTTCTCTTACCGGGTGTCGTCATCCTGGGAGGAGGACGGACTATCCCATCTTTCTTTACTGCCATGAAAATGGCAGATGTGCTTGCATTTAGAGGAGTAAACTTATCAAAGCGAGGTGGAGGAGGAGGGCGACACAGTCCTGCGCCGTTTTTCTGAAACTTTTTTGGGCATTTCCTCAGTTGGACTCTTCCGTTTTTTCCTGGAGAGTGATTCTTTCTTGTCTAGTGGGTTGAGGGCTTCCTCAACTCTAATGTACTTCTTACTCCGTTCTAGGAGCTCTATGAAATCGCGAGGCGGCCTCTTGGCGAGGGATGCTTTTAGCTCTTTGTGACTGACGTTGTGGCAGAAGGCGACAGCCGCCACTGAGGAGTCTATAGAGGAAATTGATCTTGCTTCCGCTGTGAATTGCTTGACAAAATGTTTTAGCAATTCTCCAT
This sequence comes from Hemerocallis citrina, assembly GCA_017893485.1. NCBI lineage: Eukaryota > Viridiplantae > Streptophyta > Magnoliopsida > Asparagales > Asphodelaceae > Hemerocallis > Hemerocallis citrina. Next base: position 252,263,517 of record CM030363.1, on the reverse strand, counting down.
CTTTTTGCTTCAGTTCTAGCAGGGAGACGCTAGTCTTTTCAGTTCTCCGGCTAGTAACGAAGTGTGCGATGAAGAGTTCTTCAAATTGATCGAAGGAATAATGGACTCAGGTTTCAGACGTGCATACCATTCCCTAGATGATCCTTTCAGTGTAGCGGGAAATGTCCGACACATGAGTGCGTCGGTGGCATTATAGACCATCATGAGCATTTTAAAGCTCTCGACATGGTCTGTTGGGTCTGATTCCCCATCATAAGATTCAAAATGAGGGGCCATGAAACCCCTTGGAATAGGTGCATCGAGAATAGTTCGACTGAACGGAGGTCTACTAGGGAGGTAGGCCCTGTGGGAGTGGCTCCCCTCATTCCTTATTTGTTTGAGACGTTTCTCTACCTCTTGGATCCGGCGGAGGACTTGATCGTCCTTCTTTTGGGATTCAATTGAGTCAGTGGATCCTTCGTTCAGGGGAAGGCTCTGAGCTTGACTTTCTTGGAGAGCATAGAGAAGGTCACGTTTGAATTGATCGAGCTCAGTCCTGGTGACTGGTGCATTTCGATCTCTATTCTGCCTAGGTTGCTTTTGATCATCCTGTGTTGGGTTTCCCCTAGCTGGCTGCCCCCTATGAGAGGAGGACTGTCTCGATACTTGTCTAGAAGGCTGGGTTCTCTGGCTTGCTTGATGTCCTAAACGACAGGCCTCAGATCGGGCACGCCTCTCATTCAGCTTTATTTGTAGGTCGCCTTCAATTTGTGAGATTTTTAGATCCCCGTAGGCCTCGTGTAGCCATTGGATCATTCGAGGCATTGTGGACCGAGACGCGTTCGTTATGAGGATGCTATTCAGGACGGTTCTGTCGGGAGCCCCCCAGTGCCTCTCCATTGATAGGAGTGTGACTAGGCTTCAGGGGCTGCTGTTGAGGAGGAATTTGATCTTCCATAGGAGGAACCCAAGTTGGCTGATGAAGATAGTTGGTGCGACGGCTAGAGCCTCCCCCTCTCAGTTTTGGTGGCATGGAGAAAAGTTTGACTTGTGCAGTGGACCTCCACAGAGGGCAACAATCTGTTGCTGCTTATTTCGGTGTGGGAGCAAACAGATAGTGAGTTAACAAATGAAGGACACTACTAAAAGTCGAAGCTGTAACCTGGCCATTATAAACTGTTAGGGCTCCTGAAAATGGATTTGGACCATTGATTAACCTCCTGTGATCTGAATTGGACGGTTCTGTCGGGAGCCCCCCGGTGCCTCTCCATTGACAGGAGCGTGACTAGGCTCCAGGGGCTGCTGTTGAGGAGGAATTTGATCTTCCATAGGAGGAACCCGAGTTGGCTGACGAAGAGAGTTGGTGCGACGGCTGGAGCCTGCCCCTCTCAGTTTTGGTGGCATGGAGTAAAGTTCGACTTGTGCAGTGGTTTCTCATAGACGGCGCCAATCTGTTACTGAATTTTTCGGTGTGGGAGCAAACAGATAGTGAGTTAATAATGGATGGAAACTATTAAAAGTCAAACCTGTGCCTTGGCCGTTAAAAGACGTTAAAGCTCCTGAGATTGAATCTGGATCGTTGATTGATCTCCTGTGATCTGAATCCGATGGTGGATAATGCGATTGAAGGACCTGCAAAACATCTGAAACACCGGGGGGTAGCCCCCGGCGACAGACCCTTCGACGCTCAAGTCAGAACCAGAAAGAGAGAAAGAGTAAAAACTGGTGAATTGTTGATTACCTGGAAACTGAGGAGGGGGAGGAGTAATTATAGGCCTGAGCGACATTCTAGAAGCCGAATCGTGACCGTCAAATCTTTCATGTGTCCCCCCCCCTGAAGAGATAAAATATTCCTGTGAGAGGATAAGAGATGAGACTCCTAGCCTACATGGGCTAGGTGTCTCTCTTAGTGGGCCTAGTCTGTCACTTTTTATGGGTTTGAGAGAAGCTCATGTCTTGGAGTGGGCCCAGGCCTGTAAAATAGGCATGTGATGGCTAATCTGCCTATAGATGCTTTGAGATCCGTGCAAGGATCGTACGGCTCTGATCTGCTGCAATTTTTACCATCATCACAACCAACTTCCAATAATCAAGAAAAATACTCATATTTATTGTGGGGCTGGTCAAGTAAGTTCAAAGTTTAAACTCAATTTAGACATTCAGATCAAATTAAGTGGGTGCCTGGGGTTTCTATCATGTCAGTGGATTTGGAGGTGGCGTTTGTATTACTATTGGGGGTGACGGCCATTGCGGATGTTGTTGAAGGTGACAGAGAAAGATGGACTAGCTTGGTGATGAGAGAAAATGTTTCAATTTGACCTATTCATATTGAATTGGGTGGGTGTCTTGGGTTCTTTCGTACCACTGGGCTTGGAGGTGGCATTCGTGTGACCGTTAGTGCGACGAAAAGTTGCAATTGTGGGTAACAGTAAACGGTGGATAAGCTAGGTGTTGAAAGAAGAGCTCAATATTGACCTATTCAGGTCATATTGAATGAATGCTTGTGATTTCTGTAATGCCCTAAATTCCGTATACTGGAAACAATTCAATCTACTAACAAATTTCCATTCTACATGAGCTACGTCAATCAAATAATTCATGGAAATAATATAAAAGGATAGTAGAACACCCACCATATTTTGGAGAGTTCTAACACACTCTTTGCTTCAAGCTTGCTTCTTCTCCTCCTTCTAGCTTGTTTAGCTTCTTCTCCTCCTTATATTTGCTCAAAATAGCCCAAATAGCACTTTGAAAATATAAGAGTATGTTTGGAGTGAAGAGAAGTATGGAAAATGAGCTAAGGTTTCTCCATGTCATCCTTTATATAGGGTCGGCCAAGGGGGATCTAGGGTAGGGTGTGGAGTTTTGCTAGGTTTCTAAGTGTCCATCTAATACCCTAGACCTTATGATAATACCCACCTTAGGTCTTATGATAATACCCTAGATTTTAGGGTACACATAATCCATTCTTAGGGCACACATAACCCTACTAGGGTACACATAAGCCCTTCCACAAAATTCTAACAGTACACATAAGCTAATCTATAAGCCTCCTAAGGTACACATAAGCTAACCCTAGGGTACACCTCATCCATCCTTCTCCATGTCAAAATTTGTTGGCTCCCCTTGTTCACACTTGCTTACTATATGAATAAGTTAGTAGGGTTAAGTTAGCATGGTTGAGCCCTATTAGGTCTAGCTCCATTCAATTGGGTTGAGTCCAAACCATACAATCTCATGGTGTTTGTTAACATCTAAGTGTTTGTATTGTAGAATGGAAATTATAATTTATAACAATATACACCAATTTTTTAGACAATTCATCAGCAAAATGTGGTTGTACAAAATACTTGCTAATATTTGGGGATATTACGTACAACTTATCACGTATCTATAGGTTTGGAGGCAGTGTTTATGGTACCGTCGGGGCTGATAGAAACTCTCATTGCGGGGTGGCGATAATAGTAAACAGTGATCAAACTAAGGGATGAGAACAATGCCTCAATTTGTACATGTTCATGTCAGATTGGTGGGTGCGCACGGGGTCTCTCATGTTAAGAAACTTGAAGTTGGGGTTTGTGTTATCGATGGGGGTGACGACGGTTGAGGTTGCGAGTGGCGGCGATGAAAAATGGTGTACAGGCAAGGGGATGAGAGAATGAGCTCCATGTTTGACTTATTTAGGTCAAATTCGGTTGGCACGATGAATTTGTTTTGGCGAGGTCGGGTGATAAGTAGGATTAGATTTTGTTGTATTATTTAATTGTTGGTTTGGGAGTATGAGTTCTATGACCTACCCTATTGGGTTTCATGAACTTCATAATCTTACTTTTTTGTTGTATGTTTTGTTTAAAAAAATTTAATGGAATGCGGGGTTTTTTTTTACCAACCGTTAAAGATTAAAAAAAGAAGTACTACAAATCCAAATACATAAACCAAGTCAAAAAAATTAATGGAATGCGGGGTTTTTTTTACCAACCGTTAAAGATTAAAAAAGAAGTACTACAAATCCAAATACATAAAACAAGTCAAAAATTTTACACCAACACAAAATAGAGTCAAAGAACAAAATGACATAACCAAGGCTAGGAAGAAAAAAGGAAGGAAAAGACAGGATCCATGTCTCTCCAAAAGGTGACCTCCTACAACCTTCCCCAAGCTCCATCCAACCGCATCTACTTCCAAACACCTGCTTGGCCTTCCCAATCATCAATAAGAGAAAAAAAAAATTGCATCAAAATTGGAAAAGAGTCATCAATATTACAAAAGCAGAAATTATTACAGAGAGTTCACAGGGTTGCAGCAACTCTAATATCCCACATTACCCTATCTTCCTTCCTAACCACTCTAGTGTGCCACAAGCCCCATAATTCTAGCATAGAAGATGGACACTCAAAAAACCCCAAAACCCAAACTAATGACTTCCTGATATGGGTAAAAATAGAACCAAATCGGGAACGTTCAAATCAGTCACGAATCTTAAAGCACTCAGGGGTAAAACAATAATTTCACTGGAAATGGGTCCATGAACTTAAATTGGGCATCTCTTATAACACCCCACAAAATAAAATGATTTATTTTGCATTATTAGATAATATTAAATTGGTAAATTTGACTATTTTGACTATTTTATTGAAATTACAATTTTGCACGTGCAACACTCGTGCAAGGTTAGATTATTTTGAATTCTTAAAATTTTATGGTTAAGGATTTATTTTCCTCATTTATTTATGATATTTTAATTTTTAGATTTATTTAAATTAATTGGGCTATTTTATGATTTTGTCGATTATACACGTGCAAATATATTTTTTTGGTGTGAATCTCCAATTTTAAATTTCTAATAAATTTTCCTATTTATACTTGGTTATATCCTAAATTTTGGGGTTTTTTTTAATAAATAAACTATTTTTATAAATACTTCGAAAGTGAGGGGTTTTCATGTAAAAAGCCGATTGGATCTCAAATAAATAATGAAAATTCATTTTTGCTACTTTTGGGCTAGCCAAGATCATTATTAAAGATTAAATTTATTTAAAATTTATTTAGAGTTGATTGGGTAAAGATTTAAACAAATAAGGTATTTTTGCAAATATGAAATTTAAGTTGGACCCGTGCAAATATTTTTCTTGGAAATTAAAAGTCAGAAATTTTATTTGGGAAAATCTAATATTTATTAGTAGATAATAATTCTGAATTTTCTCGATTTTTACAAATATTTTATGACATATTTGCAAATATTACAAAGAGAGTGACTTTTGTGCAAAATTACCACTTGGAGTACAAATCTGAAATTTTTTCTGTGCCTGATGGCCGGCTAAATCAGTAGTAAAGGTTTTTTTTTTATTTTTTATAACTTATTTAACTAATTTATTAAAGAAAGGTCTATATATGTAAAGGAATAAATTATTGAAGGATGTTTATATAAAACTCACAAAACCCTAATTAAATCAGAATCCCGGCTATTTATTGACGGCTACGGCCGCCTCCCCTCTGCACAAAACAAAAGAACTATTTTTATTATTAATTTCTTGGAGTTTCGAAGCAAGGATCTTGGATTTTTTGCGAAAGGAATGACTTTTTCTTATTCTTTATTAATTCAGTTGATTTCTTCATTGAGGTAAGTGACATATGTTTGATTTTTTGTTGATCTATGCATGTTACATATGATGATTTGTCTAGTAGAATGCATGATTGATGGATGTATGATGATATAATGAATTATTGATGGATGGATGAATAAAAATAGAACTTTTCATGAAAACTATGCAATTGATGAATAAAATTCTATATAGATGACTTGAGATTGTTAAGAACTTAGTAGGAACCATATGTGTGTTGTTTTCTTTCATATTCTTGCTGATTTGATTAAACATAATGAGATTGTGTGATGAAGGATGTTTAAAGTCAAATAAAGAAGGGATTTTTGCTGATTGTGTATATGTGTGTGTATACATAGGATCTGTTGAGAATTTTGATGAAGGAAAACTTGACTAATACATGTCATAATTGCATATAGTCATGGAAAAATTAATCTAACTAGTTGTATATGTGTATAAAAAATTGCAAGAGAGGTTTTGAAGTCAAAAAGATTAAGTTTTGAAGGGTTTCATTGAACTTTGGTTTCGGGTCTGATGGTGTACAGCCGAGACTTGGATTTTCATGTTTTTTGTGAATATTTTCAATTGGATCGTGGTTTCTATTGTTACTGAGATTGAAATATACTTTATACTACTCTTATACAATGGTTCTTGAAGCTTTAAACTGATATATAAACACATATATTCACATATTTACTTATATAGTTCCCGATATGAAGAATTTCAACAAAAATTGCTCTTTTATGAACTTGATGAGATTTTGATATGTTTTAGAAACTCCAATATGTTAGAAAAGTTGTAATTGACCATCCAAGGATTTTTATTTTACAATTTTATGCTTTTAAAGAGTAAAATCGACGTATCAGTTAAGAAGGTGTACGAATATTAAAGTTGTTAATTTTCGAACATGTCGGTCGACCGCACGAACTTTACACATGAAATGTTGGTCGACTGACAGTTCTTGGGTTTTGGAAATTCAGCATGACAGTTGACCGTCGCTTTTTGAACTAGCATGACAGTCGCCCGTCACCTGCTGTTCTTGCTGTTTTGTTGAATTTCTTGATGATTTCTTGAACAATTATTTCTTCGAACTTATGGATTATTGATCTAATATTTTCGATAAAGTTTTAATACAGATTACTGTATTTTATAGAGAGTTATATTATGATTAATAATATAATTTAATTGGTATTTCTATAACTTTTGAAAGCGAAATATATACGGTTTTCGAGGGATTGATGTTTTGTGACATTCTATGACTTCAAAATGTGAAACTCAGTTGTTTAAAGAGATTTAATTTCAGATTTAATTTCTGGGAATTTGTGAAGTATTTGGATAAATGTGGATTTGTTTGATTTAAAGAAGTTTTCTTATTATAAGTGGTTTAACGATGAAATTAAGGAATTTTATTGTGAGAATTGTGTTGATATTTCGATTTGTGTGTCTCTAGAGGTTGAGTAGGAGTCCTATAAACCGGCAGATGAGTTTTCGTGGTTATTGGCCAATTGGGCTTTGGGGTTGTTTTGGTGGAATTAAGTCCAGCAGGATATACCAACTCTAGAGAGAGGGAAATTGTGTTTTAGTTCATAATAGTCAACCTAAGGACAGGCAATGGTGGAAATGTGATAGAACTTGGGAAACGTAAGTATTTGCTCTGTTGTTAGTCCAACGGATGTGTTCCAGGACAGTGTGTTGTTGTGTCCCGAGAGGACAATTGGTATGTTCGCGTGTCGGGGGTCAGCAAGCCTATTCATGGAACATACGGTGCATTCGCGTATCGTGGGTCTGCAGGCCTATTCACGGGATGTACTGCGTATCTGCATGTCAAGGGTCGACAGGCATATTCATGGGTTACACTGGCAAGAACGTTATTATCCGGTTTTTAGAGCTATGCTTACATGATGCTTGCGCGTCGAGGGTTGTCAGGCCTATTCGCAGAGTATTCCAGATCTTGTTTCTATCACCGTAGTAGGATTAGTTGCATAATGAGGGATTTAACTCTATAAAGTGGAGAGTGATAAGGGCTTGCACCGGACCTATGTAGTATGGAATGCATAGAATCCGACAAGTATGCATTAGAGAGTCATCATACTGCATTTGTGTTTTCTTGACTTGTATTATGCATGATGTTTTCGGTTTACCTACACTTGACACTTAGCTTAGTTTCACTTGATGTTTTTATACTTTATTTATCGTTATTTTATATTTTATTGTTACTACTGTGGAAATGTGTTGATTATGAATATATTCTTTATGCTTCATTTACATTGTATTTCTTTTGATGTCACTCACACCGTTATGGCTGACCCCGTAGTTTTGGGGGTTAAGATTATCTCTAACATCATATTTTACAGGTAGGTACTATTCGCTTGGGATTGGATGCTTGTGGTAGAATGATATTATGGCTTATGCAAATTGTAAAAGAATGTGTTGTAAAAGAAAGAAATTGTAATTCAAGGTGTTTAAATTCCGATGCGCTTTGTAAAGAGTTGATGTAATAAAAAGTTTTAAATTTTCCTGTATTCCCTGTATTTGGTTACTGTGTTTATGATTACAATTGAAATTGATTACAAGATTGGTGCCAAGTATTTTTAATTTTATTTATTGGAAATTCGGGGCATTACATCTCTTAAGCCCAATAACCCAAAACAGATCTGTCTTACTAGGTTGTCATAACAGCCTAATATAAGTGAGTCCATATTATTTAAATATGATTTAAACTCATAATTATCCAAAAGAGACGGTTCAAAAATTACATCTCTTATCATGAGAAGAGTTTTAACTCAATCTATTCAACTAATCTTATCTTTTCATGCAAAAGAGATAACTGAATCAATCCAAAAATACCGGGAAGTAGAGATAAATCATTATCTTGAAACTGACTCCCAAGGCGACTATAAATACCCCCTACATCCACAAGAACCAGGTAATCAGTATTTTTTCTCTAAAACTCTCTTTCTAATCTTGAGTTTTGACTTGAGCATCGAAGGGTCGATTTCCGGGGTTAACCCTGATGTTTCAGACTTTTACAGGTTAATCGGAGCAATCGACACCATCTAGATCAGATCTAACATTGCAAATGAGTCAGATTCAGGAGTCAATATCAATTGGAAACAGCAAACATCGGCGAAAGTAAAAAAGGTTAACTTTTTATTATTTTTAAAAGAATTCACATCATTTGTTTGCTCCCACACAGAAATTAGCAGCAACATATTAGCACCGTCTATGGGAATAGAAATAAACAATCCGACCAAACTTTGCCGGTAAATTTTTTTTCCAGACATGCCTCCGAAGGGAAAAAGAAAGGCTACGGCCTCAAACCGACGAGCCAGCCCTCTTCCTACTCCTTCCCATGAGGACGTCTCTCCTATCTTTCAACTGGATCAACCTCCTTATCCTGAATAACCTACCCAGCCTCCCCCTAAATAGGCTCCATCGGGGGGCTCCCGAAGAATCAATACCATGCACAATAGTTTGAAGAGAACTGGGGGTCAATGTAAACCTACACACCCTCCACGGTGCTTCCTGAAGCACCTCAACCGCAGCAAGACCTCTGCCTCCTCATAATCTCAAAACAGTAAGAGTCTGCATGACGAAGCCGCTCAAGCAGACCGCGAGTAAGGGACGGTCTCCTCTATCCATCTTGCCAAGAAGACACACGGGGCCCTTCTTCCTGGAGTCAGGGGCGCAGAAGAACCCTCTCTCCTAGTGGGCGTAGAAGAACCCCCCCCCCCCCTCTCCTAGGGGGTGAAGAAGCCACCGCTCCCCAATGGACCACGAAAGAGCTCGTCCCTGAGTGAGGAGGCATCCAATTCCAACAAGTAGAACAGCCCCTAAAATAGGGAGGGAGGAAGAAGTACTTATCACCAGAGTAGAACTCCGAGGGTTCAAAGATGAAATTCTTCAGGACCTTGACATAATTCTTCCCAAGACACGACGAACCAGTCCTCACCGCTCTACCCCTCAACAATGTGAAGAGTCTCATGGGTCCACTAGATCCAATCTTCAAAAGGAAGCCATCCTCTGACGCCTCCGAAAGATAGAAGATCTAGCACTGCTGAAGTAGGAAGAAGGAAAACAGGAAAGAAGATAACATCTCGTCAGACCTCGATTCTCTAATAGGACCATTGAGGCTCCTGTCCCAACCAACTTCAAGATCCCGGCCTTCAAATCATACAAGGGAAAAATTGATCCGGTAGACCACATTGAGAGTTTTAAAACCCTGATGATAATCCACCAAGCATCTGACTCCCTCCTCTGCAAGACTTTCCCAGCAACCCTGAAGGGATCTGCACGATAGTGGATCTCTCGTATATTTCCAGGTTCCATCTTATCCTTCGACCAACTTGAGGAGCTCTTCCTCACGCACTTCATCACCAGCCGCAAAACAGAGAAGACAAGTGTCTCCTTACTCGACTTGAAGCAAAGGGATGGGGAGTACCTCAAGAGTTATGTTTGGCGCATCACAACTAAGTGTCGGTTCATCCCCTCACTCATCTCATCCATTGCCATGGTTGCCTTCAGGCACAATGTAAATCATGACTACCTCAAAGCCTCTCTTGTCAAAAGACCTCCTCGGGACTTCTCCGACCACCTTCAAAGAGTCGAGAAGTACATCTGAGTGAGGATGCTATTTGACTGCAAGAACAGAAAGTGATATCATCCTGCGAACAAACGGAAGAGCACTAACGAGACAAACCCAGTAAGTCCCAGAAGGATGCCACAGGCTAGCATCGTCCACCTCCGATATCTCGTTTTGAGAAGTACACTCCACTTAATTCCAGCATCTCTACAATCCTCATGAAAGTTGACAAGGAGGGACTCCTTCGACCTCCCCCCAAGATGAACGCCCTAAGTGGGAGAAAGGATAGGAACAAGTGGTGCAAGTTCACAAAGATCATGGGCCTCTCACAGATGATTGCTGAGCCCTCAGGGATGAACTTGAAGGGCTGCTCCGACATGGGTATCTCGCCAAGTTCGATCAAGGAAATAATGCCAAACACCCTCCCCTAAGAGGAGCCAGTAAGCGATTAAAGAAACCAGTCGAGTCCCCAAACTCGGGACACATGGAAATATTTCACTCAATCCATGGGGGAAATATGGGGGGATCATCTAACTCCTCCAGGAAAGTGTTTCTCCGATAAGTGAAATCGGTGCATAATATCCCCCCTCCCAAGAACTCGGGTGTCCCAATCACTTTTTCAGACCAAGACCTTGAAGGTGTTCAAACACCTCACTGCGACGCACTAGTAATCAACATATGTATGGCCAATCATGAGGTGTGTCGCGTCCTGGTAGATAATGGTAGCTCGGTAAAAATCATCTTCCTCGATGTATTCGAGGGACTCAAACTCAACCGAGACCTCCTCAAGCCCGCCGGGTACACTCTCCATGGATTCTCCGGAGACCCAGTTCTAATCGAAGGAATAGTCACTCTTGATGCAACTATGGAGAAAGCTCCAACTACCCGCACGGAAGCACTCGATTTCATGGTTGTCGACAGGAAGTTGGCCTACAATGTCATTTTTGGTCACCCAGGGCAAGCAGCCTTTCATGCGGTTGCCTCAGCATAACATATGAAGATGAAGTTCCCTACATCAGCAGGGGTAGGGGAAGCCAAAGGAAGTCAAGAAGCTGCTCGGACATGTTACACCACCACGATGGGAGGCTCAGTCTTCCCCCTCGACACTATGGAGCTCGCCTAAGAGAGGGGACAAGCCAGCTATGAAGCCTTAGAAGAACTAGCAGCAATCTTGTTATCCCAAGAAGATCAAGCTAAGTGTTTTCGAGTGAGCAAGGCACTTCCCCGTCAAGTTAATGAGCAACTCATCACTTGCATTATGAAGAACCGATAAATCTTCACTTGGAACACTGAGCATCTGAAGAAGTACAACGAGGGTGCTTAACACCCTCCCTAAATTGTTAGCATCAAACATATAATAAAAGTCGACAATTATAAAAGTCACAACATGTAATAAAGGCTTGCATCAAAGCAGCCGCTTAGTTTTATTCTTTAATAAATTTTCAGTCTTTTCCTTCGCAAAATTCTTGTACAAGTCCATCGGATTCAAAAAATGAGTTAGACACATGGTTCACCCCTGAGCCACACCATCCCTTCGCTAAGCACTCCAACGACTAAGTGTAGGATCCATTCATAATTCATAGAGTCGCACAAGCACACTTGCCCCTGAGCAAGTGTGGGGGGGATATCTCATTGTACGAGTGCACAACCTTGCACAAGTACGGAGTTCATTCATGGATAATAGGGTCTCTCTAGCCGCTTTTCTCCAAGCAAGCGTGCGGGACACGAATCGCCATTCGAGCACTCCCAAAACTCATCACTACCTTATTCGGAGTCCACTCACAGTTCATAGGACCGCTTTAGCCACTTGCTCCCAACCAAGTATGCGGAGTTTGGCTCGCCGTTCGAGTGCTCCAAAAATAACCCCGGACAAGTGCAAAGTCCATTCATGATTCATAGAGTTGCTCTAAAAATGCTCCCGAGCAAGAGAGCGAAGTTCAGCTCGCCATTCGAGTGGTCCCAAAACTCGTCGTCACCTTGTTTGGAGTCCACTCACGATTCATAGGGCCGCTTTAGTCACTTTCCCTGGAGCAAGTATGCGAAGTTCGGTCCGCCGTTTGAGTGCTCCTGAAATAACCTCAAACAAGTACGAAGTCCAATCACGGTTCATAGAGCTGCTTTAGCCACAGGCTCCCGAGCAAGTGTGCAAAATTTGGCTCGTCATTCGAGTGCTTCCAAAACTCGTCGTCACCTTATTCGGAGTCCATTTATGGTTCATAGAGCCGCTCTAGTCACTTGCACCTGAGCAAGTGTGCAGGGATTGACTCACCATTCGAGTACTCCCAAAATTCATCGTCACCTTGTTTGGAATCCATCCATGGTTCATAGAGCCGCTCTAGCCACTTGCACCCGAGCAAGTATGTGGGGCACGGATCGCCATTCGAGTGCTCCCAAAACAACCATGGACAAGTGCGGAATCCATTCATGGTTCATAGAGTCGCATTAGCCCCTTGACCCCGAGCAAGTGTGCGGGGTGCGGTTCGCCATTCGAGTGCTCCCTAAACTCATCGTCAACTTGTTCGGAGTCCATTCTCATGGTCCTTAGAGTCTCCTTATAAACTTGTATCCAAGTAAGTGTGCGAGGCAGGCCTCGCTATTAGAACACTCCCAGAATTGGTCACAACAAGAGTACAAGAGATGCAATCCTCTACTAAATTCGCCTCCGAGTGAACCTCTTCTTCTGCAACGAGTTCAGAGCTCAAATCACCCAATAGTTTCTCCTCAAACTTGCCTCTGGAACTGCTCTTCCCTTGAGCCTGGTGATGCTCTTCATCCCGCTCACCTCTCGAGCAACCTTCTTCCATACGAGTCCGGAACTCAACTCACCCCTAGAGTTGCTTCTCAAACTCGCCTCCCTAACGACTCTATCCTAGAGCCTGGTGATACTCTTCGTCCCGCTCGCCTTCTGAGCGGCCTTCTTCCAAACAAGTTTGGAGCTCAACTCACTCCTAGAGTTGCTCCTCAAAATCGCCTCCCGAATGGCTCTCTCCTAGAACCTAGTGATATTCTTCGTCCTGCTCATCTCCCCAGCGACTTTCTTCCCCAACGAATTCGGTGCTCAACTCACCCCTAGATTTGCTCCTCAAACTCGCCTCTCGAATGACTCTCTTTTTGTAACCCTTGTTTTTCATTTTATGTATTTTGGAGTATATTTTTCATTTTTGTGTATTTTTATATCTCTTGTATTTTTCGGATCCGTATATTGAATTTATTTTCAATATATATTCTTTTTCTTTTCATTTGAGCTCCTTGTGTCGTTTGTTCATCGTTTTTGTTCGTTTCACCATTTTGGGTTCTTTTTCTCATTTTCTTGGCCTCGTTCATTTTTATTTTTCATTTTGGTGATGTGATGGATTTTTGGTGGTGATCTTCCAAAACTATGATTTTTGACCCCTAAGGAGATTTTTAGGAGCCATAGAATTCACTATAAATTGTATCCCCATTTGAAATCTACCCAATACTCATTACCCATTTGTATACCTATTACTACATTATTATACCCACCACCCATTAACCCACAATTAACTCCTATATAAATACCCTAATACTCCAAAACCCTAACCCTAAACCTAATTAATCCCTCTCCCTCCTAATTAACCTCCCGGCCCCCTTTGTTTTTCCTCTCCAATCCCGGTTGCAAACCCCCTCTTCACAACCGAACATCCCCCCTCCCTCCATCCATTGCAACCCTCCTTCCACCATACAAACTTCCTTCTCCATACAACCCTACAAACCCTCACCTTCTCTTCCTTGTGGCCGGCCACCATCCAAAACAGCACCACCACCATTAAAATCATCACAAAACCCTCTCCCTTTGTGTTCCTTGAAGTGGGTATTCGCCCCTTCGTTCGTTGCATCAAGGAGATCGATCGTGTAGGCGTTTTGGTTCGTGGGTTCGCTTGGAATCGCGTTGGAAGGAGTTCGCTCATGGGTTTTGTGGCTAGGACTTATTTCTTCGTGTTCATCGTCATTAAGAGACAAGTAACTTGTACAAAATTTTATTAGGTTGATACAAGTCAAAAAGTTCACACCTAGAGTAGTTGGGCCTAGAGACGACCAAAAAATTGTATTTTTCTTGATGGGTTTGTCTCTATTGTGATAAATTTGGCCATAGAAGACTTATGACATGAAGTTTGATAGGTTAATGCTCTAGGTTTCACCCAAACTTGATTTTGTTCGTGTATGTGACATATTGCATGTTATGTGTTTGATTGATTGCCCATGTGAGAATTATTTGGCTAGGACATGTTAGAACCCCTAAAACATGATTTTTAGATGATTAGTAGGTTTTATTTCAAGTTTGGTTAAGTTTGGATCAATATCGTGGAAGTTATAGTGTTTTTGAGTAGAGACGTGAAATCTGTAACTTGCTGCCTGTTCGGTTTCATTTGCTGTTTTCACCCATGCTACAGTCCGAATTTAGACTTCAAAATTAAAAGTGAATTGTAGATAATTGTGTCTATTTTCCAACCCCACTAGTTTTACTTAATTTGGAGTTCGTATGACTGAGATATGATAGTTTTGGTACAGGTGTGTCGATAGATTTCTGATTCTGTTTTGTGTAAATTTTGTTAACAATTTATTTTCAAGTACTAGGATATACATAATATCTTGGTATAATATTTTGCTCAGTGTTTTCTTATGATACTAGGGACTACCCAGATTTTTGGTGTATTTTAAAGATGAGTTTTAGGTAGTGTTTCTTGTTCTTTTCTAAAATCATCTTGTACTGTAATTTGCGTGCTGTTCTACGTTGAACCCAGTTTTCACCCTGATTCCTTATGCTTTATAAAAATTATTTGTGAGATATGAAAGTTAGGAAATCTATCTATTTTCACGCCGTTTTGGCGGAATTTAATTTCGATTCACTGATTGCGAATATCTTTGTTTTCGTACAGCAGTGTTGAGAATTCCAGATTCGTCAAACTATGTTTTCGTGTTTCTTCTTATTTTAGATGGCTTATCTATACTTACTGGAATATTATGAAACTTTTTATTTTGAGTCTATACCTATAGGGGAATACCCCAGATTTTTTGTGGAATTATTTGATATGTTTTTATGCTGTTTTCATGCTCTTGAAGTTGTTCCCCTGTTTTCTGGCTGAACATGAAATCTGTGTTCAATTCAGTTTTGAACTGAGATGTTGTGAACTAGTATGGGACTTAATTATACTCGTTGGATGCGTGTGGATGTCTAGTTTCCAAATCCTACAACGGATCTAGGTTTTCATGTCTTTAGCTCTTAGAATCCCTGTTTTAGTACTGATTGGTCTTGCTATCCTGATTATGAACATAGACTATTTTGCTCGTATATGTGAATGTATATTATCCATGCATGCTGATTTATTTTCCTGAACCTAAAACTAATTATACCATGTTAGTTTGACCTTATTTCATACACATTCATGCCTGTTTGATAACAATAATAAAAGTAATCAAGCCGGGGCTTAAGGGAAAGATCGATTAGTGGATAATTCAGAAACGTGTACTCAGAAGGGGGTCCGTGTTTCCCATACTTGTTGCCACTTGTTCATGACTACATGACTCGTGCTTGATACTTGTTGCCACCTGTTCATGACTACATAACTCGTGCTTGATACTTGTTGCCACCTGTTCATGACTACATGACTCGTGTTTGATACTTGTTGCCACCTGTTCATGACTACATGCATCGTGCTTGATCCTTGCTGCCACTTGTTCACGTTTACGTGACTCGTGCTTGATACATGTTACTTGACTTATTCCTGAGTATACTGCCCTCTATGGTACACTATGAAATCTAAAGCGAAACTATTGTGTTGTAGCAACCATGTGGTGTGGGCGGCATGTCGTGCTACCTAGATAGTTTTCACACAAGACTTGAACTTAATACTCGAATATGATACTTGAATAAGATACTTGACATGATACGTGCATGCTTGATACTTGACTACATGATACATGAGACTTGATTGCGTGAGACTTGAAACTTGATACTTGATACATTATTACACGACACTTGACACTTGATGCATGTTATAGGATACTTGTTTGCTTGACACTTGATTTATGTCGTGTACACTTGACACTTTTACCATGCTAGTTTGTCTAGGTTGACATCATACCTATACCATGTGCTAGTTAGTTTTTCCCATTCCATGTGCTTGTATCCTACTCTATTTGTGACCCGCGACTTGCAATTGACGGGTACTTGTGTTTTCTCTTTTTCCTCTTTCCTGTATTCGTTGTATTGCAGATTTTGGAGGACAGGTTCCTGAAGGTATTGGCGAGATGATGTTTTAGATGCTGGAGATTCTTCTTCTTCTTATTATTTCTTGTAGTTGCTTGAATAATAACTGTATTCATGTATTTGGAATTATTATTTGTATTTGGACGATGTGACCCAGGATTATTTGTATATTTCAGATCATGACTATTTGAGATTAATATATTTTATTTCAAATATTCTTGTTGGTATTTGGTTCATATGTGCATGTAGTTGACTTTTCTGGCTTCCGACTCAGATTATATTGTGATATGTTGCAAAGATTTCTTGAACAACTTATGGATGATGAAAATCATTCGCTGGGCCAATGTTACGTTCTCGTATTCCGTATTTTTGGGAAGCAGGGCATGACACTTCTATAGCCTGATGATGCTCTTAATCTCCTCGCCTCTTAAGTGGTCTTCTCCCAAAAGAGTTTGGAGCTCAACTCAACCCTAGAATTGTTCCTCAAACTCGCCTTCCAAACGGCTCTCTCCTAGAGCCCGATGATGCACTTTATCTCGCTCAGTTCCTGAGAGACTCTCTCATTCTACAACGAGTTCAGAGCTCAACTCATCCCCTAGAGTTGCTCCCTAAACTCACCTCCTGAACAGCTCTCTCCTAGAGCCCGGCGATGCTCTTCATCTCATTCGCATCATGAGCGACTATCTTCTTCTACAGTGAGTTCGGAGCTCAACTCACCCCTAGAGTTAAACTCACCTCCGGAATGGCTCTCTCCTAGAGCTTGGTGATGCTCTTCTTCCGCTCGCCTCCAGAGCGGCCTTTTTCCACAGCGAGTTCAAAGCTCAACTTACCCTTGGAGTTGCTCTCAAACTCACCTCCCGAACGGCTCTCTCCTAGAGCCTTTTGGCGTTCTTCGTTCCGCTCGAGCAGCCTTCTTCCACAATGAGTTCACAGCTCAAATCACCCCTAAAGTTGCTCTCCAAACTCTCCTCCCGAATGGCTCTCTCCAAGAGCCCGTCAATGCTCTTTATCTCGCTCGCCTCCCGAGCGACCATCTTCCACAATCAGTCCGGACATCAACTCACCCATAGAGTTGCTCCTCAAACTTGCCTCATGAACAACCCTCCACAAGAGGCCCTAAACTTGCCTCCATAACAACTCTCCAAAAGAGGCTTATGAAGCTCTTCTTAGTATCTCCCTGGGGTCGAAACTCCTCTTCGTAGATCCCAGCTACCAAAAAAATAATTCTCAACTTCACAGAGGCAAAAATATTGCGGGCATATTTTGATCCTAAAGACGGATGATTCTTCAGCTGACTTCTGAAGAGATATTGTGTGTCTTTAAGTCACATTCGAAACGAGGGGTCACACACTCCAATTAGATCTCTAAAGCACCAGAATATTCATTTTACTTCATAACTCATCATCTAAACTCTCCATGGGGAGAGACATTGAGGGCCGATTTTCACCCTAAAAATGGACGATTCTTTAAGAACAGTCTGAACTGAAGTTGTAGATCTTCGAGTTCTCTTCGAAATGAGTGGTCATATGCTTAGACCGAACCTCTATAGCTCCATAAAAGTTAGTTACAATGCAGCTGCGCCAAGAAGAAGAAAAAAAATTCAAAAGTCAACATTGACCAAGTCTGAGTTGACCAGTCAACGTTGACATGGCACAACCAAAGAACACCACGTGTCACATTACTCGGTCCAAAGTGGGTAAAATGTGAACCGGGTAACATGAGCATTTAGTGTCATGTGACTCGTCCGATTTCCCTGATTTCCGTGCTTGCCATGATGGAAATTTGTGATCTCATAAAAAACCATACCCAGTTCCTATGATCGATACCTTGTAGCTCAGCAGTTGGATCTTCTCAGATCGCGCACTCGACGCGGTCGACGCTTTATATTTTGCCACGTCATCAAGTAATTAATTAAATCTTTATTTAATTATTAATTCAAATTTAATATTTAAAAATTTTGAAAAAAATTTCAAAATTCAAAAGGTTAATTTAAAAAATCTTAAAATAATTAATAATTCTAAAAATATTTTTTAATTCCGAAAATATAATTATTAATTTAGCATAATTAATTAAAAATTTAAAAAATTACTTATTAAATTTCTGAAGTTGAATAAATTATTCAAAAAATGATTAAAAATGGAAAAAAAAAAACTCATAAAAATTTGGAAAAATTCAAAAAAAAAATCTAGAAAATTTAGAAATAATTTTTGGTATTTTACAAGCTCAGAAATAATTTTGGGTATTTTACAAGCTCAGAATAACACTGTTATACCTCAAGCAAGATCCAAATTTTCCCGAGAACTCCGATAAGTTCTGTAAACCATTAAAAACGGGCGAGCTACTCCTCAAAAGCTGTGAAACTCAGTCTTCGGGAGTAGGGGACTTATGATATGGGTAAAAATAGAACCAAATCGGTAACTTTAAAATTAGGAACGGATTTTAAAGCTCCCAGGCGTAAAACAGTAATTTCACTAGGAACGCATCCATGAATAGAAATCGGTAATCTCTTAAGCCCAATAACTCAGAACGGATCTGTCTTACTAAGTTGTCATAACAGCCCTGAGTCCATATTATTTAAGTATAATTTAAACTTCTAATTATCCAAAATAGATGGTTCAAAAACTCTCTCTCTTATCATGAGTAGAGTTTTAACTCAATCTCTCCAACTACTCTAATCTCTTCATGCAAATAGATAACTGATTCAATCCAAAAACACCGAAAAGTAGAGATAAATCATTATCTTGAAACTAATCCCAATACATTCATCAATACCCCTCTACCACAAGAACAAGGTAATCAGTATTTTGCCTATAAAACTCTCTTTCGATTCTTGAGATCTGACTTGAGCGTCAGAGGTTCTGTCACCGGGTCAACCCCGGTGTTACAGACTTTTGCAGGTCAATCGGAGCAATCGTCACCATCCAGATCAGATCCAACAGTGTAAACGAGGAGTCAGAATCAGTTGTAATAATCAACATCGGTGATAAGAAAAAAGGTCAACTTTAACATTTTTAAAAGAATTCACATCATCTCTTTGCTCCCTCATAGAATTAGCAGAAAAACTTCCCAAACTAGCTTGGCCCTAGGGCAACCAATGGAAATGTGTGTTGTACGTGTTGTCTTCGCTATGGGTACATCTTGTGCAGAAAGTATCTACTCTTACACTGTTGTAAGTTACCCTAGGGGGATGAATAGGGTGATTGTGCAGAAATTAAAAACATGAATTAAATGCTTAAAGTAAAGAAAAAGAGTTAGAGAAAGAAAATGATGTAAGCAGGCAAGACACAGCGATATAACGTGGTTCAACCCCGAGGTCTACGTCCACACCATCTACTTGTAGCAATTCTCCGCCACAAGCGTTCCACTATACTTAAACCCTTGTACAATGATTCTCGAAATTCAGGCCGAGAGACCTATTACACCCGCAGGGCTTCTACAAACAAGTCCCGCAGAAACTCACTGAAGTGGAAGAAAAGAAAAAATCTCAAGATCTAAAACGATCTTGACTAAAGAAAACAATAAAAGCTCTCACACTCGGATCGTTGATTGAATGATTAGTTCAGAAGAGCTATAATATCAAGAGATGAAGAATATTCAGTAAATTCGCCTCTATTTATAGAGAGATGAAATGTATCTTTCCAAAAAAGATATGATATTTATGAAACAGTCAAGTCTGCATGTTTATGGTCGACCGCATATGTGAGCAGTTGACCATTCATCTTTCACTTGAAAGTCGAGCAATGACCATCTTTTCAACTGTGATGAGTGGTAGACAGTTGTGACCGTCGACCAACATTTTGTACGGTCGACCACTATCGTGCAGATTCGACTTTTATGTACCGAATCTATTTTATATTCATTCCAAAAATTAATCAATCAATTAATGACCTTTACATAGAATTTTCTCACGAAAACATAAATGAATAATTGATTTTTGCTTGCTTCCTTCAGAATTTGAAACACGTATTTCTTATGTTGCAATCTTCCTTGATTTTTACAATCTTTTCGATTCATGCCTCTTTTGCTTGGATTCAAATCATTTTGGATATTTTATTTTGATTTTGCTTTTCCTGTATTTCCAGCAAATCTTAATTGAAACTATTAGTTGAACATGATATGTTTTGTGCAGACCAAACATAAGGTCAACAATCTCCCCCTTTTGGTGTGAACAAAACGTACCTTTGAATTTAAGTTTAAATCAAGTTCAACTTCTCCCCCTTAATCCAATAATCCTCCTAAATTCATGCATGTACAAGTGAGTGTGTTCATGATACATTTTATAAGTTTTTTTCCAAAAATAAGCAATTTTGGGAGATATAGAATTAAGAGATAAAGAAAGGACATAGCATTTTAGAAAACCATAAAGAAATGTTCTTACACGATACCGTTGATCACGATGCTCTTTGATATACAGTGAGAGTTCTACATAATATCATAGAATTGGGATTTCATCAATACAAAATAGTAGAGGAGTGACATAAATTTGATTTAAAAGATTCTAAATTCTCCCCCTTTTTGGAACACACCAAAAGGTAAAATAAAAGTTGACAAAAAATTCAAAGATAAACAGTAATTTTTTTTTATAAAAATGGCAGAATAAAGACCGGTCGACCGCACAGTTGACTGGTCGAAAGTAAAAAAAAAATAGATCAACTGTAAAGGCAACAGAAAAGGGGTCGGTCGACCACACAATCGACTGGTGAAGAAACCATGTTACTGAAAACAAAAAAACAGAGAGAAGACCAGTCGACCGCACAGTCGACCGTACATCCTGATAGGATTATAGTCGACCGAACAAAACTGTAATGCTGAAATATCAATAATATTTAATTCTCCTTTCAAAAAGTGAAAATGTTTTTCATCTAAGGGTTTAGTAAAAATATCAGCTAGTTGTAAATCAGTTGAAACATACTCAAGAATAATATCTCCCTTTTGAAAATGATCTTTAATGAAGTGATATCAAATTTCTATATGCTTAGTACGACTATATATGTTGATCAGAATTCTTATTCATGTGAACAGTGCTAGTATTATCACATTTAATGGGAATGTGATCAAAGAATACCTTGTAGTCTTCTAAAGTGTGTTTTATCCATAAAACCTGCGCACAGCAAGATCCAACGGCGATATATTCGGCTTCGGCAGTGGACAAGGTTACGGAATTTTGTTTCTTCGATGTCCATGAAACAAGATAATTTTCCAAGAAGTGACATGTACCGCTAGTGCTTTTTCTATCTGTTAGAATCCCAGCATAGTCGGCATCTGAAAAGCCCATAAGAGAAAAGCTTCTATTTTTCGGGTACCAAAGACCGACATTTGGTGTGCCTTTAAGATATCGAATGATACGCTTAACTGCAACCAAATGAGATTCTTTTGGAAACAATTGAAAACGAGCATATAAACAAACACTAAACATTATATCAGGACGAGATGTAGTAATATAAAGTAGGCTCCCAATCATACCACGATAAGTAGTAATATAAAAAAAATTTACCGGATTCGTATTTGGATAGTTTAGTGTTGGTAGCCATAGAAGTTTTGAATGCATTCGCACTATCAAGACCAAACTTTTTGACAAGATCTTTTGCATATTTGGATTGGTTTATAAAGATTTCATCCTTCCGTTGTTATATTTGAAGTCCAAGGAAGTATGCCAATTGTCCCATCATGCTTATCTCGAATTCATCCTACATTTGCTTGGAAAATTCTTTGCATAAATTTTCATTAGTAGACCCAAATTTGTCATCAACATAAATCTGAACAATCAAAATATCTTTTAAAATATTTTTAATAAATAGGGTGGTGTCTACTTTGCCTTTTGAAAACCCTATGTGAATAAGGAATGAACTTAATCGCTCATACCAAGCACGAGGAGCTTGCTTCAAACCATATAGTGCTTTATCAAGACAAAATACATGGTTTGGGTGTAGTGGATCAGTGTGGTTGTTCAACATAACTTCTTCAGAAATATAACTATTTAGAAAGGCACTTTTTCATCCATTTGAAAAAAATTAAAATCCATATAGGATGCAAAAGCAAGTAAAATACGAATGATTTCAAGCCGTGCAACAAGAGCAAAAGTTTCATCAAAACTGACTCCGTCTTGTTGATTATTTCCTTGAGCAACAAGACGAGCCTTATTTTGAATAATATTACCTGATTCGTCTAACTTATTTGTAAACACCCATTTTGTACAAAGAATGGTACGACTAAGGGGTCTAGGAATAAGTCTCCATACTTGATTCCTTTCAAATTGATTAAGTTCTTCTTGCATGACAATGATCCAGTCATTGTTTTGTAGGGCCTCCTTAACATTTTTAGGTTCAATTATGGACACGAATGCATAAAAATACAAAATTTTTAGCTTGAGTTCGAGTAGTTACCCCTCATAAAATTTTTAGCTTGAGTTCGAGTAGTTGCCCCCCGTGACATATCACTTCGTATGAGATCTGAGGGATGGCTAGACATAATTTTTCAAGCAGTACATTTTTCACTTGTTGGGAGTTGAGTTTGTATAGTATGATGAGTGTGCTCATCTTTCATGATTTGTTGTATCTCGTCTGTCAAGGATTTTTTAGCGCTTTGAATGATGGATAAGTCTTCATCTTGATGGAATGAGATGTTTTGAGATTCTTCATTGGTTCTTTGCTCAGTATGTACATGTTTCTTTTCAATACGGATACATCTCTCATCATCATCAATAACATGTAATATCTCTCTTTGGAGATGATTAGTTTCATCAAATATAATATCAATAGATTCTTGAATTGTGCGTTTTCTTTTATTAAATACACGATAGGCTTTGCTACTAAGAGAATATCCTAAGAATACGCCTTCATCACTTTTGCGATCAATTTTTTCCAAGTTATCTAAGGTATTTAAGATAAACATTTTGCATCCAAATGCACAAAAATAGCTTAGGTTTGGAATTTTGCCATAATATAGTTCAAAATGCATTTTCTCAAGATATTTTATAATGATTACTTGGTTAATGGTCTAACATGTTGTATTGACAGCTTCTGCCCGAAAAGATTTTGGTAGATCATTTACACTAAGCATGGTGCGAGCCATTTCTTGGAGAGATCGATTCTTCCTCTCAACAACCCCATTTTGTTGGGTAGTGTGTGGACAAGCGAACTCATGTTTTATTCCATTTTCATCACAAAACGACGTAAAAAGTTCATTTTGAAATTTCCCACCATGATCACTACGAATAGTAACAATGGTAAGGTTTTTCTCATTTTCTACTCTACGACAAAATTTTTGAAAAACATATGAGGTTTCATCCTTTTGTGATAAAAAAGCAACCCAAGTAAATTGACTGTAATTATCTACAATTACAAAAGCATATCATGCACTGCCATTACTCTGTGTTCGTGATGATCCAAAGAGATCCATGTGCAAAAGTTCAAGAGGTCTAGAAGTTGATACCATTTTCTTAAACTTGTGCAAACTTTTAGTTTGCTTACCGAACTGACAAGAGCCACAAGACTTATCTTTTTCAAATTTGATTTTGGAAATTCCACGCACTAGTTCCTTGTTGACAAGTTTGTTAAGATTACCCATAGCTGTGTGTCCAAGCCGCCGATGCCATAGCTAACCATCTTCGTTTCTAGCAACAAAGCATCTCATATTTTCTTGTGCTAATTCATTAGAATTTATGACATACACATTATTGCATCTATTGGCAAGAACTAAACATGATTTATTATTATATAATACAGTGTATGCAGTTTTATCAAAAGTAACTATTTAACCTTTATCACACAATTGACTAACACTAAGTAATTGTGTTTTAAGCCTCTTACCCGTTTCATTAAAGTCTGACATTTAATTGATTACGATCCCTAGGAATTTATGGGCCTGCTGGAAGGTGAGATTTGAATATGGGGAAGTCCGCAGTTGTGATGCAATGTGAGGCTCTAATTCGTACTCTCCTTTGCTTATCTGAATTCCAAGGAGCGGCTTTAGTAGTGCATTTTTGCTTCTGATCTCTCTTCCTAAACTCTTTCAAACTGAGTGAAAAGCCTAGATTCAAGCTAAAAAACAAGAGTTAAGACGACTAGGTCATACCATACAGGGTAGAAATGCAGTTCCTAAAGATGTGCCAGTAGTTGAAAAATGCTTATCATCTGGACATGAAAAATGAAAAAGAAATGGATAGAGATTGATCTGATTCCCTCTTCCTCGAGTCCCACTGCTGATTCTAGCACAACAAAAGCTGCGAAAAACACACTATACTGGATCTGCACGGACCTCCTGCTAATATTACTATATGTAGATTCAGGTGCATGGAATTTCCAGTATAATTAGTATTCATTTTTAATCGGCAGTTATAAGATATATGTCCTAATTTGCAGCAATAGTGACATGTAATATGATTATGTCTTGGATCATGCACATATGCATAATTATGTGTTGGTTTGTAACTATTTTGGTGGTTATGCATTTTTGTATGACAAGATTGCTTGGAATTTTGACGTTGTATTCGCTCATTGTAACCAATTCCTCGATTATCATGATATGAACTTGAATTCTTTGTAATAAGATAACTGGGCCTTTCTGTTTTTAACTATTTTTTCGAGCTCAATTATTCTATTACAAAGTCTTTTTCTATTTTTCTCATCGTCTTTGATATTCCAATGAAGAGTGTCTAGAGTAGCATCAAGTATTCTATTATGTTCGAGTGCTTCCTTACAACCTTCCACTACCTCATCAAATTTTCTTTTGCATTCATTTAGATCGTCGGTAAGTTTAGCAATATGAGCAGATTTCTCATTAATTTCCTTTAGGTTTTCATTATGTATTGGCTGATATTTTTGAATTTGTAGTTTTAAGTCTTCATTTTCTTCTATCAACACATCATGATCTTTCCTAAATGACTCAAAATTTTTAATAATCAAGGTGTTTTTATTTTTCAACTTTTGATTTTTAGCAATGCGAGAGTCATGTAATTTATTAGACATTTGCTTATATTGTCTCAACTCACGACTTACTTTTTTTAGCATAATCTTTTAAGCCATTACACATATCAACTAAATCATCATAGATGGGTTCTTCGCTTACCTCTTCTTGAAGTGGTGATTGCACCTCACCATCTCAATCGTTGCATTCTTTCTCTTTACCACTGGAGTCTGAATCTAGTCATGTTGCCTTCAATGCCTTCTTTCTGAAACATGAGTTAGAGTGGTGATAGTCTTTACTCCTATCCTGTGAGAAGGGAAAGTTTGCACTGATGTGTCCGGGCTTCTTGCATTTGTAACATACGCCATCTTTGTCCTTTTCTCTTCCTCCTTGAGACCTGCCATATTTTTTGTGTTTGAGATACTTACGGAATTGTTTGGTCAATAATGTGATATCTTCATCTGATTCTTCAAGATCTGATTCTTCATGATCTAATTCTGATTTCGATGTTCGTGAAGTTTTTGCTTTCAAGGCAATGGTCTTTTCTTCAGTCTTGGGTTCAATCTCAATGTTCTGTCGGTACCTCTTTGTTTCGGTCATCTCCATCTCATATGTCTTCAATTTTTCTTGAAAAGTGTAGTAGTTGAACCATTTTTTCTTCAAGCGTCTCCCTCATTGCGGCAGCTTTTACGTCTCATTCAGGCGTGAGACAGCTTATGAGTTTTCCGACCTTCCAGTCATCATCTAACCCCTTACCTAAGCTCTCAAGGTCATGTGTGATAATGTCGAAGTGGGCAAGCATCTGGTCTACATTCTCTCCTGCAACATACGAAAAACGTCAAACTTATAAAAACATAAATTTACTTTTGCATTTACCTCAAATGCGGTTCCTTCATGCCGTTTTTGCATGTTCCAGATTTTATATGCCGTTTTGCAGTTTCGCCCACATCGCATAAGCTCTTCATTATTTAGACCTGCATAAAGTGTTTTCATAGCCTTGGAGTTTGCAGTCTTCAATACTAGTTCTGCTTTTGTGAAATCCCTCTTTCCATCCCTAATAGGAATATCTGTTTTGTTAATACAAACGTTCCATACTTCTTCTCCAAGTATCTGCAAATAATGAGACATACTAACTTTTCAAATATCATAGCATTTTCCATCAAAATAAGGTGAACGTGTTAGACTTGTCCTATTGGAGATAAATGGCTTCGATGAGTACAAGTTTTCAGGAGGAAGGATTTCGACCATTGAACATTTTGCTCAAGCTTTTAAGCTCTTAATGAGCACCTCGCCTGATACTACTGTAAGTCACCCTGGGGGCTGAATAGGGTGATTGTGCGAAAATTAAAAACTTGAATTAAATGCATATAGTTAAGAAAAATAGTTAGAGAAAGCAAACGAAGTAGGCAGTCAAGACACAGCGATATAACGTGATTCGACCCCCATGTCTACGTTCACACCACTTACTTGTACCAATTCTCCGCCACAAGCGTTCCACCATACTTTAAAACCTTGTACAGTGATTCTCAAAATTCAGGCTGAGAGACCTATTACACCCGCAGGCCTTCTACGAACATGTCCAGCAAAAACTCACTGAAGTGGAAGAAAAGAAAAACTCTCAAGATCTAAGAGCATCCACAGTCATTAGGAAAATTTGCATAATTAAAATGCATATTTTCCCCAAAAATCGTCTGCAGTCGTTGGCAAATATGCATATTTTTCTTTTTTTGATATATTAAATAGGCAAATATGCATATGGATATAGCAATATGCATATTATAAGAGTCTCTAATTTTTTAATATTTTTTAAAAATTTACGAAAATAATTTTTTATTATCTTTTTTATGATCGGACGAAACATGATGTTTCGTCCGATGAAATCCCGAATTTAAAAAAAAAAACTCTTATTAAGGTAGTTAATTAGTTTGGTTAGTATTTTAATTAAACTTTTAGTTAAATAATTAGTTAATTAATAACATAATTAAAAACTTAATTAACAAAAAAACCACTGGGACGAAACATCATGTTTCGTCTCATGTGGGTCCCACACAAAAAAAATATTTTTTCAAAAAAACCCTTGAAAAATTCCCAAAAAAATGACGGACAAGATGTTTCGTCCGTCTACAAGATTGCTATATTTTTTCTTTTTTCTACTGCAGCGAAACACCGAAATTCTATTTCTAAATATGCATATATGCATTTTTTACATACAACGACTGTGGATGCTCTAAAACGATTTTGACTAAAAACAAATACAATAAAAGCTCTCACACTCGAATCGTGGATTGAATAATTAGTTTAGAAGAATTATAATAGCAAGGGTTGAAGAATACTCAGTAAATTCGTTTCTATTTATAGAGAGAGGAAATGTATCTTTCCAAAAAATATATATATATATATTTCTGAAACAGTCAAGTCTGCATGTTTACGGTCGACCGCATATGTGAGCATTCGACCGTTCATCTTTCAACTTGAAAGTCAAGCGATGACCGGTCGACTGACTCATCTTTTTAACTGTGATGAGTGGGCAACTGTTGTGACGGTCGACCGACATTTTTTATGGTCGACCGCTATCGTGCAGATTCGACTTTAATTAGCGAATCCATTTTATATTTGTAGCGCCCCGAATTTTCAATAAATAAAAATCAGAAATAAGTGGCACAATTTCCAGAATCAACTTCAATTGCAATCATAAACAAAGTATCAAATACAGGGAAAATTTTAAAACTTTTTATTACCTCTTTTCTTCTTACAAAACACAGCTGAATTAAACACATTAATTACAATAAATTATAAATCCTTACAATACATAGAATCTTCAATTTGCATTTATACTCCAAGCTTTATTTGCATCAGTGCTATCCATAACTGAAATCCTGTAATAGTCTATTGAAAGTGGGCACGTCAGTTAAATGCAACTGACGCCAACTATAGTAATAGTGATATTTCTAAATCTCACAATCACAAACTTGATGCACATTAAGAAAATAATAATAAATGATACATAAAAAATAATAAATGGAACATAGATCAACAAGTGAAGCTATACTAAGTTTCAAGTGTGTGAGATGAAAATAGAAGCAAGCATGCATTAAAAAAGTCAAGAAACACAAATGCATAATGATTCCTAATGCATACTTATTAGATGCGATGCATCACATACTACATAGGTTCGGTGCAAGCCCTTATCGTTCTCTACTTTATAGGGCTAAATTCCTCGCTATGCAACCTACTACCATGACTACTACAAGATTTAGACATTTTGTAGGTATTGGCTCTCGCCCTTGGAATACTGGAGACCAATCCCACTCTGCAGATCATCCTGGGGCCTCTCATACCCTCATCCTGGAATACTGGGGACTGTCTCACTCCGTAGGTCATTCTGGAGTCCTCATTGCATAACATCCCATGAGCGTCGCTCTTGTCCCGTAATACTGGAGATCAATCCCACTCCGCAGATCATTCTGGGCCTATTTAATCCCTTGTCCTGGAATACTAGGGATTATCTCACTCTGCAGATTATTCCGGGGTCCATAACTCACGTTTTCTCTGGTTTCATCATATCACCATCTAGTGCATGTCCTTATGCATACACATGAGTAACCTGAGCCACCTAGATCTAGCTCCACCCTACCAGACACAATCCCACAAAACTAGGAACACTAGCCCTCCCTGGCTAATTTCCACAATCAATTAACTCACTGCTGATAATCCTGGGTCCTGCTCAAACTCTAGTGCACGCAACACAAAATCCTCACAATCTTTCTAGGGTTCACATCACGACCCTAAATCTCAAATCAAAACCCAACTTGGTTCAATTATACAAAAGTATTTTTCATTAATCACATTCCTTTAAATCAACTAATACTGTCAAAACTCTCTCTTTCATATATGAAAACATATCCAACTTATGAAAAAAAAATTAAATCAACTTTTAAATACCACTTTCCATTCATTCATAAAGTTCTGCAAAGTTATATGATTTTGTTCTCAAAACAGTATACTCCAAAATTAATATTAAATTCTGGAAAAATTAATTTAAATCCAACATATATCAAAGAACTCGACTCAAACAAATTAATTTAAAGTGTTCAAATTCAACAAATTCTGAAAATTATCTATTATCCAAAAATCTGAAAGTTATACCTTCTTATCCTTAAGAACAGTCCATTCAAAATTGAATATTAAATTCTGGAAATTGAGTTTATATTTACTTCATAAACATAGATCATGTCACCAAATTTCTAAACCATTTGCACAAAAATTCTGAAGCTCTAAATTGTCAATAAACTGAAACTAGATTTTTGTAGAAATCTGAAATTTAACAACTATAAAACTCAATCGAATGTCACATAAATATTAGATTAAATACTTATATATGCGCTTCTATATGTATACTAGGGTTCCTCAAACCTTATCACTTAACTGTTGATTCTTGGTTTTGATGGCTACAACACAATACAAAGTTTGTTTATCACATATCTCTTGCAGAGTGTATCAAAGTCAGTACCATGGTGACATACACAAAGGCAACACATATCATGAGTAGTTGATCAAGCAAGCTTCAAGACATAAAGACAAAGGCTCAAGCTCAAGTCAATGACTCAAGTTCAAGACAAGATTCAAGTGCTTCAAATGATTTGTAAAAAGTATCTTGTAATATTGTAATTTTCATTCTTTGTGTCTTAGAAACTTGTAATAGCTTTGTCACACACACACTCACACATACTTTTTAATAACTTAGTGTTTTACAAAATTAAAAGGTCAAAACAAGCTTGAATAAGTTCAGCTGTTGAGTACTAGTTGACCATTCCTTGGAACAAGTCGACTGTCATAGTATGAAACTGTCTGAACTCATACAAGCTCTGGCCAGTCGACTCATTATGGCAACTCAGTCGACTGTTCAAGCCATTTTGATAGGTTTCTGATTTAAAACTTGTTTTTCAAATTCAAATCCTTTTCTATCCGTTTTAATACGGTTTATGTCCCTCTTCCCACTCTATAAATAGAGTATAGGAATCACTTTGAAAAGTTTTCAAGCATTTTCTTTAAGTTTCAAGTTTTTTTTGTTTTGGAGAAGAACAAGCATTTCAAAAGCATACAAATTGTCTAAGCTTGGTTCTCTGAAATTCAGTCTAGTATAACATCGAATTCGTTTTAGACTGATTTCAGAAGTTAACCTAATAGCCACTATACAAAAGCACAAATCACAAACAAGGCTATAGGTTATTGTAAACTCTTCTTGTTGTTATTTTTCACTCTCGGGTTGTGAGAGTGGTCCTCTCGATTGGAGAGTAAGGCTCTTGGTTGTAGAGTTGGTTTTTCACTCTTGGTTGTAGAGTGGGTTTGCTCTCTCTAGTGGTGAGAGAGGTCTGCGGGTTTGACATAGTTGTTGTCAAATGCCGTAGGATATTCTTGTACTTTTTTCAAGAATAGTGGAAAATCTCAAGTGGGTTTCTTGGGGACTGAATGTAGGTCGGGAGGACCGAACCAGGATACATTGTTGTGTACTCTGTGATTGACTCTGTGGTGGTTGTATTTTCTCAACTAGCAATTTCAATTTTTCTGTGTTTTATTTCGAAAACTTGTCTGGTAAGTCGACTGGATTTTTGCGCTAAGTCAACTGATCAGATCAGTAACTCTTCAGTAAGATATTCTTCTACTCTGACGCAACAGTCGACTGTATCTCTTTTTCAGTCGACTGGACAGTACGAAAAGTTCAATTTCTTTAGTAATTTTTAAACAACACTATTCACCCCCCCAGTGTTATTTGCCTTGCCTACAGGATTCAACACTTGGTATCAGAGCTTGGTTGAGTGCAATGTCATCTATCTCAAATGCAAGTCAATACCATGAAGGCCAATCCACACAAAGGCCACCCCTATTCGATGGAACAAATTACAACTATTGGAAGTGTAGAATGAAGATCTATCTTCAGTCCATCAACTATAAGATTTGGAACATGACTGAGACAGAATACACCACTCCTGCAATTCCTTATGCATAATGGAACGATGAAATGAAGGGCAACACAATGAACAATGCAAAGGCCATGAATGTTCTATTCTGTGCTCTTACCAAAGAGGAGTTCAATCGTGTGTCCAATGCAACAACAACGTATCAAATTTGGCACACACTCGAGGTAACTCATGAAGGTACTAATAAAGTTAAAGAATCTAAGATATTTGTTCTTGTTCACAGGTTCGAGATGTTCCGTATGAAGGAGAACGAGAATGTGTCAGATATGATAACACGGTTCACGGATATTACAAATTCTCTTTTGGCTCTTGGAAAAACGTACACTCAAGCAGAAATGGTAAGGAAAGTTCTCCGTGCCCTAACCCCCGAATGGGAGAAGAAGACCACTGCCATAGAAGAAGCCAACGATTTATCAAAACTCTTTCTTGAGAATCTTGTAGGAAATCTTATGGGATATGAAGTACAACTAGAAGAACACAAGAAGGATCTAGAACCTCAACAAGTAATGAAGAAGACACTCGCTTTCAAGGCCATGTCAGACTCTGAAGATGAAGAAGAAGATAAAGAAGAGATAGCCATGTTCACTAGAAAGTTCAGAAGTTTCTTTAAAAAGGTAAATTTAATTCCAAATTTAAAGATACTAATAAACTTTCCACTTATTTCAAGTGTAACAAAACAGGTCATATGAAGAAGGATTGCCCATTAGAAAATGCGAAATCAAAAGAAAAGGCTCCTAACTTCAAGAAGGAAAAGTACACAAAGAACAAGTATATGAAGAACAAGAAGGCATATCAAGCAACTTGGGACGATAGCGACTCTTCATCGGAAAAAGAGATCGAGGAGTCAAACGAAATTGCGAACGTATGTTTCATGGCCACACAAAACGAAGTAAGGGATAACTTTGATTCAAATGACTTATTAGATGCTTTCAATGAGATTTTTCAAGAACTCAAGAAGGAGAAAATTAGAGTTAAAAACTTAGAGAAAGTCAATCAAATACTTTCTTAAGAAAATCTTGACTTAAATGTTGAAGTCAAGTCATTAAATTCTCGACTTTCTAATTTGGATATAGATCTTGTATCTCTTAAGAAAAATTATAAAGAGATATCCAAGAATGTATCTAAGTTTAACAAAGGAAAGGAGAATTTAAATGAAGTTCTTCAAAATCAAGTTCAATCCAATAAGAGATTTGGACTTGATTTTCAAAAGTCACTTGAAAAACATCATGTTTCTAAGAATACTAGTAGTAATAAGACTGATTCTATTTCTAGTGTTAAGAACAAATTATATGAGTTTTTTGAGAAACCAAAAACTATTGTTTTCCATGAAAATAGTAATTCTATAGTTCATACCAGTCGACTGAACCCTAATTTCAGTTGTCTGTCCAGAGATTTAGATTCTTATTTAAAGAGACCGAAATCTTAGATAAGTCGACCTATTTCACCTCCCAGTCGACTGGCTTCTCATAACAGTCGACTGAAAGGTACAATAAATTCGATTGGACAGACTAAAAACATTTGGGTTCCAGTCAATTTGAGTTTAAACGATAGAATTACTTATATAAATTCTTATGTTCTTAATGTATGTAATTCTGTAAATTATATTCCTGCTTTTGGTGGTAAATCAAACTCACTTTGGGTTTGGTTTCTCAAAAACTAATCCCTTTCAGACCCAATGAAAAGGGTACCATATCCACAATGATTATTTTATAGGTACCTAAAAGAGAACATTGGATACTTGACAGCGGGTGCTCCACATATGACTGGTCATGCTAACCTTCTTTCTTCCATACAAGAAATAGATGGAGGAACAGTCACATTCGGTGATAACAACAAAGGGAAGGTTATTGGAATAGGCGTGGTCAGTAAGAACACTGCCCCTACTATAGAAAAAGTTTTTCTTGTTAGTGGTCTTAAGCATAATCTGTTAAGTATTAGCCAATTGTGTGATAAGGGATATAAAATTATTTTTGAAAAAGATGCATGTTTGATTTATGATTCTTCCATGCAAAATGTAATTTTTCAAGGATTTAGGAAAAACAACATCTATGAATTATGTTTAAAAACCAATGAATTCTCTAATGATTTTTGTTTAGTAGCTTCTAACAATGATTTTTGGCTTTGGCATAAGAGATTTGGACATGTGAATATGAAAAATATTGCTAAATTGTCTAAGTACAACCTAGTTAAAGGACTACCAAGACTATCTTTTAAGAAAAATAAGTTATGTGATGCATGTCAACTAGAAAAATAAGTCAAATCTACTTTTACGACAAAAGAAATGATTTCTACTAGTAGGCCTCTCGAATTAATCCATATGGATTTATTTGGTTCTACTAGAGTCGCTTCTTTAAATAAAAGTATATATGTATTTGTTTTAGTAGATGATTTTTCAAGATTTACATGGGTTTTCTTTTTAAAACATAAATATTATGCTTTTGAAGAATTTGCAATTTTTTGTAAACGAATTCAAAATAAAAAATCTCTAACCATAGTCACTAATAGAAGTGATCATGGTGGAGAATTTGAGAATGAAACGTTTTCATAATATTGCAACAAGAATGGTATAACACATTCGTTTGCATTTCCTAGAGCTTCACCACAAAATGGAGTGGCCAAAAGAAAGAATAGGACATTGCAAGAGTGTGCACGTACAATGCTTGTTGAAAGCAATTTGCCTAAGTACTTCTGGGCTGAAACTGTTCTATAATATGTTATGTTTTAAATAGAATACTGATTAGGCCTAAGCTTAAGAAAACTTGTTATGAACTATTTTTTGAAAGAATTCCTAAAGTATCTTATTTTAAAGTATTTGGATGCAAGTGTTTCTTTTTAAACACTAAAGATAATTTAGATAAATTTTTTCATAGATCTAATGAAGGTATCTTCATTGGATACTCAAATAGGAGTAAGGCATATAGAATTTTCAATAAGTCAACCTTAACTATTGAAGAATCTATGCATGTTTCCTTTGATGAATCCTTGCCTTCATCTACTGTTATTGAAGATGATGAAATTGATTCATCACCTTTAAATAACGTTATTAAATCACTAGAGTAAACTACCCTAGACAAGTCGACTGATAAGGATATTAAGTCGACTGATGTGAATCAGTCGGCTGATGGACTTGTTAAGTTGACTGATCCTGTTGTGATGACTCAAACTTTATCAAAATCGTTTGTTGAAATTAGAGATCATCCTCATGACTTAATAATTGGTGACATCTCACGTGGTATTCAAACAAGATCTTATGTTAACATGATTTCTCATACGGCTTTCTTGTCGAATTTTGAACCGAATAATATACAAGAAACTTGTGAGAATGAATTTTGGATGAATGTCATGCAAGATGAATTAAACCAATTTATAAGAAATGATGTATGGAATTTAGTTCCACGACCTCCTAGCCATACTATAATTGGTACCAAATGGGTATTCAAGAATAAGTTAGATGAATAAGGACAAGTCGTTAGGAACAAGGCTTGGTTAGTTGCTCAAGGATATAATCAAGAGGAAGGAATCGATTTTGATGAAAACATATGCTCCTGTTGCTAGACTAGAATCAATTAGGATCTTATTATCTTTTGCGTATTTTATGAATTTTACACTTTTCCAAATGGATGTTAAAAGTGATTTTCTTAATGATTTTATTAAGAAAGATGTTTATGTTAAGCAACCACCCAGTTTCGAACATGAACAATTCCCAAATCATGTTTTTAAATTGAAAAAGGCTTTATATGGTTTTAAACAGGCACCTCGTGCTTGGTATGATCGGTTAAAAACCTTTCTCTTAGAAACTGGTTTTGAGATAGGTAAAGTAGATACTACCTTGTTTATTAGGAAAATAGAGATAGATATTCTAATTATACAAATATATGTAGATGACAGAATCTTTGGATTTATTAATAGTAATCTCTGTCAATAGTTTGCTAATACCATGAAAAATGAGTTTGAGATGAGTCACAGGGTGAACTCAATTATTTTCTTAGACTACCAATAAAGCAGTCACAAAATGGCATATTTATTAATCAAGAAAATGCTAAGAAATTACTCAAACGGTTTGGCATGGATAGCACTAGTAGTAAGACCACACCTATGGCTAGTACTACTACACTTGACAAAGATGAATTAGGTTAGAGTGTCGATCAAAAACTCTATCGAGATATGACTGGCTCACACTTATATATAACTGCTAGTAGACCAGACATTATGTTTAGTGTATGCTTGTGTGCTAGATATCAGTCGAGTCTAAAAGAGTCTCACTTAAAAGCTGTGAAACGTATTTTAAGATATATTAAAGGCACATCTGACTCTGGTTTATTTTATCCACGCACCGATAATTTTCAACTTTTGTCGTATAGTGACGCTAATTTTGATGGTAGTAAAACTGATCGTAAAAGTACTAGTGGAACTTGTCACTTTTTGGGACATTCACTAGTATCTTGGTGCAGTAAAAAGCAAAATTCGGTATCCCTATCTACTACAGAAGCTGAATATATTGCTGCGAATCTGGTTTGTGCCCAAATTTTGTGGATGAAACAAACTTTATTGGATTATGGTATTTCATTTTCAAAACCTGCTATAATGTGTGATAATACCAGTGCTATTAATCTATCTAAAAATTCGGTTCAATACTCACGTACAAAACATATTGATATTCGACATCATTTTCTACGTGATAATGTTTTAAAGGGAGATATAACTTTGGATTTTATTTCTACTGATAAACAAGTAACAGATATATTTACCAAACCACTTAAGGAAGACACTTTTATCAACTTTAGAAGAGAACTAGGAATTTATTGTTTTCATGACATTTCTTAAAAATTTATTTTGTTTAAGTCAACTTAAACGTCTTTTTCAGTCGACTTATAAAGTATTTTCGTTGTTCATACTTTTGGCTGA
Organism: Hemerocallis citrina; assembly: GCA_017893485.1. Classification (NCBI taxonomy): domain Eukaryota; kingdom Viridiplantae; phylum Streptophyta; class Magnoliopsida; order Asparagales; family Asphodelaceae; genus Hemerocallis; species Hemerocallis citrina. The sequence continues at coordinate 252,227,340 of CM030363.1, read as the reverse complement.
ATTTTGTGTTCTGAACAGTTGAATGTATCTGTAACCAGTCGATTGACAGAAGTTTTACATGATGTTTTCGTTTGGTTTAATTTTCTTTCGACTAAGTCGACTGATATCAAAACCAGTCGACTGTCGCGACATCAGTTTGGTTTTTCTGATTCCGAATTGTCACTTAACTAAGGCATCATCTCTCTTTCTTTTACTCTTTTCGATCTCAACCCTTCGTTCAAACCTACTCTTAATCTAAGCCCTTCACTCTTAGTAAAAACCCTAAATCTCTTACCCCTCTTTTTTTTCACTTTCCTCTTTCACTGTTGCTCTCAAAACCATCGGTCGGCTGCTCTTGGTGTGCTTGGCAATTTCAGAAATTGAAGCTCTTGGATTTGAGATCTCCATCCAGATTTGAGTTTCCTTTCCATTTCGAAGTCTGTTTCGAGTCTCTTGAAGCTATTTTGCTTCTTTCTCTTATTGTTGGGTAAATTTTTTTTCTTCTTGATCTCTCAATCTTTTTAAGTTTCCTAGTTTGTCAACTATGCCTAAACCTAAGAGAGCTAGAGATTCTAATGTTGAAGAAGGTCAATCTTCTCAGAACTATCTTCAATACTTAAGAAATCACAACCTAGTTAAGAAATTCTTTCTCATATGTCAAATTTCTATCTTTCCGAGGAGATTTGTCAATTTTCCTGATTTAGATAGGTTCCCCTTAGCCCCATTGTTTGAACAATGTGGGTTATTTGACTTGCTTTCCCTTATTAATCAACCTTATTACTATCCACAACTTATCTATTTGTTTTACACAAATATGAAGGTTTCCACCTCCGAGGATGGTAACGAAATATTTTTTACTACTACGGTAAAAAATATTCGTATGAGGTTAACTCCTGAAAATTGGAAATTATTTTGGGTATCTCATATAAAGGATTAGATTTGGGTGAGATTGAAATGGATGACGACTCTATTTTTTCCAAAATTTACTTGCCTAAATCGCGGTCCCCCAATGACTAACAAATCAATTACTCCACTTGCTAAACTAGTTGCAAGAATTTTGTCGTATAACATTATCCCTAAAATAGGGGAGTTACGATCAATTTTCCCATGAGTTGCAATAAGCGGTCTATGCAATTTTTGGCAATATCCAAATAAATTGGAGTCGAGTCATTTTCAGTCGTCTTCATAAGGCTCACAACTTTTTCCTTCCTTTAGGTGCAATACTTACTCATGTCTTCAACTTCTATGAAGTTGATCTTACTTCTGAGTCTAGTGTTTTCACTGATTATGAATCTTTTGATCGTGCGAGTTTAGCTCGTATGAAGATTCTTAACTCTCAGCCTAGGTCTCTTCGACGGAATGTCCCTCCTAATCCTTTAGCCACTTCAGGTCGTAGGTCTTCTGCGTCTAGTTCTTCTCGTCCTAGAGCTGTTTTTGCTGATCCTAAGAGTCTTTATACTTCGGTTAATTATCTCATGGATCGTACCGATCTTATCCTTACTAGACAGGATAATCTTGAGGCTAGTCTTGCTAACCTTACTCACTTGTTCACTCAACAATTTCCACAACCTCCTCCTGCCTCCACAGGTGATGACGACAAAGAAGACGATAAACTTGATGTATTTTCTTTTTTTTTCTTTTTTTTTAATTTTTTTTATGTTTTATGTATTTCACTTCTATGTAGTATTTTCAACCATGTACTTCATTTTCTATGTATTAATTTGTTATGGTTATGCAATGCTTTTGTTCGTTATGCAATGAGGTTTGTTTCATCTCTTTTTTATTTTTGTTGATGAAAAAGGGGGAGAAAAGGCTTGTTTTTTTGTGCATGTGTTTTTTGGTGCACGCTTTGTCTTGTGCATGTTTTTGTGTATATTATTACTTGTGTTCTTGTTGTACATTAGTTAGGGGGAGCATACATGTATATATTTTATATATCTTTCAATTTTGTATGACTTCATGATATTATAAGTTATTGTGTTGTCATCTTCAAAAAAAGGGAGAATGTTGATTCTTGGTTTTGATGACTACAACACAATACAAAGTTTGTCTATCACATATCTCTTGCAGAGTGTATCAAAGTCAATATCGTGGTGAAATACACAAAGGCAACACAATTCAAGAGTAATTGATCAAGCAAGCTTCAAGACATAAAGACAAAGGCTCAAGCTCAAGTCAAAGACTCAAGTTCAAGACAAGATTCAAGTGCTTCAAATGATTTGTAAAAAGTATCTTGTAATATTTAATTTTCATTCTTTGAGTCTTAGAAACTTGTAATAGACTTGTCACACACACACTCACACATACTTTTTAATAATTGAGTGTTTTACAAAATTAAAAGGTCAAAACAAGCTTGAATAAGTTCAGTTGTTGAGTACCAGTCGACCGTTCCTTGGAACCAGTCAACTGTCATAGTACGAAACTGCCTGAACTCATACAAGCTCTGGCCAGTCGACTCATTATGGCAACCCAGTCGACTGTTCAAGCCGTTTCGACAGGTTTCTGATTTAAAACTTGTTTTTTTAAATTCAAACCCTTTTCTATCTGTTTTAATACGGTTTAGGGAACTGTTTTACAACGTCCCTCTGATTCTCACTCAATAAATAGAGTATAGGAATCACTTTGAAAAGTTTCCAAGCATTTTCTTTAAGTTTCAAGCTTTTTGTTTTTGAGAAGAACAAGCATTTCAAAAGCATACAAATTTTCTAAGTCTTGGTTCTCTGAAATTCAGTCTAGTATAACATCGAATTTGTTTTAGACTGATTTCAGAAGTTAACCTAATAGCCACTATACAAAAGCACAAATCACAAACAAGGCTATAGGTTATTGTAAACTCTTCTTATTGTTGTTTTTCACTCTCGGGTTGTGAGAGTGGTCCTCTCGGTTGGAGAGTAGGGCTCTTGGTTGTAGAGATGGTTTTTTACTCTTGGTTGTAGAGTGAGTTTGCTCTCTCTATTGGTGAGAGAGGTCTACGGGTTTGACATAGTTGTTGTCAAACGCCGTAGGTCATTCTTGTACTTTTTTCAAGATTAGTGAAAAATCTCAAGTGGGTTGCTTGGGGACTGGATGTAGGTCGGGAGGACCGAACCAGGATACATCGCTGTGTACTTTGTGATTGACTCTGTGGTGGTTGTATTTTCTCAACTAGCAATTTCAATTTTTCTGTGTTTTATTTCGAAAACTTGTCTGTTAAGTCAACTAGATTTCCGCACTAAGTCGACTGATCCGACTAGTAACTCTTCAGTAAGATATTCTTCTACTCTGACGCAACAGTCGACTGTAGAAGAGTTCAATTTCTTTAGTAATTTTTAAACAACACTATTCACCCACCCCCCCCCCCCTCTAGTGTTATTTGTCTTACCTACAGGATCCAATATTAACCCCCCTCACAAAATATCCTCAAAAAAAATCGAGCCAACCCCAAACCGTATGCCAAAAAAAACGACATCCCCGGTTTGCACAGTGCTCGAGTTGGCACTGTGCAACCCCGGCGTTGTGCTGACTTAACCACCGAGCAACCCTAGGTTTAGGGTTTAATCCCGAAAATCCCTAACCTCAGGTTTCCATGACTTCAACATGTATCTATAAGATGATTAGATTCATATTTGGTGTATAAAAATTCAAATTTCCAACCCATTATAAGTTCATATAAAAACAGCGAATAATTTATTAAAATTTCAACTTTTAATTATTTAAACATGTTCTTTAATCATACATATAGATCTTTCATGCATAGAGGGAAAAAAAAAACTATAAAACTCAGGAGTAACTTATTTTTAATCAACATGAATATTTAGAACATAAGACAACTCTATCGTCCACAATGAATCTTGCATAAAAATCATTTTCCACAAATAAAACATGATATTTCATGCACCAAATATTCATCATTCAAAAGAGAATCAAAATAAGAGTATCACGCCATCAAGATTTGATTTTTATCATATTAACAACCATCTTTATCTAAATAATCCATCTCTATAATCAACTCATAAACAAACATCATATTCATGCCAATAATCATAATCTCACAAAATCTAAACCCTAGCATGATTCTATATTTTTCATGAGAAATAGAAAAGAACACATCAAGAGACAAGAAGTACCACCCACCTCAAGGAAGACCAAATGAAAGATAATAAGAAGAAGAAAAGAAGCTCCTCCTCCTCCTTGCGAAAATTGAGATATCCAAAGCTCTAACTCCAAAAATGATTAAACAAGAAACTTTTTTGTCAACAACAGTGGAGGGCGGCTGCTGCGTTACAAATATAGGCCGGGAGGGTCCAGATCCTAAGGTTTTGCGAAGATTTTACAAAATCCCCCTCCAAAAATCAAATATTTTAATATATATAAATCTTCCAAATCAAGTGGTTAATTCCATCAATTAGTGTAAGATTTAATCTCCCCTAAACACTCCTAGTTGACCGAACCCCAATGCAGCTATAAATTTTCAAAATTTGCCTCCAAGTGACAATTTTATATAAAAGTCCTTCACTTTGAAACATTTGCGAACATGCCATAAATCATTCATAAAAATCTAGAAAATTTAGAATTATTATCTAATAATAAAGATTACATTTCCCAAATAAATGTTCTGACTTTTTATTCTCTAGAAAGAGTATTTTCAATAAAGTCCCCAACAATCCCAAAATTGAGTAAATATATATATACTCAATGAACTCAAATCAAATCAAATTATAGGGATAAAATCTCTCCCCCTAATCTCTCCACTGCCAAACCGGCATACCAAAATAGTACAACCAAATTTGAATTCGAATTTTTTTCTCCAAATGATATTTTGCACAAAAACCCTTCTCTTTCAAGGTATTTAAAAAATAGTTTCTTCATTCAAAAAAATCCAAAATTTTAGAATATACTCAATAATAAATAGGAGAATTTATGCAACAATTCAAAAGTGAAATTTGCACCTCAAAAATAATTTCACGTGTTTTGCACCTGTGAAAATGTCAATTTTACAACAATTCAAAATAATCAAATAAATTGATTTTAAAATTATTTATTAATACAAAATATAGTATTCAAAATTCTGGAGCATTACATCACTCCCCCCTTAGAATAGTTCTGTCCTCAGAACTACTACTAGCCAAGGGAAAACAAAAACAAAGAACGTATATAATCTGTTAAAAAAAAATCACTTTATCTTTTATTTTCTAATTACATTGGGTTGATAACTGAAGAAAATAACGTATAATAAGAACCATAAAGTAAATATGAAAACTAACAGAGCAACAAGTATAAGCGAAAACCCATAAAGCATAAAACTAATCCCAAGGAGATATATAAAATGTATTAAAAATATATATAAACTATGCAATAGCTTGTTGATAGCAACTAGATACTCAATTAATGCACATGACTTTCTACAGCCTAATTATCATAACTAATATAATCTAGTCAATAATAATTTAAAGCATGCAAAGGAATCAAAACCTTCCTTAAAACTTGAACACACTATAAACATAATGCACTATTAATTTAAGAATTAATGAAAATAGACAAACGTACGTAACACAAAATTTAGACAAGAATATGAGTAAAAGAAAACTGTCTAAAGTACAAATAACAATAAGTTTAGTCAAGAAAACAAAATATTAAGTACTCCAAAGGTCGTTAAAAAAATTGTATAAAACCATAAAATGCAATATATATATATGAACAGATCAACAAAAAAAAAAAGATTACTGATCAAATAACATTGTAAAATATTATTATAGTAAGAAATATGATAGGGCCAACCATACAAAATAAGAAGTCAAAAGACAAAAGTTAAGAACATAAATAATGGTAAAAGTAAATAATAATAAAAGTAACACAAAGAATACGAACTTAAAGGTGATAAAAAAATAGATCTGGGAAGATAGTCAATCAAAGACACTTCGAAATACAAACAAATTTAGCTAAGCAAAAATAATAACAATAAATGTACATAAAGGAAAACAAAAGAACAGTGAGTATATTAATAAATATTAATATTATAAGGTAATACCTTAAAAGTACATTAAAATAATCAAGCGAAATAGATAGAATATATATATATATATATATATATATATATATATATATATATATATACACACACACACACACACACACAACACACAACACACAAGAAGACTTAAAAGGAGTTCATTAAATATTACAAAAGTGTCAAATCATTAAATACAACGTGGAAACAATCGTAATTGAGAAAATTTGGAATCAAATTCCAACGCAACAACCCTAATATTGCATAAAACAGAAATAAGGTAAAACCAAGTAAACTAGTTCAAGCTATCTGAAAATATGAAGTAGAATAGTATACAACAAAATGTCGTAAAGGAAAAAATTATAGATGAAACTAATTTTTTTTAGTTAAATTAAAACTTTGGATTGTAGAATAGTTCAAGAACAAATATTACTTAAGTGAATCTATAAACATTTATTAACATTGAAATTTGAAAAGTAACTCAAAATCTGAAATTTGTACTCCTTCAAACTAAAATTATATGCTTTCAAAAAAGAAATTATATTCACTCAAAATCTAAATTTTCACCTTTTCAATTCTATATATATATGCTTCAAAAATATGGAATTATATTGTACAAATCCTGAAATTATAAATCTGAAATCACATCATACCAAAAATGAAATATTTATATACTCAAATCTGGAATTTTTCATCTTGAAACATAATAAATTCAAGAAACTTATCAATTAAAACTGAATTTAATCTAATTTGGTTATAGGGGTTAATCAATCTAAAATTTTCAAGAATAACCGATCAAATAAGAACGTTTCTCATTCTAAAAATCAGAAATCATTCAAATCTGAAACCAACAATAATATTAAAAAAATCTAAAATCATACAAATTCTAAACTTGTTTAAAATTTGAAACTAATAACACAAAAATCTAAATTCACACTAATTTGAAACTTACAGAAATTTGAAATTAATCATAAATAAATAAATAAATAAAATTCAAAACTAGTAAAATCTTATATTAATAATATTAAAATAAAAATCTGAGATCAATAACAATAGAAAAATAAATAAAAAGAAGTTGAAACAAATCCAACTTAAATCTTAAGGGTATAACTGTTCAATATAGTAAAACCATTATAAAATTTTGATTGTGTTATTATATAGTTGTACCTGTATACACCTCATTAACTTTCAAAAAATAATATTAAAACAAATATCGTCAGGTGCAACTATAAAAAGCTATTGTAAACTGATCTAAATAACTATATAGAAAAACATAATATAGTCAAAGCAATAACCAAAAGAAAACAAAATTTAAGTAAAGATTGTTAATTATGATGTAATTATTGTAGTATCCGTCACACAAAAGTGACAAAAAAATATCAAACATTACGTTATTCAAAACTATAAACGGAAAACACCAATAGAAAAAAAAAACTAGATTCGCCACATTCCAAACTTCAATATTAAAATTCGTTTCTATAAAACACAAAACTTATGGAACAAATAGACTAGAACTAGCAAAACATACTCTAAAATTAAACAATTACAATTACATTTTTACTAAAATAGATAAGTCAATAACTAATAAACTTATCCCAATTAAACGTCAATAAAAACAAAAAATAATTAAAAAGTAATTATAACAGCAAGAGAAAACAAATCATTCATCTTCTATTTACGCGAAAACAATCAACCCGTGTACGATAAAGAAATTTTTATTCGAATTTAGACATACAAATAATTCAAAGTTCACTATAAGCATTCATAATAAAACAACTAACTCACACATCTAATGTCTACCTAGGTACTCACATATCTAAGGTCCACCTAGGTTGTAACGCCCCTGCCCCTAGCTCAGACAATTTATACAATTTAGAAGACAAATTATTTATAGTATAGTACAACTGCCCACCACAGAATGACTCTCAAAAGATGGTTAACTGGATTGGTGACTCTTGATCATAGACAATAGTATTTATATATTATTTAATTCTAGTTGATTTCCGATATGGGACTAAATCTTTACATTTCTCTTCCTCTCTCTCTCTCCATTACTGTGAGGAGGTACAGACAAAGCTCAAGGTGGGCCCCATGCTTCAATGCCATGTCGCAGTAGCATCAACAGCACTTGTACATGCTGTTTTCAAGCACCATGGGCCCCCACCTCCAAATCATTATTCATTTTTCAAATTATTTACCTAATTGCCGTAGCCTGCATATATTCATACTCTTTGAATAGCCAACTATATTTGCCAACATATATTTATATATATTTGTACTCTTTGAAAATTACGGGGTGTTACATAGGTACTCACGCTCTAGTGTCCACCTAGGTTCATTCCCTATACCATGTTTAACATTACTAACTGATGCAGGCTCTGATACCATTTGCAGCGCCCCGAATTTTCAATAAATACAAATCAGAAATAAGTGGCACAATTTCTAGAATCAACTTCAATTGCAATCATAAACAAAATATCAAATACAGAAAAAAAAAATTAAACTTTTTATTACATCTTTTCTTCTTACAAAACACAGCGGAATTAAACACATTAATTACAATAAATTACAAATCTTTACAACACATAGAATCTTCAATTCGTCTTTATACTCCAAGCTTTGTTTGCATCAATATTATCAATAAATGAAAATCCTGCAAGAGTCTATTGAAAGTGGGTACGTTAGTTAAATACAACTGACGTCAACTATAGTAACAGTGATACTTCTAAATCTCACTATCACAAACTTGATGCACATTAATAAAACAATAATAAATGATACATAAACAATAATAAATGGAACATAGATCAACAAGTGAAGCTAGGCTAAGTGTCAAGTGTATGACATGAAAACAGAATCAAGCATGCATAAAACAAGTCAAGAAACACAAATTCATAATGATTCCAAATGCATACTTGTCGGATTCTATGCATTCCATACTACATAGATCCGGTGCAAGCCCTTATCGTTCTCCACTTTATAGGGTTTAATCCCTCGCTAAGAAACCTACTACCATGACTACTACGAGATTTAGACATTTTGCAAGTATTGGCTCTCGCCCTTGGAGTGCTGGAGACTAATCTCACTCCGCAGATCATTCTGGGGACTCTCATACCCTCGTCCCAGAATATTGGGGACTGTCTCACTCCGCAAGTCACTCTGGAGTCCTCATTGCACAAACATCCCATGAGCGTCGCTCTCATCCAGGAATACTGGAGATCAATCCCACTCCACAGATCTTTCTGGGGTCTATTTCATCCCTCGTCTCGAAATACTGATATTATCTCACTCTGCAGATCATTTTGGAGTCTATAACTTACGTTTGCTCTTGTTTCATCATATCACTATCTAGTTCATGTCCTTACACATGAGTAACCTGAGCCACCTAGAGCTAGCTCCATCCTACCGGACTTAAACCCATAAAACTAGGGACACTAGTCCTCCCTGGCTAATTTCTACAATCAATTAACTCACTGTCGGTAATCCTGGGTCCTGCTCAACCTCTAGTGCTCACAACACAAAATTCTCACAATCTTTATAGAGTTCACATCACAACCCTAAATCTCAAATCAAAACCTAACTTGGTTCAATTATACAAAAGTACTTTTCATTAATGGCATTCCTTTAAATCAACTAATACTGCCAAAACTCTTTTTTTCATATATGGAAACATATCCAACTTACGAAAATTCTTTAAAATCGGCTTTTAAATACCACTTTCCATTCATTCATAAAGTTCAATTTATTTACTAGAAATTTATTCAGTCTCAACTGAAACAGATCTCTTAAATATTTGGGATCTCATCCGCAAAAATATGAAAATTTAAAATTTCCAAAATCTGAAATTTACACCTCTTTAAACTGACAATAACCCTTAAAATTCTGAAAAAATCCTTCAAAATTGAAACATATAACCCTTCAAAACTGAGAATTTCATCAAAAAAGTATAGATTTATTTCCCCCAAACTATTACTTGAATATATCGAAAATTGAAAATAGATTTTCATGAAATCTGAAAGTTATATGATTTTGTTCTACAAAACAGTACACTCCAAAATTAATATTAAATTCTGGAAAAAATAATTTAAATCCAGAACATATCAAAGAACTCACCAAAAAAATTTGGACTCAAACAAATTAATTTAAAGGGTTTAAATTCAAAAAAAAATCTGAAAACTATCTGTTATCCAAAATTCTGAAAGTTATACCTTCTTATCCTTAAGAACAATCCATTAAAAAATGAATATTAAATTCTGAAAAATTGAGTTGATATTTACTTCATAAACATAGATCATGTTACCAAATTTTTAAACCATTCGCACCAAATTTTGAAGCTCCAAACCGTCAATAAACTGAAACTAGATTTTTGTAAAAATCATAAATTTAACAACTTCAAAACTCAATCAAAACTTAATCGAACCTCACATAAATATTAGACTAAATACTTATATATGCGCTTCTATATGTATACTAGTGTTCCTCAAACCCTAGCACACAACCCCCCCTCACAAAAGCTCCTAAAAAAATCGAGCCAACCCCAAGCCGAAAGCCAAAAAAACGACAGCCTGGGCTTGCACATTGCTCGGGTTGGCACTGTGCAACCCCAGCTCTGTGCTGACCTAACCCCCAAGCAACCCTAGGTTAAGGGTTTAACCCCGAAAATCCCTAACCCTAGGTTTCCATAACTTCAACATGTATTTATATGATGATTTGATTCATATTTGGTGTATAAAAATTCAAAATTCCAACCCATTATATGTTCATTTAAAAACAGCGAATAATTTATCAAAATTTCATCTTTTAATTATTCAAACATGTTCTTTAATCATACATATAGATCTATTTCTACAATAAAAATTTAGATCTTTCATGCATAGAGGAAAACAAAAACTCTAAAACTCAAGAATAACTTATTTTTAATCAACATGAATATTTAGAACATATAACAACTCTATTCGTCCACAATGAATCTTGGGTTCATAACAACCAATTTCCACAACTAAAACATGATCTTTCACTCACCAAAATATTCCTCATTCAAAAGTGAATCAAAATAAGAGTATCACGCCTTCAAGATTTGATTTTTATCATGTTAACAACCATCTTTATCTAAATAATCCATCTCTACAATCAACTCATAAACAAACATCATTTTCATGCCAATAATCATAATCTCACAAAATCTAAATCCTAGCATGATTCTATATTGTTCATGAGAATTTTTTTTTAAAAAAAACATCAAGAAACAAGAAGTATCACCCGCCTCAAGGAAGACCAAATGAAAGATAATAATAATAAGAAAACAATTAAGCTCCTCCTCCGCCTTGCGAAAATTGAGATATCTAAAGCTCCAACTCCAAAAACGATTAAAAAGGAAAAAATTTTGTTAACAACAGTGGAGGGCGGCTGCTGCTTTACAAATATAGGCCGGGAGGGTCCAGATCCTAGGGTTTTACGAAGATTTTACAAAATCCCCTTTCAAAAATCAAATATTTACATATATATATAAATCTTCCAAATCAAGTAGTTAATTAAATCAATTAGGGTAAGATTTAATCTCCCCTAAACACTCCTAGTTGATCGTCCCCCAACGCAGCCAAAAATTTTAAAAATTCGAAATTTGCCTCTAGGTGGCAATTTTACATAAAAGTCCTTGAAACATTTGCAAACATGTCATAAATCATTCATAAAAATTCAGAAAATTTAGAATTATTATCTAATAATAAAGATTATATTTTCCAAATAATTTTTTTACTTTTTATTCTCCAGGAAGAATATTTGCGATAAAGTCCCAAACAATCTCAAAATTGCATGTATATATATATATATATATATATATATATATATATATATATATATATATATATATATATATGTATACTCAATGAAACCAAATCAAATCAAATTAAAGGGATAAAATCTCTCCCACCAATCTATCCACTGCCAAACCGGCCTACCAAAACAGTCCAACCAAATTTTGAATTTGAATTTTTGCCTCCAAACGATATTTTGCACAAAAACCTTTTTCTTTCAATGTATTTACAAAAATAGTTTCTTCATTCAAAAAAATATCAAAATTTAGAATATACTCAATTATAAATAGGAGAATTTATTTAGTAATTCAAAAGTGAAAATTTGCTCCTCAAAAATATTTGCACGTATTTTGCACGTTTGAACATGTCAATTTTACAAAAATTCAAAATAATCAAATAAATTGATTTTAAAATTATTTATTAATTTAAAATATAGTATTCAAAATTCTGGGGTGTTACAATATTCATTCCAAAAATTAATCAACATAGTATTTTCTCACAAAAACATAAATGAATAATTGATTTTTGCTTGCTTCCTTGAGGATTTGAAGCACATGTTTCTTGTATTGCAATCTTCCTTGATTTTTACAATCTTTTCGATTCATGCTCTTTTGCTTGGATTCAAATCATTTTGATTTTTTATTTTGATTTTCCTTTTCATGTATTTCCTGGAAATCTTAATTGAAAATATTAGTTGAAAATGATATATACATTTTGTGCACACCAAATTTATGGTCAACAACTGTGTTATGAAAGATTTGCTGTACTGACCCACTTTTTGAAAATATTTGGGGGTCTAACCCACTTCCGAAAAATAATTAGCGATCTGACCCAATTTTGGACACGTCAGCATTAATTGTTATTAGAAATAACGGCATAGGTTATTTACGTGCCGTTATTTTCAGTAACGACATTTATTTTACATTTTCTTTATCATGCCGTTATTCAGAATAACGACATCAGTATATTTCTCTTACAAGTGTGAATCTTCTAATTTTAAAAAAAAAATTAAGTGTGAAAAAAACTTATAAATAATGCCATTATCCCCAATAACGACATTCGAATGACTGATGCCGTTATTGGAGATAATGGCATCAGTTATATATAAATGAACTGTTGCCGTTGTTTGTAAACAGAGAGGATGAATAATAAGTTATTTTTTTATTAAAAAAAATTATAACTGATGCCGTTATTTGGAATAACGGCATCAGTTATAATTTTTTTTTAAAAAAATAACTTATTCGTCAGAGAGAATGGATAATAAGTTACTTTTTTATTAAAAAAATTTATAACTGATGTCGTTATTCCAAATAACGGCATTAGTATTGAGAATGCCGTTATTTAAAATAACGGCATCTGTTATAAGGTTTTCACACTTGCAATTTTTTCTCTAAATGGTTACTACAAGCTGTCGAAAAATAAAAAAACTACGCCATTGCTCCAAATAACGGCATGACACTTTTTTTAAATATAGATACCGTTATTGAGAAAAACGACATGTAAATAACCTGTGCTGTTTTTCCCAATAACGATTTTTGCTGACGTGTTTAAAATTGGGTCAGTTCGCTAATTGTTTTCAAAAGTTGGTCAGAGCGCCAAATATTTTCAAAAAGTGGGTCAGTACGGCAAAATTTTCCTGTGTTATGTAGTATGTTCCTGCTAGCTAGACAAGTATATTCTCCACCATGAAAACAGTTAACTGACTTTCACGCTTAGTTCGAACGTGGCTTGCTTCTTTTTTCGGGGTATGGTAGCTAGCATCAAACGAAATTGCCAGCAAGTATATAATCATTATTTGTACTCCATGAGGATTAAAGGATATATAAACCGACAGTGTCTTACACATGCACTGTGATCACTAACCCTTACTACAAGACTTCTTGGCCCTAGGGCTTAGGTAACGACTTCTTTGATTACCTACCCCGTTGCCATCCACATTTTTGAGACAAAAACATTTACCTTTACTTTAACATGTTTCTGTGTGCTACATGTGCTAACGCCTAAGAGCATCCACACAGTCGTTTATCATAATTCTCATATTCTCATATTTTGAGAATAATATGAGAATTGAGCTCTGCAGTCGTTTGCTATTTTCTCAAAAAATAGCAAACGATCTACAGTGCATTCTCATATTTGAGAAGTCGCGCAGCGAATATAGAAATATAGAGGACGGTACATGATGTCTCGTCGCTTTTTTTTTTTTTTTTTTTAATGACTCGGACGATACATGATGTATCGTCCTTGCCGAATTTTGCAAAAAAAAAAAAGGGAAACACCTCCAACGGGACATCATGTCCCGTTTGATCATTGATCGGCCGGGACATGATGTCCCGTCCGAGGGATTCCCAGTTATTTTTTTTTTTTTTAGCAAATATGACTGCAGCCCAACTACTCAATTCCATTCCTATTCTTCTCATATTGCCTAAAAGTAAGAAACCCCACTGTGGATGCTCTAACGATAAGGAAATGTTGTTTTAACCATTTCTATGTCATCATTCTTTACCCTACATATATCCTCCTATCATTGAATCTAAATATCTAATTCAGAGTACTCTTTCTCAAATGCAAGTATTTATAGGGTTCCAATCGTCTTTAGTCACTGTAACCCTTCTTGCAAACCACAATATCGGGCATAAGTATGATGGCATCATTGAGCTTCTGGTAGAAAATTTTGTTGAATTTATGAGAGGGGTTTACACTGCAAGAATTCCCAGGTTCATCAACCCAAGGTTTAAGGTATGCTTATATAATACATATGTGCCTTAGATATGCTTCGCAGGTTAAAAATATGTATATTAGTAGATAATTCTTCTTTTAGGCCTTTGCTTCCTTGAATTTCACTTTCCCCCTTACTTTTCTTTTTGACACTTCTAATCCTTTTTCGTCCAAACGATTTCAGACAACCCGGCCCTCTTACTAAAGAAGTTTTTTAATGGAAATTTCAACCCTTTTTTTTTAATATGATCTTTTTTATAAATAAAGTGTTTCTTCTTTTGTGTTTTTAACAAATAAAGAAATTTCCCGTCTTTTACTTCTAAAAAGCCCGAAATTTTGTTATTGTCATCACTTAGAGCATCTAAACTTTTTTCTTTTTTTTTTTAGGGTATTTTTGTTAGACTCAAAATTTCCTATATTTGGCTCTTAAAAATATGAATTTTGAGTTAGGTTGTAGTCATTGAAATCCAAAATTTGGTTCAACGGTGGATAATCGTTTTATTTTTTAATCTCAGCCATTGGTTTAAAAATTAAAAAAATTTAATCCAAATCATTTATAAAAACAAAAATTTGTATACATACAAACACATAATAATTCTTATAGTCCAATTCCATCTCATCTCTTGATCAAATAATCAAACCAATCTCAAATTAACTTTATATGCATAAATAATCCTATAGGGTGTAATCCATAGAAATTAAATTAACCAAATGGACACAACATCTTGTTGCGTCTGTGGCTTTTTTCCTTCTTTTTTTTCCGATCGGTGCACAGGAAAAAAAATTTTTTTGGGCGCAAAATAATTTTGCATCCGACACATTTTTTAAAAAAAATTGATCAGACCTGTGTTTTTATTTTTATTTTTTAAATTTTATTCTTCAAACGCAAGATCGTCTTGCGTCCGAGATTTTAGAACGGACGCAAGATGATCTTGCGATTTCTATATTTGAGTATTTCCTATATCTTCTCTCAAATATAGATGGCTACTGTAGCGTTTTTTTTCTCCAAATTTTGAAAATATAGGGAAAGACTACAGCGTGTCATTCCTTATATTTTCCAAATTTTGAAAAATTCGTTCGTTCCCTATATTTTCAAATTTTAGAAATTAGAAAGAAAAAAAAAGGAAACGACTACTGATCCTCTTATAGGTCTAATCCCCTCAGTAAGGAGATATCCACTTGTACTTTACCAACAATAGCACCAAGGGATGTGCATTGGAGCACAGTATAGTTGAATTAGCTGCCCATCCAAAGTTGGGCTTTTAGGGAGGTTTGACATGTCTGGCTCATAATTGAAGTCGAAAACCCGAACGTCAGCTGATAATTGACATGCCTGAAGAATAATATGGTCTGTATATTTATTTTCTTTCTTTATATATCTAGAAAAGTAATGTTGATATAATAACATGTTTCATATACGGAATTAAGGTAACTCATGGATTTTACACTCATAGGTTATCGTAAGCATGTCTAACAAGAAGAACGCTTAGAGCTTATATCAATATGATCACATATAAGGGCTCACACACACACACACACACATATATATATATAGAGAGAGAGAGAGAGAGAGATGTTAAGTTTAATATCCAACCCGAGATGCAACAAGAAATCGTAACAAAGAAACATGCCAATGCAGCCAACAACACAAAAATCCACAAGATTCTTATTGAGGTTCACCAAATGTAATATTCAATATTTATGTAATGAATATTTCGCCGCGCAATATAAAGAAAAACAAGTTTACAATTATTCAAGATCTCACCCTTAAGATCTAGGGTTTATCTACATTCTAATCTCTCAAGAACGGTTACCTCAATCTCTCTAATGATAATACAACTCTATTGGAATTAACCCTATATTCATACACCATACAATATATATAGGATTACACAAGATTGGATCTCAACCGTAGACCAAATTCCCGATCTAGCGCCGTTGCAGTCGACTGCTTTGACACTCATGCAAGTCAGAAAGCTCCACTAATAGTGCAGTCAACCGACCCTAATTTACATACCAAGGAAAAGGAGCTTTTGGAGGAGTACGACACACATCGACAACGCACGTCGACGATCAGCAATCTCTTCGTCTCCATCTGTGGCGACGCCACTTCATCCAATCTCGGTAAACTCTTTCCACTTCTCAAATACTTATGATACTGCTTTATCATCTCTAAATTATTATCTGAATTTACTGTCGTCTACAAATATCGAGTGTGTGTGTTTCTACTTGCTAATTAGGGTATGAATCTTTATTGCATATCTTACATTCTAAGAACGATTAAGTATAATTGTTGATTGTTAGGCATGAATCTTTAATTGGGGTTATTAAACTTATTTCAATTCTTGAAAATCCATCAACCCAATTATTAGTTTTAATTTCTGACTTAATCGGCATTACATATTAGTAAACTTAATCTTTTAATATTCTTGAAAATTCTCTATTTAGGATTAAGTTTACATCATTTTGGGATTAGAGCACTTATATTTATCATGAGGAGCTTCATCGCTTATATCCAGATCTTTTGGAGCACTATGACGGGATCACTGGCTTTGAATCTACTAGGTCGAGCTCTCTCCCACCTGGAGAGAATGATGAGGACATTGATTGGTAGTTGATTGCTTCTCTTTGTCGAGTGCTATCTTCTTAGTTGCAATTAATTGCACTCTGTTGCTGTGCTTGTTGTCTTTGCTGCTGCTGCTTAGCCTTTCCTCCTTCTTCAAACCCTTGTTCCATTCTCTAGGTGTATAAGATCCACATAATACCAACAATCTCCCACTTTGAGACATATACATGAAGTCTCTAAACTGTTCTTCATTTTCCTCTTGGCCTATTCAAGGCATGTGTCTCTGCAAGTCTCCCATCAATCAACTTGGAGACAATCCGATAGCTTCAATCACTTCTTTTCAACTGTCATAATGATAAAGTGATACGTCATCTGAATGTATCGATTCCTAACATGGAATAGCAAATTCTTTGCCAAGAATACTGCACTCTAACTGTCACACTGTAGATCTCCTATGTGTTGCTTTCTCTACAACTGGCTCATGAGTTCCAAAATCCATAACATGTCCTTCGAAGAATCTGTAACTGCCACATATTCTGATTCTGTCGTTGACTGTGCTACAACCTTCTATAACTGAGAAACCCAACTTACAGTTGTATCTTGTTTCCCCAACTGTGAATACATATCCTGTAGTACTTCTTAAACCATAACGTTTACCATAAAAGTTTACATCGACACAACCATGTATCTGCAATGAATCACTCCCAAAACATAGAGAATAATCTGAAGTACCTACAAGATATCTAAGAATACACTTCATTACATACCAATACTCTTACATACCAATACTCTTTACATGGATTCTTTATTAACTAGCTAACAGCTCCTACTGCATGTGTGGTATCTGGCCCTGTAGACACCATCACATACATAAGACTACCATAAAATATAAATAGGATTATATAAGATTCGATCTTAGCCGTGATCGAATTCCTAATCTAGCGTCGTTGCGGTCAACTGCACTAATTTGCAGTCGACTACTTTGCGACTCGAGCATATCAGAGAGCTCCACTGATAGTTGCGATCGGCTGGTTCTCTTTATCGAGTGCAATATGCTTAGTTGCAGTCGATTGCAAACAAAGCAGTCGTATACACTCAACTGATGTGCAACCTGTAATTACTTTTGTTTGCTGCTTCGCTTCTTCTTCTTCTTCAAACCCATGTTCTCTTCTCTGTGTACAGGATTGACATTAGCATTGGTACCGGGTCGGGTCGGGTCGGGTCCTTCACTACCCGGACTCGGTCCCCTACGGGTCCAAAAATTGGACCCGAACACGGACCCGAACCAGTGAGGACCGGGTCCGGTCACGGGGCCGGGTCCGATTTCGGGTTCGGGTCCTATTAAAATATTCCTACCCGTTCGGATAGTAGCGGGAGTATGAGCGGCGAGTGGAGCATATAGAATAGAAGAAAGAAGTAAAATGCATAAGTTTTGAGTTTGGAAGAGGAAGATTTAAAATTGAGAAGGGATGAAGATAGAATATTTATTTTTATGTTGATTTTTTGGGTTTTTTTTAACGGGTCCGGGTCGGGTCTCTTTTGAGCGGACCCGGACCCGGACCCGGACCCGAAAGTACAATGGGTTCCATTTTAGGACCCGGACTCGGACCCGTATAGGCCGGGTCGGTTCAGGTCCAATGTCGGATCCGGGTCAGATCTGGGTTTCAGGTAATGCTAATTGACATAATCCCAACATAAAAACCTAGAGTGACACTCTAGGAAAATTTTCTAGTGTCAATCATTCAACATACAAACCTTTTCTGAAATCATGATCAACACATTTTAATATGATTTACATGTCATAAAATTTATGCATATGTAAAGTTACGAGGTTTGAAAATATCTTTCTTGTACATCAAATTGTCTGGTTTCTTCTATATAAGCTGAAAAATACTTTGAACACCTCAATTTCAGTTTTCTTTTGTGATGTGATTCATGTGATTATCACATATTTGTTGGGTTTATGTCTTGCATACTATTTTGGATAAGAAGACGGTGAGACGATGGAGGAATCGAGATGATCGGAGACGGAGTGGAAGTAAGGAAAATTAGTCAGCAGCAGCAGCAGGTAGAGTGGCGATCGACCGTACATGGGGTGCAATCGACCGCCCAACTCTGCAGAAGTTTCCGAGAGGGGGACGGTCGACCGACCTTGTGGTGCGGTCGACTCGTGCGCAGGCGCTGATGAATAAATTGGGTCGGGTCTTGGTGATCGTGAGAAGCCCTAACTTGCTCTTCAAGTCAGATCTGACGGCTCTTATCGTAGGGTTATCTCTTCAGCAATATGCAATGGTTATTGTATCAAGATATCAAGCTAGGTTTTCTCTAGATCTCTATATATTGTTGTTATTGGCCTCCATTGAGAGTCAAGAAAGAGAGTACTTCATTAAAAGAGAGATTGAGTGATTCCCAAATTGTAAACAATTAGTTCTTGCTAGTGAGGCTTGAGAGAGGGTCGTGGTGAGAATTTTAATATTCTTGTATCTTCTCTAGTTGAATAACATCTTGGGTTTCTTCTCCCCCGAATTAAGGCGAAAGCCCCAACCGGGACAAATTTGTGTGTGCTTTCGTGTGTTTGGTATGATCTCATATGTGCTTGGTGGTTTGTGTTGACTGCATCGAATAACTCAACAAGATCCTAAGGGGGGGTTTCGGTAGAAATCCCTAATAATTGGTATCAGAGCTTCGGGTTCAACGGTTTGTTCAAGTTCCTTGGAGAAGATGGCAGATCAGATCACAAAGATCAAGCGGTTCAAAGGTAAGATCAACTTTGATCTCTTAAAGGTGGACATGCATGAAGCATCAGTTCAACAGGACTTGGATCTAGTCCTAGAAGGATATAAAGGGAGACCAATCGGTACAAAGTAGGAGAAGTAGAAGAAGATAAGTTCAGAAGCCTTGGGTTTAATCCGGTTGTCATCGACGAGCGAAGTCAGGTATAGGAGAAGCACGGTGAGTCTTTGGGCAAGATTCAAAACTGACTACTCGAAATCGTCATTACGGGGTCGGATATACCAGCAAAGAAAGTTATGGGGTTTCTCAATGAAGAAAATTTCCGCTCTTCTAGATCATGAAGTGGAGTTCAATATGGAGTTATCTGAACTGGGGGCGTTCAACACAGATGATCTAAGGGTTTCCAACTTGATATATTCACCACCAAATCCATCCAATATGATAACCGTGCTAGATGAGGAATCTACCAAGGAGAAGTTTTCATAGCAGGTATGATCGAGGGGGTTGGAGGAGGATGCACTTAGGAAGGAGAGTCAGAAATCGGCGTCAACTTCTGTGAGTAGCTTGGAGGTGGATTGTACTTTGATTGGAAGGGAAAGTGTATGTAGGGGTAAGGTCTGTGGCCACCAGTGCAAAGGGATTGAGCATTACATGAGAGACTGTTGCAAGTGGTTGAGTCAGAGGGGTACCAAATTCAGTGCCGCTGAATCAGGTGATGGCTTAAACAGTGCTTTTGTTTCAAGTTCTTTAGATGTGAATTCTGGTTGTTCTTTTGATTCGGTTAGCTCTTCTCAAGTTTTCTCTGAGAGAGAGATGGTTTCTACTTGTAAATTTGCATCATATCGTTGTGTGGGAACGAAGGTTGATAAGATTTGTGAAGTAATGGTTTCTACTTAGAAGTTTGCCTCATGTCGTTGTGTGGGAACGAAGATTAATAGGACTTGTGAAGCAAGGGGTGAGAAAACTAATGAGTCAAAAATGATAAACGGAAGGGGACACACACTAGAGAAGGGCATGTATATTCCTTTGATGAAGCAGAGCCTTATATCCATGAGAACTCTGGAAGCTAGGGACTGCAGGTACACAGATACAGGTGGAGTTCGTTCAGTTTGGGAAAGTTATCACAAGGTGATGAAGGGTGAGAGGGGGATTGTGCAGGGTCAGCACAACCTCTACCAGTTATGGAGGAACAGGAAACCTTGGCCAAATGGTTTGAAGCCCATTGTTCCTAAAGCACCATCTAGTATGCCGTCACTAGATCATCCGAGCGAGACTGCGACGTTTGAATATCGTCGGAAGGTGGAGAGAGCCTTGAGGTAGGTGGAGTTTGTGTGGAGGGTGGCACATCTATGATTACATCTACTGGGGTGTGCCCTTGAGGGGGGCATACAGCGGAAGAAAAACAGGTGGAAATAGATTCAACTAGCAGAGGAAGCCATTGAAACGAGTTGTTTGCAAGAAGAGAAGGAAAAGAGTCTAGAAGATTTTAAATCACACAGGTGTGGATTCATGAGTATGCAATCCAATGGGGAGATTATTAGGTTTGTGTCTTGCATACTATGTTGGATAAGAAGACGATGAGACGATGGAGGAATCAAGACGATCGGAGACGGAGTGGAAGTAAGGGAAACAGTCAGCAGCAGCAGCAAGTAGAGTTGCGGTCGACCGTACATGGGATGCGGTCGACCGCCCAACTCTGCAGAAGTTCCCGAGAGGGGGACGGTCGACCGACCTTGTGGTGCGATCGACCGCGTGCAGCACTGATGGATAAATTGGATCGGGTCTTGGTGATTCGTGAGAAGCCCAACTTGCTCTTAAAGTCAGATCTGACGGCTCTTATCGTAGGGTTATCTCTTCAGGAATATCCAATGGTTATTGTATCAAGATATCAATCTAGGTTTTCTCTAGATCTATATATATTGTTGTTATTGGCCTCCATTGAGAGTCAAGAGAGAGAGTACTTCATTGAAGAAGAGATTTAGTGATTCTCTAATTGTAAACAACTAGTACTTGCTGGTGAGGCTTGAGAGAGGGTCGTGGTGAGAATTGTAATATTCTTGTATCTTCTCTAGTTGAATAACATCTTGGGTTTCTTCTCCCCCGAATTAAGACGAAAGTCCCAACTGGGACAAATTTGTGTGTGTTTTGGTGTGTTTGGTATGATCTCATATGTGTTTGGTGGTTTGTGTTAACTGCATCGAATAACTCAACAAGATTTTAAGGAGGGGTTTTCGGTAGAAATCCCTAACAATATTGGCCAGGGAGAATTCGTAAAATCCCAATTCATTATGCTTTAGGGAGGATTTGATTTTTTTTCTTTTCTTTTCTTTTCTTTTTTCTTTTCACTCAAACTTATTAGAAGTGCTACTTGACACAATAGTATGTAGTATTCGTAGTGAATGTGAAATTACGAAATATTGGATGCAAAACTAGCTACTTGGGTTTGGGAGATACAAATCACATCCTTTTCAGGTGCCATAGAGCGACATGGGTCTGGGAGAAAGTTGGTCATACGTACGGGGTATCACGGGGTCTAGGGTCTAGTGCTGAGGTTTGGGGGGACATTAGATTGAACAGGATTAGAAGGGAAGTAAGATTAGAGTGGGATAGGGTTGTTGCTTCTATTATGTGGAACCTCTGGCTAGATCGTAATGACTACTGTTTCAATAGCGTCACCCATAGACTTTCTGTTCTCATGCACAAAATTCATTTATGTTGTTATGAATGGACATGGAGTATCAGATCCAGGAAGAAGATGTGTTTGGGAGAGGATGAGGAGTAGTTCACATGCATGTGGCGGGTCGCTAGTTCTCAAAGACCGCCAAACAAGTTCTTTTGGTTTAGTTCATGTATTTATGTTTGATGTTTTGCGTTGTCTGCTGACTGTTGTATCTTTGTCAGCTGAACTTTGATGTTGCTTGCCTTCGGGCTGAATATGTAGCTGTATTTCCTGTTTCGTTAATTTCTCTTTAATGAAGTGATGATTTAGTCATCTTTTAATTATAAATAAAAAAATAAAAAAATAAAAAAAATAGCTACTTGACCAACAAGGACCAATAGTATTCGTAGTGAATATGAAATTATGAAATATTGGATGCAGAACTAGCTACTTGACCAACAAGTACCAATACAAGATCCAAAAAATTTAATAACAGATGGAGGAACAGAGGCATGCAATTGAAATATCGTTTGGAGCAGCTAGATGCTGTGAAATTTTACAAATTTTTTTTATATACTTAGATCTATCTCTATAATTCATGTACGTATATACTTGACACTCTCCAGTCACCACCCACCCTAATGGAATTAACATGTTAATTACCAGGAAGAAGACACTTGAATTGACTAGAGCTCAACAAAAGCAGTACGTTGCGCCAAAATTTCAATTTGAAGGTGCTAAAATTGAACATAGTCACAGTTAATTGTGGTTCACACATAAAACATGGCATATTGGTGGAGAGAACGAGGGAGTCAGGACTCAGGAGCCAGTAGTGGATAGAGGGGACCAATGCCCCGCGACACACACATGCAATTTTCTTATATCAATTCATATTCTAGGATATTTAAGAACCTCCAAATAAAAAATTTTATAAAAAAAAATCCTTAATTATTTTCATTATGTTTCCAATTTAGGAAATGTCACTTTTATTTACTAATTTAACCTCCAACATTTAAAATATTATTAAGAACAGCTGTTCCAATAAATTTTATTTTAAATTGACTAAAAGTAAAAGAAAGCTTAAGATTTACTCTTTACTCGCTTATCCACTCAGGGGCAGATGCACGTTGTGCCATGGCCGCTCACTCTGAGTTTTGCAAAATCGGAAAAACCTAGGTATCGATGCAATTAGTTTATATATATTTGACTACGTGTAAGAAAACCATGGTTTGATCCCCTTAAGTAGCCACTAATTTTTCATTTTAAAAAAATATAATCTTGTTTTGGATTGACAATAAACTTTTATTAATGTCTTTAATAAAGTTATATTATATATTTTTAAAATTTTGATAAAGGTTTTTTTGCCTTCTTCCCATTATGTGTGCAACTCAACATTTACATATTATGCAAATATTTACTCAAATATATGTTATAAAATAGTAAATCTCATCACCAAATGTCCCGATAAATAAATATAAATTTTAAAAAATACTATTTACATATGATCACCCTAACTAAAATTTCCCCGTGTGCCACTGCATCCACCCTATCTCCACTCTCTCATTTTTACAATTACTTTTTACTAATTGATCTACTCTTTTAGAGTTCTAGTCTATAGAACATCGTCATTTTTTATTTACATGGATGGAGTTGTTGATTGTTATCTTTGGAAGATTGAATCTAGTCGTTGGAATATAAATATATCTTAATTTATGAAATGTGAGTTGATTGATATTAAACTCAATCTAGTGAAAGGGGGCACATATGTTTTGATATTAAACTCAATATGAGTTTTAATATGATTCACATATAATATTAAACTCTCATTCTTATCGCAACTTTAAGATTCTGGTCTTTTCTGTGGGGTCTTTCACGAATTTGGTTTTAAAATTTTGTCCATCTTACTAGATTTGCACCCTTAACTCAATCTAGTGAAAGAGGCACATATGTTTGATAGGTTGCTAGAAGAAGTAAAAAAAATCCGTTTCACTCCTTCTCTTTTTTCCTTCATCTTTTGCCCTTTTGCACTAAAAGTTAAGGTAAATTTGAATTGACTGTGCGCGTCTCCAACGGGCCCTTCAAAATAAATACCTTCAAAAAGATTTTTTATTTTTTTTTGAAAGCACAGATAGAGCCGAGTGACTCCAGCCAGAGATATTATTGATATGAAAACATACAAAAGCTCGAGAGTACATCAGAAACGAAAATTTTACAAGATGTAAAATAGAACCAAGAAAATAAAAATAAAGTCTACAAATTACAATGCACAAGACAATGGAGAACATTGCTAAAACAATAGAGGAACGCTCCCGCACTCAAGACTGGGGCAAAGGCGTCGGAGACGAGCCGGGGAAATGGTAGAGGTGCTACAATCAGATCCACCAAGACGGAACCAGGCCAGCGTGGACGGACCACAGCGACACCCAAGCTAATGCAGCGACACCATATCGCCTGGGCATCAACGAGACCAAGCCCCCAAACACCTATGAAAACAATCAACCACGGTACAGCAAGGAAACGGGAGGAAGCCATCGGGCGATCGGCCCAAAACCAACACCCAAGGCAGAACCCATGCCAACCAACAAACACCGATCCAAACGCACAAAGGCGAACAGACCTCCCAAAACACAACCACCAACAAACAACCAGCGACCTCCCAAAAGATGAGAACCGCCAGCACAAAACTAGCGACAAGGCCCAAGGCCAAAGAACGCATAGAACAGGGAATTGCTACTAGCAATCCAAAAAAATTGCAGCCGAAAGAACAATAACAGTAAACACAAATCAGAGTAAACAACACACCACAACCGAAAACAGGATAGCATCATCACCATTAACCAGATAAACTGAAATAAATCTAGCGACCCAAACTGGCACCAGGCAACAAAAGAACAAAAGGAAGAAGAGTAACGAAATAATACCCCAGAACTCACCCAGCCAATGAAACGCAGCGCTGCCCAACTTGTCACTTCCGACACGGCTGAACACACCATGCCCAAACACAACATCCAGAGAAAGCTAAAATCCTGCTCTCACACTCGAAAAAAAAGTCATAGACAACAACATAAACTGAACATTATAGATAAAAAGACGGGTAGAGCAACTACAAAGACAATATCCACAAGAGCTAAGTATAAGAGAACAGAGAAAGAAAGAAACCGCAACAGAACCATACACAGCCAAAAGAAACACCAAAAATGGCTACTCAAAACTAATGCCCCCAACAAAACCCCAACTATAAGGAGTCCAGGACATCGACCAGCAAAGAAGGGGCCGAAAGACAGCACAACCCCATTCAAAACAATGATGCCCAGCACTGCATCACCAGCTCAAAAGAGCAACCTCCTTACCATCGGAGAACAAAAGGAAGGAGGAGACCGTCTCAGTAATCCTGCAGTCAACAGTAGAAACAAAGGGTATTAATTGAGAGGAATGGAAAAATAACATGCGCTAAAGACTAAACTCGTAGAACATGAAAGAAAAGAAAGACCAAAATTTACGGTGGAAGAAAATTGTAAAGACGGTGCACCAAAACTCCCTCATCAATACAATGAAGGTTAAGTGCTTCAACTTTAACCGACGTTAAAGACGAAGACCAAAACTTAGCAAATTTTTGAAATATTCTTTTTTGAAGACTCATCAACTCCAATCACACTTCTTCAAATTTGATTTCTTCAAAATTTATTTATTTTTCTTAATTAAACTAAAAAATGATACCTCTGGTAGAAAAGAAAAACGAAGTTATTAAAGTTCCTTTTACTAAAGAAGTCCCGCTCTGGCGTCCCGACGAGTCATCTACTAAAAAGGACCTAAACTATACATTAATTGTAATATTAGTAAAATTCAAAACTACTTTAATTTTCTGATAAATAATTTTAATTATCACATTATTAGATTAATTTTGCTTTAAGCGATTATTAATGACTTATAAATTTTCTAAAATATTTTATTTAATTATCACCTTGCCTATATTATGAATGAAATCGTAAATTTGTTGGGATTGGGGCGTCAACAAACGCCTTTGGTCGCAGCGGAACTAATTAGAGTAATGAGAAAGTCGAAGAGATGAGACGAATCAATTGAGCAAGCAAGTAGATCCACTAATCCAAACACAAACACAACGAGGATTTATCCCGGTTAGCTTTTGCTTAATCTGGAGGAAAATATAGGGAGATATGATATTCAACTAGAAGAGATTACAAGGAGTTTCTGATTCACTCAATACAAAGAACTAAACTCACCCACCAAGAACTATCTCTCTCGAGCATCTCTTTGTAATGGAGAAAATAATCTATGAAGTACTACCTCTCATATTCGAGGAGTTTACAATATATATAGAAGAATAGAGAGAAACCTAGGTCTAATCTTGATTCTCAGTCGTCCGATATAACGTGAAAAAGAAGTAACTGAATAGGAGCCATACGATCTAACTTGGAGTTGAAGATTGGGCTGAAACGACCTAACAAATCGATGCCCAAAATGAACACAGCGCCGCGGTCGGTCGACCGTCCAACAAGTCCGGTCGACCATACCTCTCTCAAACAATCCTTGTACTACGAGAGGTCGGGAGGTGCGGTCGACCGCAACTTGGGACAGTCGATTGCAACTATGCCTGCACCTTGCTGCTGCTGTTTTCTTCATCTACTCACTTCGACACTTCGACCTCCGTGCTTCATCTTACCTTTTTCTAATCTGAACCATGAGTATACAAGACACAATCCCAACAAACTCTACCTTGGATTTCATATGAGTGCTATCACATGATGTGTTACTCATCTCCAAACTCTAATAAATTTCACTTGCAAAGAAAACTTAGAACAATAACTTCTTCTTCTAGTTGAACTGGTCTCTACCTAATCTCACCAAATTCAGTATACCCCTTCAAGGGTACACCTCCGTAGATGTACTCACGAAGTTTTCTAACTCCACACGAACTCCACCTACTCTTAGGCTCTCTCCACCTTTCGACGATATTCAAACGTCGTGGTCTCGTCTCGATGATTCTAGTTGCGACAAACTAGCTAAGCTTGCGGGAATAATGGGAAAAGAACTAACAACCCCTGCACAGGATTTTCAGATTCCCTAAAGCTTGTAGAGATTGTGTTGGCATGGCCCAACCACTCTCATATCTCTAATCACATCAAGATGACCTTGAAAAACAAACAGAAATCCACCTCGAGCTGTGTACCTGCAGCCCCGTACATCCAGAGTTCCCAAGAAAATCAGATTTCGTTTCAACAGAAGAACATGCAAAACATCCCTTACAGTGAACAAATTTAGACCTGGCATCTTCAAATCAACTGTTCCCTCACCCACTACTTTACAAATCTCCCCAATTTTTGTTGTCACACAATGCTATGTAATAGACTTATAAGTAGAAAACAACTTTTTCTTAGAGCAAATATGAGAAGAACTTCCTAAGTTAAGAAGCCAACTAGAATCCACTTCTAAAGAATTTGAAACAAGAAGACACGAATCACCTAAATCAAAGGCACTAACCACATTAGCGGCTGAACTCCCGTTCTTTGCGCTCTCCTGATTCTGGAACTTCCAACAATCTTTCTTGATATGCCCTAGCCTCTTGCAATAACGAAAACGGATCGAATTTTTTTGCAATGCACTTTGTCTTCCCCCCTGAAGGACCATCCACTGCTAGACAACTTGTAGAAATATACGATGATGATTTACGGGTCTTCTTCCTAAGTTGATCTTCCTTCAATACTTTGATTTCACCATCTACCGAAATACTCTCCTTGGTAGATCTACCGTGTAGCATGGTAGTTATCAAAAGCTCGTACGAATACGACAATGAATATATCAAGTTGAAAGCTTTATCTTCCTCACACACATCTGCGTTGATCGCCTTAAGTTCTGATAATACCTTATTAAACTCTGTAATGTGGTCTTGGAGATCGGTACCTTCCTTTATAGATAAACGGAACAACTTCCTCTTCCAATGCATCCGGTCTAATAACGAGGAACCAGAGTAGTCAGCTATGAGTTTTTTCCACAAACATGCCGTGTCAATTTCTTTCAGAAATCTACACTTGACCTCGTCCGCCAAGGATAGTCGGATCAGATTTATGGCTCTTTCACGAATATCTTCCCAAACATTCTCCTTCATTTCGGATGGACTTTCATTGATCTTTCCATCGAACTGCTTGATCTTCAAAAGACTGTAATCTGTCATCTTAACCAAGGGACTCAGTAACCTAAAGCTCTGATACCAGTTGTTGGGATTGGAACGTCAACAAATGCCTCTGATCGCAGCGGAACTAATTAGAGCAATGAGGAAGTCGAAGAGATGAGACGAATTGATTGAGCAAGCAAGTAGATCCACCAATCCAAACACAAACACAACGAGAATTTATCCCGGTTAGCTTTTGCTTAATCCGGAGGAAAATATAGGGAGATCTGATATTCAACTAGAAGAGATTATAAGGAGTTGCTGATTCACTTAATACAAGGAATTAAACTCGCCCACCAAGAACTATCTCTCTCTCGAGCCTCTCTTTGCAATGGAAAAAATAATCTATGAAGTACTATCTCTCATATTGGAGGAGTTTACAATATATATAGAATAATAGAGAGAAACCTAAGTCTAATCTTAATTCTCAGTCGTCTGATATAACCTGGAAAAGAAGTAACTGGATAGGAGCCGTACGATCTAACTTCAACACAACCGGTCGACCGTACCTCTCTCGGACAATCCTTGTACTATGAGCGGTCGGGGGGTGCAGTCGACCGCAACTATGTCTGCACCTTACTGCTGCTGTTTTCTTAATCTACTCACTTCGACGCTTTGACCTTTGTGCTTCATCTTACCTTCTTCTAATCTGAACCATGAGTATACAAGACACAATCCTAACAAAATTCACATTAATCAAACTAGTAATTTACATGTACGATGCACGTCTTAATAAATATAATTTTTTAAAAGTAAGGATTCAGACGTAGTCTGAGCTTGAACCTAAGACCTCCCTCATAATAGTTATGCACGTGTGTTGATAGATTTACAAATGAAAACTCTGCTTCTCGCATTTTGAATAATTTAATATTTAATTTTGACAGAAATAGAATATTTAAAATTATAATAATTAAAATTTAAAGTACAACATGCAACCCCAAAAAAAGAAAAAAAACATTATCCAACTCAAAGACAAAAATGCAAATATTCAGAATATTTAAGAGATTGGTCGATGAAACTGAGAAATTCCGACGATTTCTTGCTCGACATAAGCCACTCAAATAGAAAAATGCTCATATTACACTTAGAAATGCACTGATAGAGCATTTGTGGGCAAGACACAACAATGAAATAGATTAAAGGCTAGTGATTATCAATGTAATATTTTTAATGTTGTTTATCATTCAATTCTATGTATTTCACTATGTAACATTTGTCGTTTATCTTTTTCAATTAATGATCACATTTTATGAGTTGGTGCAATTTATTTAATAGTCTTCTGAAAATATGTTAAACTAATACGAAATAAATAAAAATCTTAAATATAAATATTGGTCCCCTTCTGTTGTGCACTAGCTATACTGTGCACTCCGTGTGCACTCGACCTTCGGGACTTCGTATCGACGATCCGAACCATTCACATTGATCTACACGTCTAAATTAGTCTAAATATATAAAATCAAGTCATTTGAAATTCATTTTTCCATGCATTGAAGTGTTAAAAAATTGTATGGTTGAATATCATTTTTTTATAATGACATGATAAATGGGCAAATGAATTTCAAATGACTTGATTTTCCGTACTTAGACTAATTTAGACTGTAGATCAATGTTAACGGTTCAGATCGTCAATATGAAGGCCCGAAGGCCGAGTGCACACCATGACTAGTGCGCAATGGAAGGTTTATCTATAAATATTGTATCAAATTTTTTCCAAACTATAAAAAAAATTCAACAATGGTCTCATTTTAAAGGTATCGTCGAGACATTTTCAATGATACCAAAATAATAAAATTTAGATTAATATTTTATAAGATACACTCATCAAATATATATACACATTTTTATTAAAAGGATATGAAAGTAATTCTTTAAAAGATGTTGAGATGTATGAGAGTAGAATGGAAATTAAAAAGTGTGAACAGTGTTTTGAATGTCAACTCCAAAGCCTTCAAATTTGAAAGCTTTGGGTCCTCCTCCTTCATTTTGTAGGAGGCAATGAAGTGTTGTTGGGCCTTCAAAATGGAGAAACAAAGGCCCGCTAGAGCTGTAAAATAAACAGGACAGTACGTCGTTCGTTCGAGTTCGTCTCAAGAAATGACCCGACCGTGGACCGTCTAAATTGTTATATAAACCGAACGTGAACAAATTATTAGATCCGATGTTTTTATCGAGTCTAGTCTGTCCGAATAAACGTGGTATTCTGCTTTGATAACGAACCGAGTCCGGACTATAAAAAAAAATTTGATCAGGACCGAAGCGGGCATAACCCCGCCCAAATAAAATTTTAGTCCGAATTTAAACATATAATTGTCTGATCTCATCCAGTCCAATTTACGGTCCTAGCTCTGAGTCAGTTCTGGTCCTAGCTCTGAGTCAGCTCTAAACCAAGGATCCTGGTTGCCGCATATTTTTCCATATGTCAACCATAAAGGTTTAAAAAACAGTCAAAAAAGCGTGAATGGTTCAATGAAAAAACTCTCACTCAATCTTTCATATTTACCTTTTTTTTTTCTACGATTGAACCATTCCCAGTGTCCGCGTTGACTCCTCGCTACCGTCAAACCCAAAAAAATCCGGAATTATTTATTTGTGTGTATTTATTTATGGGGTTCTGTTTTCTTCTTCTTCTTTTTTTAATGGATTTAGTTGCCCATTTTTTTGGACGTTAGAGCATCCACAATAGTAATTCTTACTTTTTGGCAAAATGAGACGAATAGAAATGGAATAGATCAAAAGTGCTGCAGTGATGGTTTGCTATATTTTGATTAGGACGAAACAACTTGTTTCGTCGTTTGAATTTTTTTTTAAAGATTTAATTAGTTTACAGATTAACTATTAAAACATATTAATTAAATAAATTAAATATTATAATATAACCTAAACCTATCTAAACACCTACTAAACCATCATTAAACCAACTAACCTACTTTTTTTAAAGCCATGAAAGCTGGACGGGACATCATGTCCTGTCCGTGCTTTCTTTTGATTTTTTTTTTTTTTCATCAAATATGATCCGTTGGATCATGAAAAAAAAAAAAAAAAATCAAAAAACAAAACGGACGGGACAACATGTCTCGTCCGATTGTTTAAAAAAAAAAAATTTTTTTTTGGGAAGGACGATACAACATGTATCGTCCGACCCTATTTTTAAAATAAAAAATATATATATATATATACGGGACGATACAACATGTATCGTCCGATCGGAATAAAAAAAAATAAAACAGCTGAGACGATACATGATGTATCGTCTCCTATATTATCAAATTCGCTAGCCCATTTCTCATATTTGAGAAGCGACTGTAGCTCGTTCGCTATTTTATAAGAAAATAGCAAACGACTGCAGCGCTCAATTCTTATAAAATTCTCATAATTTGAGAATATGGGAATTATAGCAAACGACTGTGGATGCTCTTATTGGGCTGACTCTGACTCTGCGTGGATTTGACGTGTTGCATCCAGTTTTTCCCAAAATGACTCACTTTTTGAAAATATTTATCAAACTGACCCACTTTTTGAAACTAATTAGCAATTTGATTAGCTTCACAAATTTTTCCAACAGTTGGAGAAATTTTGTCAAGTATCAAAACATTAAAGATAAACTTGTTATTTAAAATAATAAGTAATTTTAAACTAGACTCGCAATTCGAAACATCAAGTAAATTTGACATAACAAGTCTAGTTCAAATTCACTAGCTGTTTCAAACAGCGATATTAGCTTTAGTATTCTCCCCAACACTTTTGAAAATTTTTTTCAAATCTCAAAATACTAAATACACTCGCTGTTTGAAACAGCAAGTGTATTTAAAGTAGACTCGTTGTTTCAGCAAGTTGGTCAGTTTGGTAATTAGTTTGAAAGTGGGCCAGTTAGGTAAATATTTTCAAATGTGGGTCATTTTGGAAAAGATCTACCAATTGGTTTAGCCCATCACGTGGATTTGGGTTTTTTTTTCCTTCCAAGAAAGTCCACTCAAAAATATTTTGACAACAAATAAGCCACCAAAAATAAATATTTTCAAAAGAGCTGTGTTACACCCATAATATTTTCTCCGCAACCCAACACCACTTCTCCTCTCACCGTCACCTCAAGCCCAGACGTGATCAGTCTCCTTCGATGGCCAAGCGCGGAAGGGAAGAAGACGAAGGGATCCGCTCAAGCAAGCAACAAGGTGAACAAGGATCTCTGAGAAGCAGAACCTCAGGTAAGGAGATCTCTCCCAGAAGGCGCAGAGAGCGAGACGAAGAGGATATAGCTGGTTACGAACGTAGAGATCGACTAAGAAGGGATGAAGATCGACTATGTGTCACGCCCCGCTTCCCGAAATACGGAAATACAGGCACGTAACTGAGCCCAGCGAATGATATAAGTACGCCAACTCATATCATCCATAAACTGTACCAGTCTTAGCTCAACAATATATGAAAACTTAATCACAACCACGCAGGAAACATGATCACATAAACGAGAATGAAATTCAATAACCAATTCTGGAATATAAAGATACCAAATAACTCGAGAGACTCCTGGTCTAATTGTAGAAGATCTGCTAATCAATGCCTCCTAGCAATTCTCTTTATGCACCTGTACTCGATTATCTAAAAAGAAAGAATAATTTGTCCTTAGAGCAAGTACGGACAGCAAGTAGTGAAAGCAGAGAGTAAAGAAGTAAGGTACGTGTAGGAAATATGAATCAAGATCAAATTGCAAGATCAATAATGGTACTAATAGCAATGGTCTTAATCAAGTATATATGCATGTCAACTAGTTCTATTATCAAGTTGTTTCTCCTAACTAGTGCACGTACTACTACATCTCATACTACAGGTTCGATGCATGCACAGCAGTGTTCGTTTTAGACTTCGTGGTGGGGTCTACAGAGCGTGTACTCGGGTATATCACGATAACAAGATAACGTCTCCACAAGTAATACTCCACCTTCCACGCCAAGTTTATATAACAAGATAACAAGATAACAAGTTCACGTCTCCACAAGTAATTCTCCACCTTCCATGCTAAGTTTATATATAACAAGATAACAAGGTAACAAGTTCACGTCTCCACAAGTAATTCTCCACCTTCCACGCCAAGTTTATATATAACAAGATAACAAGATAACAAGTTCACGTCTCCACAAGTAATTCTCCACCTTCCACACCAAGTTTATATAACAAGATAACAAGATAACAAGTTCACGTCTCCACAAGTAATTCTCCACCTTCTACCGAGTACATTTTCTGAGACGGTCCACTACTAGGTCAACCATTAGAAATCCCGGCTTATTTATTATTTTATTACTAAGTCATTCATGTACATGCGGGTAGTCATAAGAGTGTCAAGTGAATAATGATAATGCAGCAAAATGGTATATTACACAATAATAAACAAGAAACAGTAAATCTGAAATGGCTGACACAGTCAGACTAAAACAGGGATATCTCCTAGATTACAACTCCAAATTCGGACTTCTAGTAGGATATGGACATCTAGACAGATAGGGCTACACGTTATATTCA
Organism: Hemerocallis citrina; assembly: GCA_017893485.1. Lineage (NCBI taxonomy): Eukaryota > Viridiplantae > Streptophyta > Magnoliopsida > Asparagales > Asphodelaceae > Hemerocallis > Hemerocallis citrina. Next base: position 252,193,185 of record CM030363.1, on the reverse strand, counting down.
GGGACTTTCTTCTAATTCGGACTGTATCTAGGTCAAACATACTGTTCTTTACGGTTCAGCTGTTCTGGCAGCAGCTAGATGTCAATTCCTAAGGGGTGGAAACAAGGTCTAAATGTATTATAAAAATCTATAAAAATCTGGGGTGAACCCTCAGCATATGTGCAAGCATTCTAACACTAATTGCATGGTATTTCATTGCCAATTATGTCGATGGCATAATAATTCAGCAGTAAAGAAAGTGTAGACTAGCGGGACTAAAATTCTTATATCTTATAGCTCGTGACTTCAAATTAAGATTTGTCACTTGGGTTGGAAATCACGCCAATAGACTAAAATTCTCTTTTACATCTTGTGTGCTAATTCTCATATTTACAGGGTCGAAACCTCTGTGCCAAACAATACATGCAACAAAAATTTTTATAAAAAGACTACCATGTTCATATTCATCAAGTGAGTAGTTATCGGACTAATGAATCACACATATATCAAGAATTAATGTAAAACAAGTATTGTGAATTTTTCCAAGTCAACAAGTCAAGTGTATTTCTCCAGTAACAAGTCAAGTTAATTGTCAAGTTCCAGTCTCAAGATCTCATGTAAATAGCATATATTTAATCACGGTATGTTTTCCTCATGTATAAATTTATTTATTCATATCAAATGCATGCCTAGGCTTGGGTTTGACTCAATGGATAATAAAAGAGGTCAAGAGTACGTCGGGTTAGCTCGTGTAAACCCTCGATACTCTTAACGAGACAGGACACAAGACAAATTATCGATAAATAAATTTGGAACTATTTACAGGAGATCAATTAATTTGAACTAGAATAAAAAGATTAGTTCAATGGACTTGCCTTTTTGTAGTAGTCGATTCGAATAATTTAAGAATAACGGGATCAGTATCCCGGGGAACAATCCCAAGAGTACGTGCAAAATACGTACGAAAAGAAACTCCAAATAGTGAATTTTGCTCCACACCGGATCGGCCAGAACACCACACAGCGGAATCGGATCGGCTGTGCGCGAACACCGAACAACAAATGCGTCCAATGGGAAACCTTCTTCACACTCGATCTTGGACAAAACAGGGGACGGCGAAGTCAGGATCTGTTGCGAACGAACACCGAACAGCAGAATTGACCAATGGCTGACCGTCTCCTTCCTTCTTCTTTACTCCGACTGAGAGAGAGAGATAGAGGGATAGCGGAAACTGGCGATGGTTGGCGGCGACTGGGGACAGCGGTGTGGCGGCGGCACCACGTCGGGAAGCGACGGCGGCGACGGCAATCGGCGAGGACCCTTACGAAGCGTGGGTCTCTGTTTTTGACGAAAACAGAGGAGGACGAGAATGGCCGAGCTTTGGGGTCTTCGATAGCAGCGACGAGGGTGATGGGTCTCGGTGGTCGCGGCGAGGCGAACGGAGGTTGAAGACGGCGGGGTTAGAGCTCGACGGTAATGGAAGAGCGAGAGGGAGGCGGTGCGAAGTCGATGCTGGAGGGGGAGCGGATGCGATGGAGAAGACGAAGGTGAAATGGTTCTTCGGTGGTGGTTGCCGGCGCTCGAGCGGGTGACGAGGAGGAGGAAGATGGGTTGAGGTGATGAGGAGGTCGACGGAGGGGAATGGCGATTGAGCGGGAGGACGACAGCAATGGCGAGACTCGAGTCGAATGCGCTCGAAGGTTGGATGCTTCAGTCGAGAGCGTCACGAGGTTGAAGACGACGCGGTAATGGCGGAGCTTCTGAGTTCGGCAATGACGACAGTGTACTGCGGGGCCGGCTGCGCTGGCTTCAAGAGCGGTGTTCGAAGTGGAGATGCCAGGGGCTGTCGATGGCTTCGGGCGATGGTAGCGGTGGGGCGAACGGGGAAGGAGACGAAGAGTTCTCTGTGTGCGTTTTGGGTTCTCTGTTAGAAAAAAAACAGAGAGGAGAGAAAGGAAGGGGGAGAGAGTAAACGGGGAGAGAGGAGAGTGGGGTAGTTGCTAGTTTATGGGGGAGTGTGCAGGTAAAGTGGGAAGAAGTTAGAGTACGGTTTAGAAAAGTGGGAATGTGTGGAGAATTGTATACGGGTAGGTGTGGAATAGTTAGTCTGTAAAATACGGGTGTTGAATTATTGGATTTGGGCTTGGGCTTAAAATAAAAATTAACTAATTGGGCTTCGGATTAATTTAATAAAATCAAATACAATTTGGGTTTGGAATAAACAATTGGATTTCAGAATAATAAATACAAATCTGGGTTCATGAAATAGTTAAACAATTGGGCTTGAAATAAACGTAAAATAATTAAATAATTTGTATATTAGGTTCCATAAAATAGTTTAAACGATAAAATCAATTAGGAAAAAAATAGTTATAAGATAATGAGAATTTAAATACGGAAAAATAATTTAAAAATACGTATTAGTGGAAACAGGGGTTACACTATGAGAAGCCAAGTTCAAGACGTCAGCGTCCCTCCACCACCTAGAAGGCAGAAGTGAAGCCACAAGGAAGCGCTCGTACGCGGCAGTTACTAGAGGCAAAACCACTGTTGCCGATGAGCACAGAGCCCATCGATGCTCTCCTTCACCAGAGAAGGAACCACCACTCACGAAAGAAGACGACGACGGTGAATGGTTACTGGTCAAGCCAAGGAAGAATCGAAAACCACTCCAAAGTCAGAGCTCGTCGAAAAACACGAAGAAAAACGGAAGACAGAATTGCCATAAATGCGCCAGACCAGGTCATTCGATTAGCAACTGTAAGTTCGACTGGTTCTGTTATGTTTATAGGTGTACTAGCCATATCTCTACAGCGTGTCCTAAGAACAACGGCGTCAACATCTCCAATCCAAAAGTTTCGAAAGCTGGGACTAATAGTGTATCGGAGGCTAGCAAAACTCAAGGGAGTACCGCTGGAGATAGATGTGTTATCCATGCTTCAGTAACCCCAACTCCATTGATTGGGGATTTCAAAAGGTGTTTCAAAGGGGGGATTTTGATTAAGACTCAAACAAGGTTTCCTAAGGCGTCGGATGTCTCCGAGCTACTTCACGCGGCACTTATTACATTGTCGATGCCTACGTGGGTAATTCAAGAGATCTCTCCCAACAACTTCTACGCGCATTGTAGCGATAAAGCTCTAGCGGAAGAGACAGTTAGAGATAAAGGGTTAGAAGGAAAAGATGCCCAGGGCCTAGAGTTTTTCATTACCTTCAAGTGGTGGTCGTGCGAATTCGGAGCATTGAAGGCAGAAGAGTTCCCACCAGTTTGGATTAGACTATACAATCTCCTGTTCCATTGTTGGGTACGTTCGGCTTTCCAAAATGTGGTTTGTAAATTCGGCATGCTAATTGACATAGATAGGCAAACCCTTACGCATTCCGTGAGAAAATTTGCGAGATTAAAAATTGGAGTAGCAAACAAGTCCGACATCCCATCTAAGATTTTAACAGAATTCGAAAACTCCATCTATGAGGTAAGAGTGATCGTCGAAGTGCAAAAGAATGTTTCCTTTCGAGATTTAGCGATGGCGGAGAAGAATCCAATCGACGGTGGAGATGGAAAGCTAGAGGAAGAAGATGAACTCAACCCATCAGATGCTAGGAGAGGTGATCGCAACCCTTCATCAAAAGAAACGGCCAAGATTGCATCTCATCCTTTCAATCAAGCGCGCCAAATTGAAATTCTAGCTTAGCGTACTTTTGGACAGTACAACTATCCAATCGAAGCGGTCGAATTCTTATGCCCTATACCATAGCATAAAGCTAGCGACAGTTGCTCAAAGAAAGGGAAACGTCTAATTCCTGTAGGTGAGGGGACATCGAGCAGTGATGGGACAGATTGTAAGAGAAGACCATCAAAAGAAGCGATCCTAAAAATTGGGAGAGTCGTTGGGCTCGATGCAAGAAAGAGTATGGGTTTGGTTAATGAAGACTGGCTTCTCTTCTCCCAATCCGATATTGAGTCTTTAGTCAAAGCAGCGTTGACAGCTCTGATCCAATCCAAAGTGGATTTGTCAACAGTACTGAAGCCCATGGGCTTGGAATTTACTGGGCCGCAAGATATTATCAGTCACTTGGAAAAGGTCGACTGTGCTCGAAAGCAGATAAAGCCGGTGCCGACTCCCCTGCAGATTAGTAGTAAGCAGTAACAAGCCAGACTCGGATGCTGGTATTATCGACGCATTAGACGGACTGCGAGAGGACAACTTCATCTCAAAAACGGAAACAGATTTTGAAGAAAAAGAACTAAGCGGAAGAGTGGGAAGCACTTCTACCAAGATGATTACAGAATATCGCAAAAAAGGCAAAAGAAAACTGGACGGAGCGGGACAACTAAATGTGGGTCAAGAAGGGATCTCCGGCTCGGTGAACCATGCGTCGGAGGCAGAGACGACAGGGGAAGGAGCGGCTGAGGCGGGAAAGAAGATGAAGATCAATGAAGGAGAGTAATCAAGGGGGAAGCGAAGACGTGAAGCCACTTCGGTAGAGTTGGGATTCTTGGTGTTATCCCACTATTATGAAGGATGAGTTTCAGTATTAAGGAGCTACTGTTGTATCCCACTTTTGATGTTGTTTTTTATTAGTAGGACTGCTTTTGATGTTGTTCGTATGTTTCGTAGGTCTGTCTTTGTCAGACGCTACAGTACTACTTCGTTTTCTTAATTATCGTTAATGAAGCGATGACTGTGGTCATCTTTTATCAAAAAAAAAATTATTTTCTACAACTTTTCTCTTTACAACCGTAGAGCATTCCCAGTCGATCGGCCTCATTTGAACTGATTATTTAATGGAAAATAATTTTTTGGTTTGATTTATTTCTTTAAAAAAAAATTAGGATGCATATAGGATGCACTATGAACACACATTTATTAAATTCCTATGTGCATGAGTTTAGGGGGAGCATTTAAAAATATTTATTTTAAATTTTAAGGTATGTTTTGTTCATACCAAAAGGGGGAGATTGTTGACCCTAAGTTTGGTGTGCACAAAATGTATTATGAAGGCTAATATTTCCAGTAGAGAAATACAGGATTTACAAGAAAAAATAAATCAAAATTAAAGGCTAAAAAGATTGGCAATCAAGTAAAAGATGAATGTATCAAAGAATATTGCAATTATCAAAGGAAAGAGCATGTGCCTTAATCCTCAAGAAAGCCAGTAAATTCCAATTATGTGTTTCGGTTTTTTGTGAGAAAATAATATGTAAAGAGTCGTTGATTGATTGATTAGTATATGAAAAAAATATAAAGTAGATTCGCCAAATAAGAGTTAAGTCTACACAATGACGGTTGATAGTACAATATGTCGGTCGACCATGGCAACAGTCGACCGCTCATCATAGTGAAAAAAATGAGTCAGTCAACCGTTCATCACCCGAATTTCGAGTTAAAATATGAACGGTTGACTGCTCAACAAAGCGGTCGACCGTCCACGTGCAGTTTTGACTATTTCATAAATATCTTTTCGTTTTTGGAAAGATATGTTTCCTCGATCTATAAATAGAGGCGAATTCACTGAGTATTCTTCATCCCTTGCAATCATAATTATTCTGAACTAATCATTCAATCAACGATCCGAGTGTGAGTGCTTTTATTGTTTTCTTCAGTCAAGATCGTTATAGATCTTGAGAGTTTTTTCTTCCGGCCACTTCGGTTAGTTTTGCGGGACTTATTTGTAGAAGTCATGCGGGTGTAATAGGACCCTCGGCCTGAATTTCGAGAATCACTGTATGGGGTTTAAAGTATAGTGGAACGATTATGGCCGAGAATTGCTACAAGTAGGTGTTGTGGACGTAGACCTAGGGGTCGAACCATGTTATATCGATGTGTCTTGCTTGCTTACTCTGTTTTCTTTCTCTAACTTTATCTCTTTATTTTATGCATTTTATTTAAGTTTTTTTTATTTTCGCACAATCACTTTATTCACACCCCCTAGGGTGATTTACACCGGGCTCTAACAACGACATCAATGTGTTGGAATCTTCACAACCCTATTTGCTGATCTTGTTGTAGGTAAACCGCTTCCGGTTAAATATTTTTTATGGGAAAGGAGTATGACACAGATTATTATTTAGCCGATGACATATATCCAAAATGGAGTACACTTGTTCAGACCATTTGTGATCCCCAGGGCTGTGTTAAACATTATTTTGCTATGAAGCAAGAATCATGTACGGAAGACGTCGAACGGGTATTTAGAGTTCTTCAATCACATTCGGCAATAATCAAGGGACCAACTCGTTTTTGGAGTAAACGTGTACTGCATGATATAATGACAACGTGTATAATACTGTACAACATGATCATCGAGAACAAGCGAGATATAAATGAGCCAATTAGGGAATTTAGTCATACAACTGCCCCTGAGATATCGATGGTTGCTGATGATGCACCCCAATTTAGTCAGTTTCTTGCTCGACACAAGAAAATTAAGGACAATTAAGCTCATTTGGAACTTCGGAACGGATTAATTGCTCATTTGTGGGAATGACACGGTGCTAGTACGTCAGGTATTTTAATGAGGCCATCAATAATTTGAATAAGGTGGAACTCTTTTTCTTATGGATTTTTTTAACGAGGTTATCAATAATTGTATTATCTATTTCTTAGTAAGTGTATTATCAATAATTTGAAGAAGGTGGAACTCTATTACTAAATAAATTTATTATAACTTTCCAATTATTTGTATTATCTTTTTGCATTCAAAAATATTGTTGTGGATTAAAAAAAATTATAAACAAAAATTTGGAACCCAAAATGGAGATTGGTTGGAGTATACAATATGGAAACCCGAAACTAAAACAACATATTCTAAGAAATATGTCAAAATGGAACCCCAAAATGGGGATGAGGATGAGGATGAGGTGGGGTTGGGAATGCTCTTAGGTGGCACAATACTATTGGAGGTTATTGTAAAGTAGCATGTAGAAACTACCAATAGTATTGTGTCACCTAAGGTTGTAAAAAAGATTTTGGGTGTAGCATTATTGTTTTCAAAAATGCCACCTATAATTTTGGGCACATTTCAAAATTACAACTTTACTTAACTGAGGTCAACTGAACTCGGAATCCGTTATATTTAAGTGAATGAGGATAAAATGTCTAATTAACCCCCATCTTTTATCTTTAATCCTAATAGTAATCATAATTCCCATTTACTCTCTCCAAGTTCACTTAATAGTTGGGACGAAAATGGGTTAATGGTGCCTAGTGGAAGTGGTGGTGGTGGTGGTGATGGTGGTGAGAGGGAGATTGCAGAAAGGCAGAACATTCATTTGGTAATCTGAATTTGGATTTGACTAAAATTAAACTAACAAAGTCTAACATAAAGGTCTTTTCTTATGGTGAGCCTCATATTATATATTATGGGTGATGTATATGAAAATAGCAGTTGGTGGGTGGTTTATTTCAAATTCGAATATTTGTGGGTAGCTGTTTTGGAAAAAAAATAAAACCCAAAATTTTACTCCCTCCATTAGAAAATACTAATCGGTCAAGGTTTCTATGCTCTTATAAAAAAATACCCTAGGTCAGTGCAATGGAAAATAAATGGCCTTCTCAATGAAACAGTGTCTTGCATACTATATTGGATATAAAGATGATGAGACAGTGAAGGAAGCAAGAAGATCGAAGTTGGAGTGAAAGCAAGAAGAAATAGAAATATCAGTAATAGCAGCAGGAGTTGCGGTCGGCCGACCTTGGGGTGTGGTCGACCGCCCGACTGTGCAGAGGTTCCTGAGAGGGGGACGGTTGACTGTCTGTTGTGTACGGTCGACCTTGTGCGGCTGAAGCAGATTTTTGGCGCAAGTTAGTTGACTTAGCTGAGACCCTAACTTGTTCTTCAAGTTAGATCGTGTGTCCCTTATCGTAGGGTTATCTCTTCAGTAATATCTAACAGCTATTGTATCAAGATATCAAACTAGGTTTTCTCTAGATCTCTATATTTTCTTGTTATTGGCCTCCACTGAGAACCAAGAGAAAGAGTACTTCATTGAAAGAAAGTTTGAGAGCTTCTCCAATTGTAAATAACTAGTACTTGCGGGTGAAGCTTGAAAGAGAATCATGGTGAAAATTGTAATATTGTTATATCTTCTCTAGTTGAATAACATCTTGGGTTTCTTCTTCCCCGGATTAAGGTGAATGCCCCAACCGGAACAAACTTGTGTGCTTTGGTGTGTTTGGTGTGGTCTCATCTATACTTAGTGGTTTGTATTTATTGCATCGCATAACTCAACAAGATTCTTAATTTTCTAAAAATTGGTATCAGAGCTATCAGGTTCGTAGGTTTGTTCGGGTTCCTTGAAAAATGACAGATCAGATCACAAAGATCAAGCGGTTCGAAGGTAAGATCAACTTTGATCTCTTGAAGTAGGACATGCATGAAACATCGGTTCAACAGGACTTGGATAGTCCTAGAAGGAGATAAAAGGAGACCAATCGGCACAAAGCGGGAGAGTTGGGAGGAGATTTATTCAGAAGCCTTGGGTTTAATCTGTATGTCTTCGACGAGCGATGTCAGGTGTAGGAGAAGCGCGGCGAGCCATTGGGATAAATTCAGAACTGACTACTCGAGATCGTTATTATAGGGTCGGATGCACCAGAATGAAATATTATGGGATTTCTTAATGAAGAAAAGTACCGCTCTTCAAGATCATATAATGGAGTTCAATATAAAGTTATCTGAACTGAGGGTGTTCAACGCCGATGATCTAAAAGTTTCAAACTCGATATGCTCACCACCAAATCCATCCAACATGATAACCGTGCTAGACGAGAAATCTACCAATGAGAAGTTTTTCATAGCAGGTATGATCAAGAGGTTGGAGGAGGATGCACTTAGGTTGGAGAGTCAGAAATCGGCGTCAACTTCTGTGAATTGCTTGGAGGTGGATTGTACATCGAATGGAAGGGATAGGTTATGTAGGGATAAGGTTCGTGGCCACTAGTGCAAAGGGATTGGGCATTACATAAGAGAGATTGTTGCAAGCAGTTGAGTCAGAGGGGCATCAAATCTAGTGCCGCTGAATCAGGTGTTGGCTTAAACAATGCTTTATTTTAAGTTCTTTAGATGTGGATTCTAATTGTTCTTTTGATTGGGTTAGTTCTTCTCAAGATTACTCTGAGAATAAGATGGTTTCTACTTTCAAGTTTGCATCATATCATTGTGTGAGAATAAAGATTGATAAGATTTGTGAAGTAATTGTTCCTGTAATACCCCGATTTTCCTAATATATATGAAGGTTATTTATTTTCATAGATGGTATGCACGTGTAATATTTTGATTATTATTTTCAACATAATGAATAAGATCATTGTTTTATAAACATTTTTCCCTAAGCCCAAAGGTTAATTTACATATTTTCTACAAGATAATTATTTTGGCCGAACTAATTTTAGCCCATGAATTTAATTATATTTTTACAACTTGTATGTGTAGCATCTTGTCTCTTTTTACTGGGTATTTTGATGTACAACTTTGTAGTATGGTTGTGTGTACACGTGCACTCAATGTACACGTGCACAATGCACAAAGCATGGCCGGATGGGAGAGTAGTGGAGATGAGATGTGGGTAGTTTTTTTAAGGAGTGGGTAGTTCCATAACCCCCTTATCAATCTTAGCCCTTGATCATCCAACTCCCTAATGCATCCTAACCCTCCATTCCACCTATAATCTAGTATAAATACCCCCTCCTATTCTCTATTTCTTTTACACTAGATTAATATTTTTAAGAGAGGTATTTGTGAGTGTGGGTGTGCTTTGCTGTGGAGGCCGGAGAGTAGCATTCTGAAGGATCGGTGTGGAGCAAAGGAGCAAGGTGCAAGGAGCAAGAAGGCGTTCACTATATTGCGGAGCTTTTGCGGGATTTCGATTATTTCTTCATATAAGGTGGGTGTTTCTCAGGACTTCTAATGTAGGAATTATGCCATGATTGTTATGATTGCTACCATGTTACAAAAAGTAAATTGGATGTATTAGAAATTGCTTGAACATGTTGTTGATAATGAGAGCGGAAGTGTCGGTACAGTCGACTATCATATGAACCAGTCGACTGGTACGAGACAATTAATTTGTGATGTGGTGATAAACATGTATGCAAATAGACATAATGGTGTGATTACTAAGTTTTAATTTTCCTATGACACATATGATGGAGGGAAGGTAAATGAATGAAAAGAGCTAGCGGTGACTAATAACTTAAGAACTGTCGGAACAGTCGACTGACACTGTGTTCAGCCGACTGGTACCGTACTTCAAGTATGACTACTTGGAAATTCCAGGAAATAAGATATTCCATTGTGTTGACCTGGTGTAATGACTTGAGATTTGTATCTTTATCTTCGTAAGGAAGTTAGGGATAAGTGTGAATGCATGTTTAAGAAATCTTTCCCTTGAGGAAGAGATAACATTCGTAACTTGAAGTTTCGTGGTTGTGAGATTACTGAACAAAAAGAAATACTGCTTATGAAACATGAATTTATGTATATTATAATTTGATATCATGATGCAAGTACATGTAAGAACTGTAGATAGCCTCTTAATCTGAAAGGTGGATCTGATCAGTCGACCGAATGCGTGTAGCAAGTCGACTGAGCTGGACTTAGAATTGTGCTGTTGAAAATCCCAGGACAGACGACTGGTGGATGAACAGTCGACTGTCATGTGGATGACACTGTGAACATGAAAAGTTGCAGGACAGGCGACTGGTTGTGTACAGCAGTCGACTATCCCGAGCACTTATGATGAACCTATATTCGACTGTATGAGTCGACTGGTATTCTTCCAAGTCGACTGTACAGAGTGAACTTTGGTATGTATGAGATTTCATTTTATTGCTGTTGGAAGTTGTGAATTTTATGATTGAAGTCTGTGGACTCTTTTCATGGCTGTGTGGATTATGTAAAATGAATCATAAATGAGAACTGAGAATTAAATGAATATAAAAGGCTAAGATCATGATGAGAAAGTCTGTGAGACTCTAAATGAATGATGAGCTGAAAGTGCTCAATTGGAAGTTGTGAATTGTAAATTGAAACCAAGAGTAGCTAAGTCTCCCCCGGCAGTGAAATGAATGAAATGAAATGATATTGAAAAGAAGGCCAAGGTTGGTCGTGTGTAAATGAAATGGTAAGTCCGGATTGGTGGAGAGGCTAATTCTAGAGCTTTGATTTTATTCATGATTCTAATAAAATTTAATACATAGTGTGGAGGTGATGAAAGTGAGAGAAAAACATAAGTATGAGAACTAGGGTTTACGGTGCGGGTGTGTGAGCCGCAGAATGCATGCTTGATGAGTCAAGACATGGCGCGGGCACAACTCAGAATGATCGGACCTTAGTCACGCTCATGGGATGTTTTGGTGACTACAAGAGGATTGTGTTCAGGGAGGAGGCTGAATTGTCGCAGAATGCATGCTTGATGAGTCAAGTCATGGCGCGAAATTCTACTCCAGGGACCAGGATACATGCTTGTACTCATAGAATCGTCTAAGATACTCACCCTAATTACAGAAGTAGAGTAAGTCATGGCGAGGGATTGAACCCTACAAAAATGAAGAACGGTTAAGAGGCTTGCCCTCGGACCTATGTAGTATGGGATGCATAGAATCCGAACAAGTGCGCATTAGTGTCATGTGAATTAAATAATTGCATTAAGGATTAAGTGCACAATCATGACACGACATCATTAAGAGTTCCCTTTTGATTTGCATGCTTATATTGAACAAGTTTGTGATTTGTTAAGAAATGAGATTCATTATACTGTTTCTGGCATAGAGAGGATGACCATGTATAATTATCGTCGGTTGAATAAACTGACGTACCCACAGTTTGTATGCAGGTAATTACATATAAAGAGGAATGGATGCATAAAGATCTTATCATACTGTTGTTCATTTATGTAAATGTTGTATATTTTGCTTCCGCTGTGTAAATGTAATTGTAATATGATGTAAACTCTGATGTAAGATGAGAAGTTTTAATTTCCTTGTAAAATTGTACTCAAAGAAAGTGAAAAGATCCTGTAGAACATCTCGAATTCAGTGATTTGGGATTCGGGGCGTTACAGTTCCTACTTACAAGTTTGTATCATGTCGTGTGTGAGAACGAAGGTTGACAAGATTTATGAAGTAAAGGGTGGGAGAACAGTAAAATCGAAGATGACAGGAGGAAGGGGACACATACTAGAAGAGGGCATGCATATTCCTTTGACGAAAGAGAGCCTTTTATCCATGAGAACTCTAGAAGCATAGGACTGCATGTACACAGATCCAGGTGAAGTTCGATCAGTGTAGTAAAAAGTTATTGTGAGGTGATGAAGAGAAAGAGGGGTGTTGAGTACAATCTCTACAAGCTTGGTAGGAATGGGTAAGCCTGCATAGGTGTTTCGAAGGTCTACATTCCTAAAGCACTATCTAGTATGCCATCACTAGAATCATTCGAGCGAGACTGCGACGTTCTAATATCATCGGAAGGTGGAGAAAGCCTTGAGATAGGTGGTGTTCGTGTTGAGAGTGGAACCTCAATAATTACATCTACTGGGGTGTGCCCTTGAGGGGGGGCATACAGCTTGAGAAAGGTGGAGATAGATTCAACTAGCAGAGGAAGCCACAGAACTGAGTTGTTTGCAAGAGGATAATAAAAGAGTTGAGAAAGTTCTAAATTACACAGTGTGGATTCATAGTATGCAATCCAATGAGGAGATTGTTAGGTTTATATCTTGCATACTATGTTGAATACGAAGACGATGAGACGATGAAGGAAGCAAGACGATCGGAGATGGAGTGAAAGTAAGAAGAAATATCAACAGCAACAACAGCAGTAAGAGTTGCGGGCGACCGACCTTGGGGTGTGGTTGACCGCCTGGCTGTGCAGAAGTTTCCGAGAGGGGGACGGTCGACCGTCTGTTGTGTATGGTTGACTACGCGGCTGTAGCAGATTTCGGGTGTGGGTAATTGAATTTGCTGAGACTCAAACCTTTTCTCCAAGTTAGATCATGTGGCTCTTATCGTTGGGTTATCTCTTCAGTAATATCTAACAGGTATTATATCAAGATATCAAACTAGGGTTTCTCTAGATCTCTATATATTATTGTTGTTGGCCTCTATTGAGATCCAAAAGAGAGTACTTCATTGAAAGAGAGTTTGAGAGTTTCTCCAATTGTTATCAACTAGTACTTGCTGGTGAGGCTTGAGAGATAGTCGTTGTGAGAATTATAATGTTTTTGTATCTTCTCTAGTTGAATAACATATATATCAGGTTTCTTCTCTCCCGGATTAAGGTGAAAGCCCCAACCGGGACAAACTTATGTGCTTTGGTGTGTTTGGTGTGATCTCCTATGTGGTTGGTGGTTTGTATTGATTGTATCGCATAACTCAACAAGAACCTCAATTTCCTAATAACTTATTAATTCACTTATTAATAGTATAGATACAAAAATACATTCTTTTTTTATTTTTTTCTCTTTGGTAGCGGAGAGTAAAAAGATTAAGCTCTTAAGTGTACATCTAGTAATGTAGTTAAAAAATTAATTAAAGAAAGACTGAGAGTATAAAGATATTGTGTTTTTTTTTGTTAATATAACAAGATCGTAGCCACACACTCATACTTTACCGAATATATGCTAGCAATATGCACATGCGATGCATTCCTTAACAATTTTTTATATATAAGGTAAATACTACGACGTAGTCTGACCTCGAACATAAGACCTCAATTTACCTATCCCAAACCTTTACCATACTCTTTACAAATTATCCTTAGTGCCACCAACTTTTATTTTATATAAATTGCACTTTCCTAAATAATTATTTCCTAAATAAATTTGAAGTTTAAGGACATTATGATAGCTGGCTAATTAATTAGAAATGGATGGTTAATATCACTCTCATTTAAAATGTGTGGTTGAGATTAGATCAATCAAGTTGATTTGTCTACAATTTGTTTACAAATAACACAACCTTAACTCTTACATTACAGTATTAGAGATTAGAGGTTATATATTAGAGATATTATTAATTGGGAATTATTTAGTGCAAGCAAGCACGTTCGAATTTTTAACATCTTTATCACCAGCCAAGTGACTTATTAGTAGAACATACTGACACTTGTCTAAAAATATTGTGTTTAAAATAAAAAATAACACATAGTTTGAAGGGGAGGAAAAAAAAGAGAGAGATATAAACAAATTATATTTTGAAACCGAGGAAGTATTTTATGATTTTGCAACCATCACTCTCCATCATCAGGTGGGCTCAGGCCTTGCCTGCCTTGCCACTTTTGTCCACATCTGAACTTATATATGTGTAGAAATACCGATGGCTACTGCAACATAAACAACCCAACACTTCAATTCCACTTTTGTCCACATCTGAACTTATGTCTAATACCGATGGCTACTGCAACATAAACAACTCAACACTTTAATTCCATCTCACATGCATCGCCGTCCAAGCATATTTGTTGGTTTTATTTGTTGGCATCTTTATTTTTGTTTTTCTAGTATTTTCAAGATTTTTAGTAGCAGCAGCAGTGCCAGTAGGTTTCTTGATGAAATTTCAGGGGGACATTTGATTAATACATAAGATATTGTTAGAGCAACTCCCACCGTGCTCTATCTCCATCTCCATCTCCAAATATGGAGATGGTTTCCACTCCAACCAGGCTCTATCTCCATCTCCAAATATGGAGATGGGTGAAAAAGGTCTCCAAATTTGGAGACCTTTCATCCCATCTCCAAATTACTATTCCCTTTTTTTAATTCCCATTTTACCCTTTATTACTTTAATATCTTTCTAAAAATTCCTTCCATATCCTTTAATTAAAATGTGTATTGTATATTTAGTGAATGTATCTTATAAAATATTAAACAAAATTTTATTATTTTGGTACAGTTGGAAATGTCTCGACGATAGCTTTAAAATGATACCAATTTTGAATATTTTTTTATTGTTTGAAAAAAATAATGGAGGAACCAGACAGGGAGGACATAGATTTGGAGATGACTTACCGGAATATTAAATTATATCTAATTTTTAATGTTATCGTAATTTGCTATTATGTAATTTGTTTTTCCAGTTATTATAGTTTGTTGTTATTGTATTAGCTTATCTGTATTTTTTTCATCTTCATGTTGTACTTTCATTTTTAATTATTATAATCCGAAATTTTCTATTTCTGTCAAAATTTAATATTAAAATATACTAAATTAGAAAATTTATTTGATTAATGTTATATATGATATTATTAAATTAATTCCAAAGTAATTTTACACTTGATTATTTTACATTGTTAATACAAGTAAAAATTTCATAATTTAAAATTAGTTCCAAAAAGTACTAATATTAGGCTCGTTTTAAAGCATTCGGCGAGATATTTCCAACAGCATAATTTTTATTTTCCCAAATAGATTATTAATATAAGCAATTTAATGTAAAATTATTTATAACAAAACTAATTACAAATTCCTAAAAATTATAGAGATGTCCCATTGGAGTGGGTCTCTATTTCTTCATCTCTATAATGGAATATTCCCAGGAATATTCCATTATAGAGATGAGAAATAGAGACTCCCATTGGAGTTGCTCTTAGAGATTTAAGCGAAGTGGGGGTTCTTGAGAAGCAGCAACCGATTATAACAAACAATCAAGTAACAGTAGATCAAATCAAACACAGACGAACACAATTTTGTCCCAGTTCGATTTTGCCTTATTCGGAGAAGAATTAACTGATATATTATTCAAATAGAGAAGCTACAGGAGTTACAAGCACTCTCACCAAGAACTTATATATCTCTCAAGTTTTACTAAAAGATATGTGTTGTTAAAAATAAAAAAACTCTCAGATGAAGTAATTGATATTTTTGGCACACCTCGCAATGGAGGTCATTACAATATTATATAGAGGTCTAAAGAAAGTCTAAGTTGTAGTCCAAATACAATCACCATCTGATATATCCTGAAGAGAAAGTCACATGATAGGAGCCGTACAATCAAACTTAGTGTAGAAATTGGGTTCAAACAAATTCACCTAAAATCGGCTCAATATTGCAGTCGTTGCTACTTGCAGTTCACTGCTCAAAAGAACAGTCGACTGTAATACAGTCGAGCCCCAACTGCTGAGTTGCAATCGACTAGTCACTCCTTGACAGGGCCGGCCCTGAGTTCCCGGAAGCCTGAGGCGAACTCCCGAAATGCCCCCCACACACACACAAAAAACATGTATACAAAAAATCTGCACATAGTTCAAAGCAAAATATGCAAAATATATATCATTGAATAACAAGTTTACTCATAAGCATCATACAGATATGCAAAATTAAATGTGGGTTTCGGGTAATGTGGATTTCAGGTTTGAGTTTATATTGATTTAAATGTGGATTTGTTTTAAATCACTCAAATTTAAAATCTCAATTCAAGTCTTCAAGCCTAAACCCAAATAATTTTTTTTTTAAAAAGTAAAGGCTCAAAAAAATATTTTTGCGGGCCCCTAATTACAGTATTTTTTTTACGTACAAAATGCGTGTCTATATTTATAAAGGAAGTATAAATTTGAGGACCCATAAAATCGCAAAAACGCCGGGGGCCTGAGGCGGCCGCCTCACCCGCCTCAAGGATGGGGCCGGCCCTGCTCCTTGATTAGCCAACAACAACAACTTTTCCTACTCCGTCTTCGCTTCTAATCTCTTCTCACTTCACTCTATTAGACCATCTCTAACCATCCTAGCCATCTTTCAATTTTAGCCAAAATAGCTAATATAAAGACAAAAATATGCTCCAACGGGACTAGCCAAATCACTCGCCAAAATAGATTTCTAATATTCACTCGCCAGATCTGGCGAGTATGTACCGCTCGCTAAACTTCTTCCTAAAACCACAAAATTGCGAAATCGCGGAAATCGCAGAAATCAATTGCGAAAATTGCGAAATCAATCGCAAAAATTGCGAAATCAATTTCGAAAATTGCGAAATCAATCGCGAAAATTGTGAAATCAATCGTGAAAATTGCGAAATCGCGACATTTATATTTCTGTTGCAAAATCATTCGCGAAAATTGCGAAATCAATCGCTAAAATTGCGGAATCACGGAAAATTGCGGAATCGCGACATTTTTATGGGCTTTTATTTTATATTTTTATTTTATTTAATTTTGGACTTTAAATTATTAATGATTATTCAAAATGGATAACATGTTTGGAGTGAAGACTTTTTTCGCTAGCCAAATTATCCATTTGATATCCATTTTGGCTATTTTAGTTAGCCAAAATAGCTAACGTGATTGGAGATGCTCTTAGTATGCAAGAAATAAACCCAACACATATTTGGAAAAGTTAGACCCGAATTGAATTAGATGAAATGACAATAATACGTGCTGACATAGACACTAGTTTCGACACAGCTGTTCATTTTATGATGAGAATGATCAAATGCGATAAAAAAATTTTAAAAAAATATAATTCTAACCAGAAAATTGTATTATCTCCTAATTCAAATTCCATCTTTCTGGCGACTCGTTTGAAAATCCTACAAGAGAAAGTCAGGTTCGAGACTCACTGCCTATGTTAGCCAACAAAATAACAAGGCACTACATAGGCAACAAAATAACAAGGCACGGAATTTGCCTCTCGATATACATTGTTGCTCATATCGCATTATGTCAGAACCAGAGAGTCAGTAGTCCATTGTACGCTGATCAATTTGAGCGACAGCCACAACCGGAATCTCCCTCAACTTGAACACCTTCCCTGCTGACCAATTTTTCGTATTTGAAACCACACATGGGCTTCGATAAAAAGAAAACAATTAACAAAACACGTGGGCTTCAGTTGGGCCTTAGAACAGGCCCATACTTGGCCCATCTATCTTCTGTAAGCCCAATGGAGGTCCCTAAACTATAATATAAATAAAGAAGTTGGGTTTCTCACGACACCTCCCCACTTGTTCTTCCTCTCACTCTTGACTGATCAGGTATGAATTATTTCACCTCTTCATTATAATTTCTCTCTTTAATTTGATCTTAATCATATATATAATTGTGAGTTATTTCTTTGCTTATTAATGTTGATTTTTCTCCATTTTGATCAAATATATTTGAGCTAGGGTTCTTACTTTGTCTCAATAAGATAATTGTAGAACATTGTACCTCTGATTGGAATATTTAGTTTCTTAGATGATTTATTATTATTATTATTAATTAATATTCCACATCAACATCAAGATTCGAGCAAACTCTTGAGTTATATTTTATTTCCTTTCTAAATTTTTTAATTGATTTGTCTGTATTTTAAAATTAGTTGTGAAGTGGGAGAAATGGCTTCTACTGTCATGGGTTCAAACTCTGCAATCTTTGGCAAAAAGGTCATCATCTTACATTTTCCTCATTTTCTGCTAAATCTAATGCACATTGCTGATATTGGGTTCTACCTTTTTTGTTGTATTAGGTTGAGTTAGGGAACCCATTTGGGGCAAATAAGTCTAGGAAACAAACATTGAACAGAATCCTTTCGGTAATGTCGCCGACACAACCTCGACGATCCCCAGCAGCCACTGGATCAGTTGAGTTTATGTTTGCTTCACATTTGCTTGATTTGGAAAAACAAACTTGTATTATGTATTTAATAATGTTGTTTCAATTTTAGGTGAAACATGCAATGACCATGACTGAGAAAATTCTTGCAAGGGCTTCTGAGAAGTCGAGTTTGGTGCCCGGGGAGAATGTTTGGGTGAATGTTGATGTTCTGATGACCCATGATGTTTGTGGGCCCGGGACATTTGGAATTTTCAAGAGGGAGTTTGGACAGAATGCTAAGGTAGTAATCCGTTACAATTTTTTTTATTTTTTCTCTTTAGTGGGTGATTTTGGAAGGTAGAATTTACAAGAATAATATTGAATGGTGATGTGAAATTGTGAATACTGATATCAATTTTACTCTTCTATCTTATGCGAAGATTAAGAAATAATTGAAACTTCTATAGTTCTGATACTAAGTTGAAGCTTCTACAGTTACTTTAACTAGTTCTGTTTTAGTGCATTTTATTACCGTTTTTAGAAGGGCAAAAAATTGAACCCAGGTGAAGATGAGTTTAGTCAGCTGCCTAATGCTATGAACTCTACTATACATCGATGAAAAAATACAAGTAGGTGTGTCCAGAGCATGTTCAAGGATCTTCCTTCTGACCCCCTTTTTTTGCTGTAGATAAATATAATATAGCCCAAATGATAAATTAATAGAGAAGGCTTTTATTATACTTTGCAGGAACTACAATGTATTGTCTTTATTAAAGATTTAAAGCCTTACTGCCGCTTTCAAATAAGAATTCGGTGCAAAACTAGTTTTGGAACTTTCAATCTTAAATTGCAGGGTGTATCTGAACGGATTCGTTTTGCTTCCATTTGTTGTATTATCTATTATCTTGACAAATAATTTCATTTCTCTTTCTGTTAGTATGTTAAAATTTTCATTTTGATGAATGTTTTTTTTTTTTGATAAAAGATGACTAAAGTCATCGCTTCATTAACGATAAATTAACGAAACATAGTACAACAAAACACAGTACATCAAACTCCATATTACAAACTCGGTACAACATATTTGAGCACCGTAGCAACAAAAGGTTTACACATCGATCCTGCCAAAATCAATCCTGTGAAGCATTCGCGACCTACTCGTTGTCTCCCCGACGCATTCTCTTCTTACCACCTGTGATTACATTCCAATCATAAGATAGTGAAATAATTTTATGCGTCAAAAAAGGTAATCTATGATTAATCTTATGAAAGCACAATTCATTACGATCAAGCCACAACCCCCACATGGTTGCAGCAACTGTAGTATCCCATTGGTGCCTACTCTCGTTTTGAACCCTATTTATGGAATTAGATCCCCAGACATCTGAGAAACTCCTAGGACACGTTCTCCTTCTGAAACCTAACGACACCGATTCCCATACACTACTCGCTCTAGGGCACCTAAACAACAAACGATTAGTATCTTCGTCTTCTTGTTCGCACCTATCGCATATAACATTGGTAATCATATTTCTTTTCTTAAGGTTTATCTTACTCAGAATTGCGTCGTTTTTTACCAACTACAGGAAAACTCTAACCTTAAGGGGGGCACCTATACCCCAAATATACTCGGCCTCCTTATTCCACAGGTCCCCGTCGATCAACCACTTGTACATAGAATTAACCGAGAATGTCGCACTTGAATTCAGATTCCAAACCCTTTCATCTTCTGCATCATCTGAATATTTACCTTCCTTCCTAATGAAAATATTCAGACTCTGAAACTGTTGTAGACCTTCCTGGTTAATACAATTGTGCACATCTATGGTCAATGTTTTGTTACGTCATACATCTGCTACCAGTAAATCGTTATTCAAGGTTGCAGATGCTGCTTCTGGAAAAAGGCTCATGAGAGTGTTGCTTCCGCACTATTTATCCTTCCAAAATCTTGTATTCTTCCCGTTCCCAATCCTGCATACGGTATTGTCGTGATATATCGTTCCCACCTTCGCTATACCTTTCCAAATAGGTGACGCTTTCCCTTGTCCTGTCACTCCTCCGAATTTGAATTTCTTTCTCTTCTTATACGAATCGAAGGATTTACTCCACCATATATTATTCTTATTCCGCATTTTCCACCACCATTTGCATAGCAATGCCTTGTTCATTGCTCTAAGATCAAGAACCCCCAAACCCCCAAACTCCTTACGTTTACATACCCTGCCCCATTGAATAAGGTGCACTCCTTTTCCGTTATCGCCCGCGCCCTTCCACAGAAACATCTTCCCGAATCTGTCTATTTTGCCTATTACCCATTTTGGGAGCTTATACATGGACATCATACAAATTGGTATGCAACTTAGGACTGAGTTAATCAATGTCAATCTGCCTCCCAGGGAGAGAAATCTTCCCTTCCAACCTGCCAATCGTTTATCGATTTTATCGATAAGATGGTTCCAATCTTCCCTAGTCATCGCTCCCGGTCTTAAAGTCGAACCCAAATACGAAACTGGGAACACGCCCACGACGCACCCTAATTTGGAGCCAATGTTCGCAATAAAAGATGAGGTCCCTTCGCTGATGGGAATCACACAACTTTTGCCCGTGTTAATCTTCATTCCTGACCATGCTTCAAAATATTTGATCAAAAACCCCAATGCAGTTGCTTCCTCTTCTGTAGCCTTCCCGAACATTAACGTATCGTCCGCATATTGAAGTATGGATATTGATTCGTTCACTCCTTTGACCGAGATGCCACTGATTGTACCCCCTTCTCTGCCTCTTTTAACCATTTTGATGAATGTTATTGGATGTTTAATGTTCTTTAAACTGACAGTCAGGTTCTAACAAGGTGGTTAAATGAGGACTTTCCCTTCTCATTATTTAAAAGTTTAAATATACTGCTGGGTAATGGCCTCTTGCGGTTGAAGTAGCCTATGTTCTCTATAATGTTTAAGGGATGTATGGTCAGGCTTAATTGATCATTACGGTTCGAGAAATCTTTTAGGGTTATCTTCCCCAAATTTTCGTCTTTTTCTTGTGATAATTAAGTGGATAATATCTTAACTACAATGTTAAAGGATGCTATTTCTAATAACATTGTAACTACAACTAATTCTCCTTTTTTTACCTTAATTTTTCTTATATCACATTTTTAATTCCTTAGTTATGAAAGAGCATCCTTTCATAATAGTTTCCTGTTCACTCTAGCTAGACATCATTATATTTACCATAAAAAAAGCAGTGACACATATGTTTGGAGTTTGGTACAACTAGTTACAAAGAATGTATTATAAATAGCTAAAAAGCAATAGCAGACTAGCAGTTGATGAGTGAACAGTTACAATGTTGAGAACAATTCAACTTCACAGGAGGTGATGCAGCCAAAGAGTGGACTGAAAAATGCTATTCATATGCATCTAATCATGTATTTATTTAAGTGGTGACATACTCTATGACACAAATCTTTGTCTGTTGTAGAAGAAGTATGAAAAAAGTTCATCTGCTTCTTCTACGCAAGTACCACCATATGTTGTGCCAAATGATAAAATTTGGGAAAACAAACACAAATTTTTTTTTAAGAAGGCATTGACATTTTTCCTTTCGGCTTGTTGGCATGCACACACCCAATTCAGAACATGATATAGTCACTTTTTTTTCCCGAACAAAATGATACAGGTTGCATCCTTTGTGCCTCCGTGCTAGCTTTTGAAGCATATGATTAAGTTACCAACACGGCAACACAAGTAGTTATCATTCGTTCTGTAGATCCTAGGTCAACATGATGAACATATATGGACTGTCATTTAGTATTTACTTTTGCTAAACACCTGATGTATAAGGGAATCTACAAGTTTGAGAAATCTTTGGGACACCTTGCATATCCTTTGTTCACATTTCAGACAGAATAAAGCAGAGTGAATATGGTCTTACATAGGTTGCTTTCCGAATTTTCAGTATTGAGCAGAGTAAATATGGTCTTTCAATATTTACCTTTCAAACTTTTTCTTAAATAATTTGACAAGACCACTGACAGTGATCATTGTTTATATGATTAAAATTCAAGTTGGGTGGAGTACAGATATAACTAAGTACTTTCTTTAATGTTTAGAATATAATAATGGCGATGTAAATGCTACTTGTTTGTTTTTATTTGTCTGTCACTGATGAGGATATATCCTGACTTTATAAATCAGATGCTAAAGGTATTTATATCTAATCAGTTGTCATCTGAGAGACATTATGCATAATACTGAAATTTTCATAAGTCATATTTCCAGCCACCTCGTCCACCCCCTTACGTATGGGAATGAATGTTACTATAAGAGAGAGAACCCCTGTACCAATAAAAGGTTCTGAAACAATTATATCTCGAATATGTAGACGAAAACTGTTATGCTGAATTCTACTTGTGCTACAATTTGGTAGACTTGCATTAAACTTCTTCTGGTCACTTGACCGGAATGGACAATATGATCTGTCCATTCGATCTTGAACATAGAATGATGTTCATATGGGATTGCAAATTAAATGGTGTGCACATGGAATATAATATAATGTATATACAGAATACTGTAGTTTCAGACTTTCAATGTGGCTCTTGTTAATAAATGCCGCCTCCATAGAAATTTTACTATTGATAAATAGTCAAAATAATTGCCACCGCAGTCATAAATTACAGATGAATTACTCTTAGAGAATCGACTAATGTTTGTTTTATCGTTCCACATTTTGGTAGTATACCATTTACGGAACATGTGTACCAATTCATAGATCGCAGGAACTTGGTGTTTTCTGGTAATATTGGTCGCGGGAATGTCAACATGAAAGAGGCTGTCATCAACTGAGAGTTACTAACGAACTACTCAAAACTGTCTGGTTTACAGCAAACTGAAACAAATAAGTGGAGTCTTTAGGAGAGGAATTGATCCAAAGGATCAAAAGTCCTGATGGCCAATCTATAATTTAAAATTTTTACTGTACTCTAGAGTTTCAAGCAATAAACTGAACTAATAGAATGTCTTTGTACACTTCAATTACATATATATGTCCTAGAAATTATTCAATAAATCTGACAGCTTCCTGACTAGTTAACCTAGTTTCACCACATTGGTTACTCCATTTAAATGTAAACAAATTCTTTTTATTTTATTCATTCTGCTGGCCCTGATCCTTACTAGTTATTTGGCAGTATGTAGCTCTGTTGTAAGAGAGGATGAGTTTATTTATGTACTGCAAATGATTAAACAGGATATATCAGATATTTAATCTTTATACCAAGATAGCCATACCAACTCAAGTTATTTCCACATTTCCCTCAATATCTACTTACCTTTCTTTGTATATTGACTACAGGTGTGGGACCGTGAGAAAATTGTTATCATACCAGATCATTACATTTTTACTAGTGATGAACGCGCTAATAGGAATGTCGATATCTTGAGGGACTTCTGTA
This sequence comes from Hemerocallis citrina, assembly GCA_017893485.1. Taxonomy (NCBI): domain Eukaryota; kingdom Viridiplantae; phylum Streptophyta; class Magnoliopsida; order Asparagales; family Asphodelaceae; genus Hemerocallis; species Hemerocallis citrina. The sequence continues at coordinate 252,169,247 of CM030363.1, read as the reverse complement.
ATGAACAAGATATCAAATACTTCTATGATATCAAAGATCTTGGAAATTTCAAGGTATTTCTTCCAGTATCTTCATTAATTGTTAATGCAATGAAATCACAAGGTGGACCAATTATTTTTTATTTATACATAAGATCTGTGTCCTTTTTAACTTGCTTGGTTCTGTAATAATAAGTTTCGTACTCACCTTGCAGGCTAACCCAGATTACAAAGGTGTTTGCCACATTGCCCTGGCCCAAGAAGGACATTGTAGACCTGGCGAGGTGAATAATATTATACTTAACTCATTTTCCAATTTGTTAAAATTGTTTTAACGATATTAACTCATTCTGAAATCTTTCAATTTGTACTTAGGTTTTGCTTGGCACAGATTCCCACACATGTAACGCCGGAGCATTTGGTCAGTTTGCTACTGGTATTGGTAATACTGATGCTGGTTTTGTCATGGGCACTGGAAAGCTTCTGCTCAAGGTAACGGCTTCCTTCATAATGCGTAATTTTTCACTTGCACATGCATGTTTGTTTCATCTTCACGAAACAAGATGCCTCCATATGAATCATCTATATCTCTTTACATACATAAACTAATAAACAACAGTTACAAAAACTGAATATAGTTCAAGCCATAATATTGAGTGACAGAACTCTGAAGAAGTTGAAATCTGCAAGAAATTAAAACTGAATGTAGCTCAAGCCATGATATTGAGTGACAACATAGAAAGCTTTGAGACCATCTGCAAGATATTAAGGGTAACTGCAACTGTCAATTAATAAGGGTGGCCCATATTCTATCATACATTTCTATCTGGTAGCCTGGTTGTGTCAGGCACATGAATCTGACAACGACACTAATACTAGCTAACTTAGTATTGTTTTCAAAATTTTGCCACTCTTGGTGTGTCATATCAGCGTGTCTCTGCCCGTGCTTCTTTAGGCCATATGAAATGTTTGGGCATGTGCAACAAAAAATATTCAGGGTGCCAGATTGAGCTAATAATAGGATTATAGTTAGTGGAACGAAGATCACCGTGGATAGACTGAAACAAAACATGTTGATAGTTTTTAAGAAAGATATGATAAGTGCCTAGTTGATAGAGGACATAACCTTAACAAAGTTACATAGAGAAAATACTTCATGTGGTTGGCCCCAAAAGTGTAAGTTAAAACTTAAAAGGCTTTGTTTGGCGTCCTTGTATTTATGTCTTAAAAATATGCTATTTGCCTGACAGGTAACTAATTCAACCATTACTAGAAGTGCACCATAAAGGGATAAATTTTCTTTTGAACAGTTTTTTTAATAAAATAATATTTTTGGATGTTTTTTTGTTAGTTTCAATTTGTGTCCTGTCTGGTCTATCCAAACTGGGAATTTAACCTATATTTCATCTGGAATCATGGTTTAGTGACAAACACCTTACAAATAAACGAATTTTCCCCAAACTATCCCACTTTTTGAAAGTTTTTCCCAAACTGCCCTACTTTTTAAAAAAAAATCCCAAACCGCCCTACTCGCTTTCTGAAAAAGCGAGTTTGGGTAAATCCCCATCACTTTTTCAGAAAGCGAGTGTTAGGCTTAGTTTTGCTCTTGCCAACACTCGCTTTCTCAAAAAGCGAGGGGATTTATCCCACACTTGCTTTTTGAAAAAGTGAGTGTCGATTGGGTCTTTTTAGCCCCCACGCTCGAAATCAGATCTCACATTCTCTTTCACTCTCTATCTTCCTCCTTTTCTTCCTCCTCCTTTCACGCTCTCACTCTCTTTCACTCTCTATCTTCTTCCTCCTTCTCTTTCACGCTCGAAATCAGATCTCACTAGACTCGCTTTCTGAGTAGATTGTTTTCTCAGAAAGCGACTGTGGAGTAGATTGTTTTCCAGAGATCAAGAAAGATTGTTTTCCAGAGATCAGCTTAATCTTTAGAAAACATTCTACTCAACGGTTACTTTCTCAGAAAGCGATGTCGTTTCACCAAGACTTGCTTTCTCAGAAAGCGAGTCTTAGGTCTGCACACTCAGGCTCAACACTCACTTTCTCATAAAGCGAGGAGCTCTATATTAGACTCGCTTTCTGAAAAAGTGAGTGTAGGCTTAAAAAATGACATCTTCATTTTTGCTTACAATACTCTTCAACCAAATCATACATAACCAATTCTCAACACGCAACAATCACAGTCATACATAACAAATGGAGATTAACGCTTCTACAAAATTAAACTCATACAAATTAGTACAAAGTCCTAATTACATAGTTCAATTACAAACATAGTACAATTAAATGTTTTGAGATCCTCTATTAATACATCGCCGCTGTTGTGTCCATGCAATCCACATTTCGAACATTTCATTCCCGTACCCCTGCTAGACCTATCTCTCGCATCCATGTCGTTGCGAATTTTCGTAGATCTAGGCCTGCCTTTTCTTGAACGTCGCAAACTAGCATCAGGTACGAGTCGTGGTCCATCAATAGTAGGCCAATATGCTGGATCTAGAGTTGGATGAAAGAGGGGAGCCCATGTTTGTGCTAATGAAGTAACAAGGTAAAAATTATCAACATAAGGCTTGTGATCAATTGCACGATATGCACAAGCTGCCAATACATGAGAACATGGAATATGATATAGTAGAAATTTAATAGTTGCTCGTAAGAGGAGGAAGATAGAGAGTGAAAGAGAAAGTGAGATCTGATTTCGAGCGTGGGGGCTAAAAAGACCCAATCAACACTCGCTTTTTCAAAAAGCAAGTGTGGGATAAATTCCCTCGCTTTTTGAGAAAGCGAGTGTGGGCAAGAGCAAAACTCAGCCTAACACTCGTTTTCTGAAAAAGCGATGGGGATTTACCCAAACTCGCTTTTTCAGAAAGCGAGTAGGGCGATTTGGAAATTTTTTAAAAAAAAGTAGGGTAGTTTGGGAAAAATTTTCAAAATGTGGGATAGTTTGGGGGAAAATTCCAAATAAACACTCTTGCCATTTCTTTTTTAGTTTTGATATTTTCTTGATGTAAATTGGTTATTATACTTAGTTGCAGTTGGTTGGTCTCTTTAAATTGCAGGTACCTCCTACTTTGAGATTCATACTGGATGGAGAAATGCCTCATTATTTGCTTGCCAAGGATTTGATTTTGCAGGTTAGTTTGATGATTATAACTTTCTGGTCTATTTTTTTCTGCTATATCCTATTACTAGGTTTGCCCGTTGACACGTGCCTACGGCACGTCTTCAGAACGGTGCACCTTGTTTGATCATAAAAAATAGTTTTGGAGGTCCCGCAAATTAATTGAAGTAGCAAACATAGAGCAAAAAATATATTATATGTTTTTTTTTGTGATTTTTTTTGAATTATTTTTAAAGTTTTTAAATTTTTAAAATTTTAAATTTTAAATTTTTAAAATTTTTAAATATTTTAAAATTTAAAAATATATATTTTCTTAATTTTTTAATATTATATAGAAGAGGGAGGGAGAGAGAAAAAAATTTAAATAAATATAGGAGTTGTTTTGGGTGGGAGATTTGAATTTGAGTTTTGGGGGAAACTTTTGGGGGAAAAATATGTTTTGTAAGGTTAGATCTGGGCCTTTAATTTTTTGGGGATTGAAGGAGAGCCACTTGATAGCTTTCTTTGTGTTTTATTATATAGATTTTTGGGATAGGATGGGATTTTCTAGAGTGAATAACTTGTCTGAATCTTGATATTATACTAACCCACATCGTTCAATGCAGATTATTGGTGAAATTACTGTTGCTGGTGCAACATACAAATCCATGGAATTCACAGGGTCCGCTGTTGAGGGTTTGAATGTAAGCATATTGTACTTCTATATCTTACCTTAATTATTTTTGTTAATGTCATCAAATGATTTATTGTTTTATGCTGGTAAGATGGAAGAGCGGATGACTTTGTGCAATATGGTTGTCGAAGCGGGAGGCAAAAATGGGGTTGTCCCTGCCGATGGGATTACATTTAAGTACCTCGAGGTATGAATGCTGTGTTATTTGAGTAGTGATGCTTAAGGCGTGGTGTTTTATTTTTGGGCGCAAAGGTGTACAATAAAAATTTGCATCACTGATTCTATTCCTTATGTCTAGATAGATATGAAACATCTTACACTTAAGTCACAAATTTAGAAATTAACAGTATTGTTTTGTATTTATTTGTACAGGATAAGACTTCATTGAGTTACGAACCCGTCTACAGTGATGAGCATGCTAGGTATATATCACAGCTTAAGATTCCTTGTCTAATTAATAGTTGTTATTTCCTAGAGGTCTAGAGTGCACATTTGGTCCCCTTTTAGGAAATGAGATTCGCAGCAATCTTTTTAAGTTTTCCAATGATTTATGGTGTTTTTGTGTTAATCTCTAACACTTTGTTAACTAGTTTACAGGTATCTTTGTTAACTAGTTTACAAGTATCTAGTATCACTAAAGTTCACAGTCCTCAACCTTTGCAAATATAGTGTTAATGATAAGGAGTATGTAAACAGACAGGATAAAAGATGGGTCAAAAAAATCCACATACAAAAATCTTTTGAACCACTATATAGAAAATGGGCCCTCAGATTGTAAATTCACTTGGAATTCTATATCTATCTGTTACCAAATTATAAATTTAACTTGAATGTAAGTACTATAATCCAAGTACTACAGAAAGTACTCAATTAACAAATCATTATCCAAGGATGAATGAGATAAAAGTTTTTAGTGCACTAGGGATTGTAAAGCGAAATACAAGCACATATATTTTATTCATGTCATGTTTTTTTCTTCCAAGATGCCTCTGAGGATCATGTCTAAGACATTAAGGGAGTGTTGAAAGTGCAAGTGCAAGTGAAATTCAAAATCTCGCTCCATTTTTTTTGAGCCAGTGGCCCGAATAACCTCGTCTCTTTACTTTTTACATTCCGTATCTACTACACACATTATTTCCCTCCCAAAAGTAGGGGTTTATTTTGATAGTCTAATCAAAAAAATTGGAGAGACATTCAAATTACAATTTGCATTTGCCACTTGTAATTGCAATTGCATAGTACCAAACACACCCTAAATTCGTATTAAATGCTTTGCCTGTCAAGGGATCATGGTGTTGTTTCTGTTCTCCAGAAGATGTTAGAACAGTACCTAAGACCTAAATTTCTTTACTATTTTTATTTTTATTTGAACTGTTTTATTAGGTTCAGAAATAGTTGACTTTTGAGTGTGTCATGATTGACAAAAAATGCATTAATTCAACCAATCTTGGTTGGTTCCTTTGTTTAGTAGTTTGCTTCCAATGTTTCATGTCATTCATGTTGCTTAACATCTCGTTCCTTGCAGTTTTATTTGCGAATACAGATTTGATGTCTCTAAGTTGGAACCATTGGTTGCAAAGGTGTGTAAGATATCATGATTACTTAAGTCCTTTCTTGTTTGATGGTGTTTCTTTCACTAGATAATTGCAGTACATAATTGTTTCTAGCATTGTTCCTTGTACTGTAGTGCACTTTTATTAATTAATTTATGTACCATTTCAGCCTCACTCTCCTGATAATCGTGCTTTAGCAAGAGAATGCAAAGATGTGAAAATTGATAGGGTATATATAGGCTCATGTACTGGTGGAAAGACTGAGGATTTTCTTGCAGCTGCAAAGGTTTTTCTTGCTTCAGTAAGTTTATGCCTCATTATACGTCCCTAACCAACTGTCTTTTCTTGTCAGTAGATTTATATTCATTTTCCAGCTAGTGGACTAGCTAGTGGACTTCAGTGGGATTGTATATAGTGTTGATTTTGTCTACAGAGATAAAGCCTGTAATTTTGTGGTGAGTAGTGTTAGTGAAAATTAGTTTTAAATTCTAAATTTGTAAAATATATGCATTAGATATAATATGGTCCGGCATTGCTTTGTAAGCATTACTAATAATGACGATAGCCCTTTACAGGAAATATGCTTCTCATACTTGCCAATGACAACAACTGAATATTGAAGTTCTATATTTCTAATAAGAATTTTAATGTTTTATGATTCTATTGAAGGAAAACTTCCTTCAGGTAGAGTGACCCAATAGAAGAAATCCTGTCCCAGTATTGGTCAAGCAGCTTTAAATCTTTTAAATATCTACCTGAAGTCTAGGGTTGGGTACAAATTTACTTTATAAAACCGTCGTGCTAGCCCGTGTGGAGCCCTATAAACTGCATTGCAATCCAAGGAGGATGTACTCTATGGAGTGATTGGATGAAATGATATGGATTTTCATGAGCAAGAGAAAGCCATGTCTTATTTGTACATCAAGTTTTTTGTAGAAATCGTTAAACGTTAATAGGCATATATATAAAATATTATGTTCTTTAGATAAACTACCAGGTAGTAAAGAAAAAAAGTATATCTAATGATCTTAATACTTAACAACACTACTTTCTTTTGGCATTAAAAGCAATACATTTTAATATTCAAGGTAGATTGCCCCTCCTGCCCTTCATTCACTCCCCTTCACTCTTCTTCACGTCGGCTTCACTCTTTTTCATTCACTTCCAATTCCTACACATAACGGCATTCACTTTTCTCCATTCCTTCCTAATTCTTAATCTTAACAACCTTTACTATTTGTCAGAACCAACCCCCCCACCCCAGTTCCGTCCTCTGTCTCTGTCTCTTCTCTCCCTTATCCTTTCCTCTTGAACTGTTCGAGTCTTGATAACATCAATAATAACAATACAAACATCAATAGTGCACCATTGTCGCGGTTATTGGGTACCATCTCTTGTTGCTAACTATCAGGGGCTGGACTTGTGCAATTTCTATGGCTACTTGGCTAGTGAAATTGAAAACGGTTTTCCATTCTGTCTTTTTCACCCTTCTTTCTCATTTCCCTTTTGTTTGTCCAATTCAATCACTGTTACCATGATCTTTTTCTTCTGCCCCTTCGAACAATATTTTGTCCTGCTAGTTATCAGCCATGCTTCGACATCAGAATGAATAAGTAGGAGAAGTAAATTCTTCCATTGCTTAAGAGCAAGCTGCTAGAGCCTAACCAGGTATTAACTATCATCAGCTCCTTGACGGTTCAAAATATTTATAGATGCTTGGCCTCAAATACCATCTTGGCATCAAGGAAGAATAATATGGTATTTATTAATACCCCTTTATTTTGTATTTTGATTGAAGTATAAATATTTACTTGTTCTTAGGATTTGATTTCATTGGTTTTTTATGTCACGTTAAACTAGGCAAGGGTACCTTATCTTACCCATGCTTCCCTTGCAAATTTCTTGATCTTCTTTACGAGTTTCAGCTCCTGAACTGGTGATGAGGACATCAGTTTGCGACGATTCGGACATTTTTATACGCGCAGACATCGTCTAGGATGGTTGTTCCATTAGCTTAAGTATTTTATTTCAGTATTCATATTTGTTTTTGGTAATTATAGCCATATGTAATAGTTTTACGATTTGTACCCTTTATTTTATGCATTAGAATATTTTAGAGATTTGTATTAAGATTTGTTTTGAGCCTATATAAAAGCCTTAAGAATAATGAGAAGATATACTATTATTGATTAAAAAAAATATTGCGATTGAGTTTTTCTCTTCATTCATCTTTTTGTGACACATTGAGATAAATTTTAGGGTTTGTGATAAACTCTAAAACTACACCCAAATTTCAAACCTTAATCTAATCTATCTACAGCCATTCTTCTCTTCCTCTCCTCTATTTCTTGCTCCCGAACCCCGCAACCCATCACCGAAGCCCTCTCCTCGTCGCCTCCTTCCTCCCTCCTTCACCCGCAACATCCTCCGATGTCGACTGCCTCCAAACCGCCACCACGACCTCGCCACTTTCTGCCTAACACCGCAGTATCCCGCAGCCCCGCCATTGCCACTCCTCCTGAAAGCACCTCACCTCCACCCCACTTTCGTCTTCGACTCCATTGAAGCCTTCCCCTCGCCTCCTCGCAACTGCTCGAGCCACCACTAAGCACCCCCGCAGCCACCACCATTGACGACCCGCCCCTCTACTTCGAAACCCTAATCCCCAAATCCTCTCAACTTTGAAACCCTAATCCCCAAATTCCCTTGTTGTTTGCTGCCACAACCTCACCTCCCGACCACCGCTTCGGCCGCCGATGGCCCTCACCTGGCTGCACCATCACGCAACCAACCCTCCAAGCGCCTCTCGCTGCTCAAGACCAGCAGCATCGCAACACTATCTACAAACTCGGTAAACTCTTTCCACTTATCATTATTTGTGATACTGCTTTATCATCTCTAGATTATTAACTAAATTTACTGTCATCCACAAATATTGAGTGTGTGGGTGCTTCCATTTACTAAGTAGGGTATGAGTCGTTATTGACTATCTTACATGCTAAGAACGATTTAAGTATCATTGTTGATTAATAAGATTGAATCTTTAGTTGGGCTTGTTAAACTATTTTATATCTTAAAAATCCATCAAACCAATTAACAGTTTTAATTTCTAACTTAATATGCATTACATGTTGGTAAACTTAATCTTTTAATATTCTTGGAATTTCTCTATTTAGGGTTAAGTTTACATCAACTGGCTTGCTATTACACCTATTCCTGTTCAAGCCCAAATTCTCTTTTCCATCCTGCCCTTCATCACTCTCTTGAATGGTGTGCTTGTTGGTCTTCACACAGCACGCTAGTCAAGAGGAGTGATAAAATCTTCTCGCAACACAGCTAGTTTTAATGTCAATTATCTCTTTATATAGAAGAAGATGTCACATGCTACTGGCAAAAAAAAAAAAAAAAGTGGGCATAGCATTTGAATAGTAGGAAGGTAACCAACGCCTTTGATTCTCCGCTAAACGCTTGCCCCCTACATGATCCCACAAAATCCACGAGGATCATGTAAGGGGGCACGGATATTTAGGAGAATCAAAGGTTTTTGCCTTTTTTTTCTATAGACAATTCTATGCCCATTTGAGCATATGATTTTTTTCCCTCCATGTTACTTTGAAGATACCTGTTGTTATTTTCAATTTGGGTTTCCTTCATTTAGTTTCTATTTGGGAATACCTATCATCTATTCGGGTTTATGCAAGTGCATCAAGATAGTACCATCGAAGTTTGCTTTTAACTCATTCTGATCTAGTTAATCGTTTACTTTTGAGCAGGGGAAAAAAGTCAAGGTTCCCACTTTTCTTGTTCCTGCTACCCAAAAGGTAGTGTTTTGACTATCTGAATGTTGTAAGTATCGTCACTGCAATCGTATAGATAAAAGAGAGACTAATCAAGTGTTTATTTATTTATTGAAGGTTTGGATGGATGGATACGCCCTCCCAGTTCCAGGATCTGGGGGTAAGACTTGCTCTCAGATATTTGAAGAAGCTGGTTGTGATGTTCCCACAAGTCCTAGTTGTGGAGCTTGTTTGGGTGGCCCTCGAGACACTTATGCCAGAATGAATGAACCTCAGGCAAGCTATTCTGTCCTATGAAGATGTCAATTAATCATCTTGTATAGTGGTATAAACATATCAGAAGTTTCTGGCTGGGCCTGGTATTGTATTAGTTCTTTCACTACAGTTTTCGTCGTTGAAAATATTATGCTAAGGGTTGAAACTATACTGTATACATATTTTAAGTAAGAAAACGCTTTGTACAAAAAGTAGGCTAAAGTAGATTGAGCACTATAGTTTATTTAGATATAATTGTTACCTAGTGCAACTTTATCGAAATATCTATCTAGTTTTATTTTGAGAAAAGGAATAATACTTGAATATATCACATTTTTCTGTCAAATAATAATTATTATTAAATTATATTCAATTAATATCCATATTCAAATTTGAGTCCGTCTTAATCAAATATGGTTATTGAGTCAACTGTCCAAACAATATCTGTTTCTCATCATCCAATTGAAGAATAGAAATACAAATACGATAAACCCCCGTCTATTATATCACATGCAAGGTCTCATGCAGGGGCGGAGGGAGTAAGAGATTAAGGGGGGACATTTGGGACCCCAAAAATTTTGTAAAACCCCCTAATATAGACCAAAATTTTTATTTGGTCCCACAGTTTAAAAAAATTTGGGACCCCCAAGGCTAATCCACCTCTTATTTAAGGCTCAAAATAGTGGTATGAGTTTTGGGCTAAAAAATAACAGTGATACTTATTATTTGATCTGTATAATTATTGGATAAACTTTTGAATAAGAAGCTAGTGTGTGCACAAGTTACAAGTATATTTATTCATTTGAGTCGTATCTCTTAGCTTCTAGTATTATAACAGTATAAATAGTTGAGTATGATTATTGATTAGTATTACTCTTACCAAATTTAGAGTACAACTGGACAAGTGCGAAAAAATACATGATTCTAAGAATACAAATTCGAATATTTACTTTGATTATAATTTTATTTTGATTCAATTACTTTAATTTTTCAAAACAAAAATAAAGTAAGAGGTTTTCAGCAACAATTATGTCGATGCCGGAAAAAAAAAAATGGGACCCCCATTTTAATTTGTCTGGCTCCGCCACTGGTCTCATGAATGATTGAGCAGTCATGGTATAAAGCTAACCTGATGAATACACTTTGCAGGTTTGTGTATCAACTACAAATAGAAACTTCCCTGGAAGGATGGGGCACAAAGAAGGGCAGATCTATCTGGCTTCACCTTATACAGCTGCAGCATCAGCATTGACAGGCTATGTTACGGACCCAAGGCATTTTTTGCAGTAACCAAATGAGGAAAGTGTGTGCAAACTGTGGAGGCTTACTTGTATTGTTATCAGCATATGGTGATTCTGTATCATCTTCTTTGTCTAGTTTAACTATTAATACTTACTATGAAGTGTCAAGTGTTTGTATGTTTCTTTGTGTCTTGTGTACGGTGTACCTGATGAGAAAATGGATGCAGTCTTCGGTTAGTTTTCTAATGCATTTTGAGATGGAATGGGATAATATTATTTAGGTGAAATTATGTAGTTAAGATGTGATTTGTATGCAGTTTGCATTGTTTGTCTGCTGACAATTTTGATCTGCTATTCAGTTTTATAATTAAGGAGAAACGATTTGTTTGTTCAAATGGATCAAAGATATAGTACGAAATGGGTGTTAATCGTCATGTTTTAGCTAGAGTTTCATGCAGTATGTGCAAGATTTTGTGTTGGACCTAAATGTTTTGTCAATAATGCTATATACCCACTACATCTCTACTATTATAATGGGAGAAGGGGTTAGTGTCATCTGTCATTGTTGTCATTTTGAAGCCAACACGTGCAGCGCACGTGTTGGCAAAATGACCCACTTTGGTAAATATTTTCGAAAGTCGACCAGTTTGGTAAATATTTTCGGAAGTGGATCAGTTTGGAAATTATTTTCTTTTTATCCTCTTCCTTTGGGAGAAGGCCTTATTGTCATTTGTCAATCTACCAACATGTGTAACACGCACGTACATAACTAATATAAAAAAGGTTTCCGGTTCAAATCCTCCCTACCGTCAGAGTTTTCACTTTTATTTTTTGAATTTCTTAAAACGTGCATCGCACGTGTAAATTACTAGTCAAAATAATGCTATATACCCACTACATATTTTACTACTTTTTTTACAACCTTATGTGGTGCGCTTAGTCAGCATTGCCCCGTTAGTATTTTAATTAACCTAAATAACAATGCTACACCCACAATTTTATCCAATCTTATGCAGCACAATATTATTAAATGTTTCATATTTTTAAATTCATTTTTTTTAAGGGTTTGGTGCCCTATAAGGTTGTAAAAATAAATATTATAGAAAATATTGTGGGTATAGCATTTTTTAAATACTAATATACTTACGATCCGAGTCTGATTTTATCCGATTTTATCCAAGGAAAGCTTTATGCAAAATTCCTCAAGTAATTAGAGTGTTAATTGCAATTTCAAAACAATAAGGGATAAAACAGAAAAATCAAACAAAACCGAAAGGGTTTTTAACTCGTGTACCTCCTAACAAGAGTAATGTTACATTTATTACTAAATTTACTATATTTTCCTCTACTACCTTAGGTGGTACATCACTATTGGAAGTTTCTACCATCTACTCTACATCTACTTTACAATACCCTTTATTAATAGTGTGCAACCTAAGGTTGTAAACGTAAAGATATTATATTTGGTAGTAGGCATAACATTACTAAACCTAACAAATAAGTCAATATCATATATACCCCTCACAAATTAATATTATCACATTATTGCCACTAACAATCTGAGATTCATCTAAAGTTGACACTCAGTTATAATTTTGTCGGCAATTGTTGTGTTTCCTTGTGTCGGATTTGATTATAGGGTGCTGGTGCCTAGATGTTTTTTAGTTTCGACGATTGGCTAAAAAAATTTCTCTAACTGTTTCCTTATATCCTTCTCTAGCACTTACTAATTCCTATTGGCAACCCAACTCCACTTTATTCCTATAGCCTAACCACCACCTCCGGCTAAACCCACCTCCACAAAATATATCCAAACCTCACAACCACATCATCAACTTCATCCCTAAACCTCAAATCTCAATCTCAATCTCAATATCAATCTAAGTGGGCTCAGGAGGAGTCCTTGGATGATTATCTTGAGATTGTTGTCGCTGCTAAATCTACTAAGACCAACGGTGGAAGTACACGTTCTTTTGTAGCGTCAATTTTTAACTTTATGACTGATATTGAGTTTTTTTAATCTAGCCTAAACCTATGGTCTAGCGATAGACGATATTGATCGTAACGCCATTCTTCTAAATAAGATTAGATGTTGGGAGAATGACAGAGTTAGTCTAGGTGGAATCTCGGACTCCAACTCAAATCACATTCCCGAGCAAGCTATTAATGAGTATACTTCTTTGGAACGTTAGAGGTCTAGGTAGGCGAGGCAAGAAAAAAATGGTTACGGATGTTATCAACAAATCTAAGGTCAACGTCATGGGTCTACAACAGACCAAATTGGCTCATAATGCCATGCTTAGAAGGCTGGGGGGAGTCGTATCAATGAGTGGATAATTCATCCTTTTGATGTTGCCTCATGGGGAATCGCCATAGGTTTTAACTCTGAGGTGTTTGCCTGCTTAGACGAATTATGTAAGCAATTCTCGTTATCAGTCATGCTCCAACACAAGACCGATAATTTGATCCAAACAATCACGTGGTGTATGGCCTAAACATTGCATCTTCTAGGATGGCTTTTTGGATAGAACTTCGGGCGATTCGTGTACACTGGACGAATCCCTAGGTAGTGGGAGGAGATTTTAACATCACTAAGTTTGCTTCTGAGCACAGGGGTAGAGGATCTAGTATTTCCGACGGGGAAGCGTTTAACGCGATTATTGCGAATCTAGAACTCGTTGGCATTCCTATCACTGATAGGCTTTTTACTTGGTCGAACATGCAGTCGTCTACTATTATAGCTAAGCTTGATAGGGTTTTGGTCTGTATTGACTAGGAGGCCAAATTCCCGCTATCCTGGGTCAAATCACTCCCCAAACCTACCTCGGATCATGTCCCTATTATCCTCTCTACCGATGAAATGCAACCCAGGAAAACGACCAAATTTAGGTTCGAAAAAGCATGGTTGGAAATCCAGGGTTTCCATCACATGGTCTATGAAAAATAGGCCCTCCCAACTAGAGGAATAGAAGCAGCTGCTATCTGGTGCAAAAAAATACGAAGACTGCGATCCAAGCAAATAAAATGGAACCGAACTAGATTCGCGATGATTTGGAGGTCGAAAGATTCCCTTCTGGAAGGTATTGAGGAACTAGAAAAGATTGACGGAACTAGAAACCTCACTTAAGAGGAGTGGAATAGGCTAATACAATTAAGAGATGACATTGCTCACATATACAAATTGAAAGAGCTCAAATGGCAACAACGATCTAGAATTTGTGGCCCAAAGAGGGAGACACGAACATAGCGTTCTTCCAAATTTGATTGCCAGTGCTCGTCGCAAATCTAATCTCATTCATTCGATCCATATTGACTCTGGATTACTACAAGAAGATGGTGAAATTAAATTGGCATTCCAGAACCATTTTAAGAACTTGTTTGGCCGGAAAGCGGACTTAGAGTCTTGTTCAACCCAATCTTTTGGCAAAATAAGTTTGAGGAGCTAGGCCAAGCTCTACAATCCATTGAATTTCCTTTCACTGAGGAGGAAATCAGGGAGGTGGTGTCGCAACTTGGAAGGAAAAAGGCACCATGTCCAGATGGCTTCCCAATCCTCTTTTACCATACCTTTTGGGAGGAAATCAAAGATGGTCTTGTGAACTTGTTTGTCGAGTTCTATGACCATAGACTTAGGCTAGGTAGAATCAATCACGCCAAGGTCGTGTTGATCCCAAAGAAAGAAGATTCACAATGGGTGGGAGACTTCCGGCCTATTAGTCTTCTTAATTGTTGTGTTAAGATTATCACCAAGACTCTCGCTAGCATATTAGGAAGGGTGATGGACAGACTTATTAGTCGCGAGCAAACTGGATTCATCAAAGAACGATGTATCCTGGACTGTATAGCTACAATAGAGGAAACTATCCATCAATGCCACATCTCGAATGCTAGGAGCTATGTCCTTAAACTGGACGTCGAAAAGGCATATGACTCAGTTGATTGAAACTATCTTTTGGAAACACTAGCAGACAAATGGGTTTGGGGACAGGTGGATCAGATGGATCCACAATTGCCTCACCACTAGTAGGACAGCTATCATGGCAAACGGTGGTACGGGACAACCATTTTCGTGCAAATGTGGCCTTCAACAAGAAGACCCCCCTCCTATTTACCATTGTGACAGAAATTTTGAAGTATATGATGGGTAACTGCAGACAGGCTGGTTGGATCGCTCCTATGGCTAGTGGTTATAACCATCAGGGTTTTTCAATCCTCTAATATGCGGACGATACTCTTCTGTTTGTAAATGACGACCTCGGAGAAACCACCACTTTCAAAGGAGTCCAGTACAACTTTGAAGTGTGGTCCGGCCTCAAAGTTAACTTCCACAAAATCACCCTTTATCCCCATTGCTTTATCCCTAGAAGAGGCAAAGGAACATGTCACCATTCTCAACTGCACCGTTAAGAATTTTCCCATTAAATACCTTGTGCTCCAGCTGAGACAGCACAAGCTCAAGAAGGCAGATTAGTTACCTATCATTGATCAGGTGGAAAACAGACTTGCGGGTTGGAAAGGTAAATCATTGTCCTTGGGAGTGAGTCACCTTAATCCACTCAGTCTTGTCAAACCTATCGATTTATTATCTATCCTTCTTCGAAATGCCACGATAGGTTATAAATACAATTGACCGCATCCGAAAGTGATTTCTTTGGAAGGGTACTAACTCTGATAGAGGCGGTTATCACCTCATTAAAAGGGAAAAAGCGTGTATGGAGAAAATACACGAAGAATTAGGTATAAT
This sequence comes from Hemerocallis citrina, assembly GCA_017893485.1. NCBI lineage: Eukaryota > Viridiplantae > Streptophyta > Magnoliopsida > Asparagales > Asphodelaceae > Hemerocallis > Hemerocallis citrina. Next base: position 252,153,879 of record CM030363.1, on the reverse strand, counting down.
TGATCTTCGAGATATGAATCTTCCGCTACAGGGAAAGTGATGGTGGAAAATCTTTCACCCCAACGGAGAGGGATGACAGGACTTCGTTCAGGCTTATCTTCATGGGAACGGAACATGAAAGCTGGGCTTCAGGGTGGGCCAACATGTCTCTTGGTTCTGGAAGGGAATTACTAAAGCCTATGATCTGTTTAATAGCTACATAACATCTTACATCGACAATGACAGACTTATTCTGGTGGGATAAATGGTGTGGTGACTACACTCTTAGAGATATTTTTACAGACTTATATGCACAAGCAACACATCCACACTGCATGGTGGCCACAACTGGAGAAGAAGGTCTTGGAAGCCAGCCTTTAATTAGACCCTTGACCAGGGCTCTCAGTGCAGGTTTTCGGAGCTACAAGCTCATATTGCCAACTCAGAAGTAAAATGTTAACATGGGCCAGATAGGAAAGCCGGGGGGCTTGAGAAAAATGGCACATTCACGGTACGTTCGCTTTATAACCGTATTCACTTCAGGGGTTGTAGACCGAAATAGTCGGCAATTATTTAGAAAGCAAAACCCCCGCTGAAAGTGAAAGTCTTCTTGTGGATTTTCCTAAACGATGTGACTTTGACTAGAGAGAACATGGTCAAACGCCAACCGAATATTGGTACCTCCTGTGGGTTCTGCAATACATTCATCGAAACCAAAAATCATTTTTTTTTGGATTGTCACAGGAGTAAGGCGATCCTCGTAGATGTCCTCAGTGCCCTGGGAACTAACGATTACCCTATAAAGTATGAGGATTTGTGGACTGACCCGAAATTCGCCTCTGAGAGACGTTCTATGAGAGAAGATTGATATATCACTATTGCTGCTGTGACCTAGGTCCTTTGGCTAAATATGAATAATTATAACTTTCGTGAGACTAATAATAATATTTCTGGTAATTTAACTCACATCATACATCTTATTTCATTCTGTGCTATAGCTGCAGCGACAGGTCCCAGTGGGAGGATTGCCAGCACCTTCCAGGTAGAGGAGTACGATGATGATGAGATCGAGATCAGTCCTACGCTTGACTAAGGGACATGTCTTTACTGTAATTTTGTACTTTTGATAGATCCCCACCCCCCAGGGCGGGATTTAGTTGATTGTCTGTACTTCTGATACCTGTATGATTCTATGTTTGTCCCATATTCTCATGTTCGGGGGAGGCCTTATGTTTTATTTATGTACGGTAGGACTCTGTATTTTGCTCAGTACTTCGAGATTGTTTTATTCTTATTAATGAAACATGGTGTTCATATTCCATATTTTCCTTAAAATAAAAGGAAAAGAAAAAGAAAAAGGAAAAAAGGAAAAAATGGGGGGGGGGGGTGGTGGTGGTTGGGGGGGGGGGGGGGGGGGGGGGGGGGGGGTGAACGGTCTTCTAAACCAAGTAATATATATAGTTGGGCAAAAGCCAAAGTACCCCCCAACGTTTGGCCCAAGTACAAAATGCTCATACAACGTTTGAAAAAGTATAATAAACCCATTCTTCCGTTAACTTAACCCTTTCCATTAAGTTATAATTATTAAATTACTTTTTTACCCTTACTCTTTCTTATTCAATCTCTTTCTTCCCTTTCTTCATTCCTTTTTTCTTCCTTAATTTTTTCTTTTTCTTCTCCTTATTCCTTTTTTCTTCATGTGCGTAATAGGATTTTCGTAATAGTTAAAATACCAAAAATTGAATCTGGATCCTGCCAAATTATTCATCTATCTTTGCACCCCTATTGTATGATTATCTTACCAGCCACTCCTTTGGCAAATTATACATACAACATACTAGATATTATATACTTCATCTTTTGTATCATACATACTAGATGTTATATTGTTAGGGGCAAGTAAGGTGTATATATATGATATTAGCTTGTTTGTTAGGGGGATATTTGTTAAAAACCCAAACCAAAATTACTAAAATCCTGTTGATATAATTATCCTGTAATATCCTAAAAGTAAAACCTTCACTTCTAAAGAATGGCGCTCACAAGCTTTGCCAGCTTCTCTCTCATATCCCCAATTCCTCCTCAAATTACAATCACACCCTCTTCATCTCCTTCCTCCTCTTCTTCCCTTTCCTTTCTCTTCAAACCCCCTTTCATATTCAGAAATTCCTTAAAACCCCCTCTCTCTTCTCAAACCCCCATCTTCCTCCCCCTCCTCGAACAAGACCAACCAAAACCCATCAACACCAATCAAGAAGAAGAAGACGACTTGGAAGAGTTGGAAGAAGAATTGGACCCACTTATCTCTTTCTTTAAATATCGTGACCCAACCCAAGACCCAACTCAAGAGGGCCGCATTTCCCTCCAAAAGAACCGCCGGTCATCTTGGCATCTATCCCAGACCCAAACCCAAGAACTCGAATCCGAAACCCACATCCCATTTCCCGAAAACCCAATACCCATTTCATCCCCTAGTGAAGGTGGTGCGAAAGAAGAAATCTTGAGAATTTCGAGAAATGTGGGTGAAAATGAAACTTTGGGTGAGCACTTGGATGGTTTTGTGGGGAAGATTGGGAGGGATGAGTGTGTGGAGTTGTTGGGTGAGATGGGGGAGGAGGGGTTGGTTTGGGGGTGTTTGTACTTGTTTGAGTGGATGAGATTGCAGGAGCCTTCATTGGTGACGCCACGGGCGTGGTCGGTGATTTTTGTGGTGTTGGGGAGAGCAGGGATGGGGGATAAGGTCATGGTTTTGTTTCGGAATTTGCCGAGGACGGAGGAGGAGTTTAGGGATGTGAGGATTTATAATTCTGCGATTTCGGGGCTTGCCGCTTGTAAGAGGTGAGGATACTATTGATCTATTTATGCTTCGCTATTGTTTATGTTAGGTTACTATTTATATGATAATTGGTGCTGGTTATTTTGACTAAACAAACATCATTGTTTGAAAGTGTTTCCACCTTTGCTAGGACACCTTAGTCTTGAGAAATTTGAAGGATTGCTTGTGTTTTGCATGATCTTAAAGTGCATAGTCAGTTAAGTGGTGGTCTAAATTGACAAGAGTGGTTATGAAGCCAGTCTTGTCAATTTACAGTTATGGTACTTACCTAACCATGTTTTCAAGGAAGCTCTAGTTGAGTAGATTTAGGGTGTCATCTTATTTGAACTAAATGTTGCTTCACAAAATTGTATTTGCATTTAATTTTATGTAGGAATGTTTGGTTGTGTTTCCCCAATTCCAATATTGCAAAGCATGTTATGATTGTCTTTATCAGGCATATCGTTGCAAACTTTACGTAGGATCTCATTCATTGAGAACTTTCTAATTAAACTAGAAAGAGACTATCGATCTTTAAAATCTTGGTATCTAAATAAAAGCACTTGATTAGAGTGATAAGTGACAACAAGGTTTCCATCTTTTGCTGGCCAGCTGGACTAGAGTAGTAGAGTTTTATGTTATTGTGGCTACAATCAAGAATTATGGATGCTAGGGTTCTTGGGTTTAAAAATTTGAAAGCAACTATTTAATGACAGTTACAGTCAATTGTTGTGTTAATTAATTAGGGATCACCTATGATGTTTGTATGAAGATCGTTGATCTTCTTATCAAACTCTTCACGGTCTTCATTAAAAGCAAAAGGTCTTCATTAAATGCTTTTGCTTTTCCGCTCGAATTGATGAAGAATATTACTATAAAGAGCAAGAGCATAGGAAGGACAATTTGTGTCTAGTAGTCTAGAGTAAGATGACTTATCTATCGTTATAATGGCGTAGATCATCTCCAATCAAAGTATCATGCACCATTTCTTTCCTCCAAAACAAAAAAACTTGAAGAGAGGCATTTGTGCCCTACTCCATATAACTAGTAACTATATGTGGAAACTTTCGTCCAACCTCTCTTTCGTTATTAATGACTGTCAATTGCAAGGGATCTCTCATTATTTTTTTGAACTGAAGTGATCATCTACTCATAATAACCAAGAACTCTAGGTATTCTTATCTAGGCTTATAGTCAGCTTAAAGGCTAAGAAAATCAACTTGTTGGGTACAATTTAAAAATCTACTACAAATCACCTTTATATATTAGATATTGATACTGATTAAACTTTTGTTTGCTATTAACTTTGTATGTTACGGTGAATTTGTTGTTTATTCTACAACCCAACGTTGGAGGATTGTATGGTTGCATAAGTTGTGAATGACTCGAGTTTAACTATTAATACTTTTGAACCACATGAACATCTCTTGCCACTGAGATATATCTGTGTTACATAATAAACACTGAAATGTTTGTACTCTGGCATACAGTTAGTTTTGTGAATCCTCTCAGGCTCATGGTTCCTGATTATTTTATCTGTAAACAATATTTACCTCTTTGTTCTTTGAAATATTTCATCGTTGATATAAATTTGTCAAACATGTGTATAAAAGCTTAGATTAATTAATTTATAATTATTTGTTAAGGAAGCCACTAAATTATTTATAGTACCATTCTAGCACTAGGTAGTTTAAAGTCTAGCCACTTATCAGTATTTGGGAGCATCTAGGCAGTTAAAATTGGTTTTTGGAACTAATCAGTCTAGGAGCGATTATTGGTTAATCGGTTAATCGGAAAATCGGGGTTTAAATTGGAAAAACCGTGTGTGTATATAAAAAATTAACAAATGATATATTATCATTATGTAGCAACCCTAAACCTTAACATAAAACTATTATGAGATTATTAAACAGGAACATATAGTTATAGAGAAAAAGAAGAGAGTATTTGGTTCTAGTTGAGTTTGAATTCTAAATGTGGGTCGGGTTTGGTTTGCTGATCGGTTCTAGCAAACAAAACAACTGGGGGGGAGCAGCAACACGAGCAGTAAGAGGAGGATGAGGTGCAGCATGAGGTGCAGCAGATGCGGGTCTGGTCAATTTTGCGACGACATAGGGGGAGCGATATCGGATCGGGTTTGGGTTTGCTTGAGGAAGAGGAAGAGGATCGGTTTGGGTTTGCACGAGGAAGAAGAAGAGAGCGGTGACAGGTCGAGTTTGGGTTTGCACGAGGGCCAGATGGAGTTTGGATTTTGGATTTGAATTTGAGTTTGAGCAGGATTGAGCCCAAATAATGCAAAATGAGAATGAATATTAAAGGAGGGGATTTAATGTAACACCCCCAAACCGAGGATAAATGGACAATCATTTCAACTATATAGTACTTATCAAATCTCATGCCGATAAAATTCATCAGTAGAAAGTAGCTCAAATGGCTAACAAAAGTATTAATTTCCTTACAAAAGAAAGTAACAAAAATTATTTAAGAAATGAGTCTCCTTAAAACTTCAATAAAATAATTTAAAACAATTTCAGAAATACGATTTATCAGCTTTAAAAGCTCTCTATGAAAATTTACTCCCAAGAGACAAATTTTCAGATACTTTATTCTCTTCAAGCACCCGATCTTGATGCACAAATCTGAAAAATTTATTAACAACAAAATGAGTTGACGCCCAGAAGTAATTGAATAAATATAACAATTAGCCGGCAATTCATAAAATACTGCATTAACAATTAAACATGATAATATACAATCATATAACAATGCAAGTATTAGAAAAAGAATATTTAGATTATAGCTAAAGCTCTTATTACGTATAAATGCAACAATAATTGAGGCGATCACACAAGCAAACATGATGCCTTGTGCGGTACTTGTCTAATAGTTTACGCATCCCATAGTACGTAAAGAATCACACACAAGTATTCTAGAATACAAGAGAATTTAGGTACGCTCATCTTGCAATGCGGTCAACGCTTATAGTCCGGTTGACAAGGTAAGCACCACTATAGTCCGTGGTAGGAATAAACAAATTGCACAATTAAAACACCACTACGGTCCGTGGTCGGGACAAATAATATGTGCAATTTGGTCAATACTTATAGTCGGTTGATAAGGTAAACGCCATTATAGTTCGAGGTAGGAACAAACAACACTCATAGAGTGGACACATTGAAAGTCAAATGGGTTACTTAGATTTTCGACTGATATACCGGTATATAAACGTAGATGCATGACACATGAGGAAATAAAATTATAAATACGATAATAACTCGTATAATCATCTCGATATACCAAACGTCATAGCCCACTCATGTACATGTAACTCTATCTAAACTATGTAAAATAAGGCATAATGTTATAGTTTAAACCGGCAATCCACCTATATTACTGTCATGCCCCTGCTTTCCGTTATACGAAAACACATGCACGTAACTGAGGCCAAACGAATGATATAAGTACACCAACTCATATCATCCATAAGCTGTACAATACAAGCAAGCTCAACAATACAATAATAATCACAGGACAAGTATGTAATACAATAACCATTATCTGAGATACAAAAACTTACAATATACTCAAGAATACACAATGCAATAACAGTTCGTCAAGCTCCTTCAGTAACCTGTCCTCTGTACCTGTATAACATTAACTTAAAAGAAATAGATGGTACCCGTTAGAGCAAGCTACGAACCGCAAGTAGTAGCAAGCAAAATAGAAATAGAAAATAAGGCACAATAGGGAAGGAATAAGGACTGGCAATGTAAATATGGAACAACCATAATAACGAGAAACAATATATATAACAAGAGAGAAACAAAACTGAACAAGAAGGAAAATAAGAACTAACAATGTAATTGTAATACAACATAATCAAGTGGAATGCAAGTGACAAATGGAACAAGTCTAAAAATATAACCAATCGGGAAACATGAATTATGTAACGGGAAACTTGTCATACAAACAGGAATCTTGTAACTTGTAAACATGTAACATATAACTTGAAACAGGAATCATGCACGTGCTTAGTATAGATCTTAAGTCTATCAATCTTTTTTCAGTCCTAGCTAATGCACGCAATCTTGCGTTTCATACCACAGGTTCGGGTGCATACAATCATGTGAACGTTTAGACTCTAGTAGTGAATTCTATAGGTCATGTACTCAGAAAAACATGTAGACAGAAAACCATATTCAGTTATTTAGTCATTCATTCATTCAGTTATTCAGTATTCTGTATCAATGTTCAATGAACAATATACAATGTTCAGTCATCCAGTTATTCAATTATTCAGTCATTCAGTTATTCAGTAATGGTAGGGATACCACGAGCTCCCTTCCGAGTACAATCTGCTATATTGTCCACTACTAGGTCGTACCATTTATTACCTCGGCTTGTTATTCTTTTACAATACTTAACATGAACAATGCAACTAGTGAAACGGATATCAGGACAGGATCAAGGATTATCAAGGGCTATGCAAGACATATAATGTATTTCAATTTGTAATGCAAGGAACAACATATTTATATTTAAAGTCATGAAAATATGAATACTGGATAACAAAACATTGTTGTACAAAAATTTACTTTTTCACGGCTACAGGAAAGCGAATTCGGTTCCGTTAGGAGTTCTAGAAATTAGACTCCCTGCCGGTACCGACACATATTCACAAGATATATCTTAATAGAAGCAACTAGGTCTAACAGTTGTTTCTTTATAGGTCTACTGTCCAGACAGCAACTCCGGTCCACTTCTTATATATATAACTCGACTGTAAACTCATTTAAAAATCTTTTAAAAATTATAAATCGATTCCAAATCATGTCTAGTAGTATGCTGATAAATATCAAGTCTTAATTTGCCTATTAACATGACATTTTAATTTGTGAAATATGTCGATGTGTTATAAGTAACAATCTGGAATGTGTAGACCTAGCAGTACGAAAAACATGATAACTCATTATCTACAACTTGGAATTTGAATCCGTCGAATGTTCCAGAAACTAGACTCATAGGGTTACGACTCTCGTGTACAAAGCTCTAATTAATTTGAACAGTAGCTAGGTCAAAATTCAGCTACAAGTTACAGCAACAGCAAGACAGCAACTTGCCAATTCAAATTGTAATGGTTCTTACTTGCAAATATATAGTTTCAAATTCGTGTTTGTGCAATGAATGTGGGGACAATGGAAACTACGATTTTTGGATGGCATCGAATCATGGAGGTAAAAGAATTGATTCGATTCAATATAACGACTAATGGGAACATCACGAAATATGAATACTACAAGAATAACAGATTTCAAATGCGATATCTAATTACTAATTGCAGGAGATCAAACAATATGCTTGTACGGAACAATAAAATGTACAAGGTACTTGCTTTATACGGTGTTTGCACGTGCAATGAGAACACAAGCGAGAGCAATGGCAACAACACGAGACAACAGCAACAACAGCGAGTGACGACAGCAGCCAACAGCAAGAAGTTGCAGGGTCAGCGAGGCTCGGGGTCGAAGTAGGCAAGGCAGCGACAAGGGCTGGTGGCAGCACTGGGTTGCTGTGTCGGAGGCAGAAGGCAGGGGCATCGGGACAAGGGGGCTGGTGATTGGCAGCTCTGCTATGGCGTGGGACTGCAGTGGAGGTCGGGGCGGTGCTGCGGTCGGTGTAGCAATGGCAGGCGGAGGGTGCTGGTGTAGTTACGGTGCGGTGGAGGGCAGCGACAGGGTGGGGGAGTCGCAGGCAGTCGGGGGATGATCGTCGTGGGATGGTTATCGGCGAGGGGCTGTCGACGGTGCGGTTCGGCGGCGGGCGAGGAGCTCGGGGTTGAGTGCGAGGGCAGTGCACATGGGCGGGTTATGGCGGTTGGTGAGATTGCGGTGGAGTGGCGAGGGGAGATGGTCGGCAATGGCAGTGCAGTGGATGAGCGGGGGTGATGCGGGGAGCGCCGGCGATTGGAGGTCGTGGTGGTGATGACAAGGCAGTCGAGGCTTCTGGTGGTGGCGAGGCGGAAAGGAAGCAGCCGGGGTGCTGATGGGTTCTTTGGTGGAGGTCGTGAGGTGCAGGTGGTGGTGGTTGGAGTGCAGGGCTGCAGTCGACGGGAAGGGGATGCAGGCGGCGGTGTTGACGGCGAGGCAATCATAGTGGGAGGAGCGCAGGGCGAGGGCGACGATGGGTTCGGAGGCAAGGGGGTGGTTTTGGGTGGCGCTCGAGCGGGAGGCGAGGGTGAGCGGTGAAGAGGTGGGCTCGGGTTTTGGGACAAAGGAAGAAGAGGGAGGAGGAGAGAGAGACGGGGGGTTTAATTTAGGAGATAACTAGATCTGGGTGATTAGTGGAGACATAATAGGGATTAGTGGGGAGATTAGTGAGCAGTTAAAGAGATTAAGCGGGTAGTGGAGAGATCTTGGGAGATTTGTATGCTGATAGTTGAATTTGGGTAGGGTATGACTAATCGGTTAACGGGTTTGGGTATACAAATGCGGACTTGAGTTTTAATAGTTGGGTTTACATTAATACACGAAATAATAATAATATTGGGTTGGGTTTTGGATTTATATTAAATTAGAGTTGGGTTTAACTCATACAAGAAACAATCAAATAATAAAGTAGTATTATTACATAATGGTTAGAAAACTTGGGCTTGGAGTAGATTTAAAAACATTTATTAAGTATAAAGAGTAACCATAAATTAAATAATCAAGTAGTAACATTAATTAGATAATCAAATACAAAGCGAGTTGGTTTTGGGCTAAAATATAAATAATCAACCAATTATGAATGCAAAATAAACTTATAAGTTGGAATAAGATTTGTATTAAAATATATAGTCATTTGAAAATAATTACAAATACAATTAACGATTAGAAATGGACTTTAATAGGAGATCCAAAAATAAATTTAAAACAAAACGAATTTAAGAAAACGGAAAATCTTTATACAAAATCGAAACACAGAAATTACGCAAAAAATACGTATAGCCAGAAACGGGGGTTACAATTACTTACCACAATTCAGATACAGATAACAACACTCATATATCACAGTTCCATATTCATACAAATATACCACAGTATATTAATTTCAATTCAAAATAGTTGCACATCATCACATCACATAAATAACTTAGAAACACACAATATAACAACATTACAAAGCAATAAACATTTTATAAAATTACATTCTGCAAGGTATATATATTCAATTACTTACTGTGCTTGGCACGAAAATAAAATTAGTAGCGCGCTTCGAGACACTCCTCAACTCCAATCAACTTCATATGATTTTGGCAGTCTTAGGAGATCAAAAGCAAGCAACTCTAAACGATTCTTTCTTTCCGGTCCAAAACTCAAACCTCAAAGCAAACAATTACTCAATCGATGTATTCATACAACTGAGGCATAAAACCCAACCTATTAATTGACAGAATAATACAAAAAGAAAGAAAGATTGGAGTTTTATACCTCGCAATTGCAATAGCAATCGAACTGCATAAATAATTGAGATCGAACAAAGGGATTAAGGAATTTATAAAGATTATGGTGATGGATAATGATGATGGTGATGGGCAGGATGGTGACAGGAAGGAGTAGGAAGAAATGGTTGGCGGCTGCTTCATCCTTATTTTTTATTTATTTTTTATTATTTTTTTGGCGGCGACGGCCCTATACGAGAGAGATTAGGAAGAAGAATCGGGGAAGGAGAGATACAAATGTATACCTAACTTATTTACAAATAAGCCATGTTAAACACTTTAGTAAATAAATCCTTAATAATATATAAATTGCATGAAAATTCTATTTAATATAAAATTCCTTATTCTTAATTAAGAAAAGCCATCAAATCCAAAAATAAGTAATGCAGTGTAATTACTATCAACAATATTATTAATAATATTATGGGTTATTACATTTAATTGGTTATGTTTCTGCTATGATCGGGTCTCTCGAAGGAAACCATTCCTTTCCTCACTCGGAGAAAGAACTGGAATTGCTACTTCAACTCCCGGCTAGCATCTTTTTCACGATCGGCCGATTAACCAATAATATTGAAAATTGCTAAAAATAATCTCTTAGCCTCCGATTAGCGATTAATCAGGCAATTAATCGGATTTTAACTGCTTAGGGGAGTATATGATACTGAACCTTGATATATTTATGTTCTAGTGATAGTTTATCTTAGCTTTTTCTTTGTTCTGCTAAGAATATCTTAGCTTCAATTGGGTTTCGGTATAGTAGATGATAGTTGGTCCTACCAATGTTGTCAGAACTGGGCCGAACCAGGTTCGATCCAATCCAGCCGCACAATTTGTCTGGTTCTGTATCAGGCCGGGAAATCATAAAAGACCGGTCAACCCTTAATAAATCAGCTGGTGTTTGCACGAACCGGGTTACTGGGTCGCTGTGTTGAACCACTGGTCCAAAATAACTGGGTAATTTTTTAAAGAAATTTCAAGCCTAAGGCACATGGGTTTTTATCCAAATCGGCTAACCAGAATGGTCTTGAACCAACTTTGATATAATACAGCTAAAATCCTATATGAGCAAATATAAATAATGATATATTATATTTTAGTAAATGAAATTTCCCTTTTATACCGAACCCTGTTGAATCGAATAAAAACCCGGGTTGAACCGGAAAAACCTAACCGCCCACCTTGCCGGTTCAATGGCCGGTCCGGTTTTAACAACATTGGGTCCAACAGCTTAGGTATTTGATTTAAAGATTTAGGGTGTCATCACATAACAGTAAATAGTAATTTCATTCAATTTAATTAATAATGGTATGTTGGGATTTCCCCTGTTCCAATATGACAAAAGCATCTTTGGTTGCATTTACTAGGTATTTTTTCCCACTTTAGAAAGGAACTCTGAAATATTCCTTAGAAAACTAGAAAGAGGATGATCAATCTCTGACGGCTTTGCACCTAACTAAGGTGATCTTGATTGATCATTAAAGGATTTTTGTTTGGGGGATAAGTGGACAACAAGATCTCCTTCTTTGCTAGGCACGGATTGACTGTTTCGGCTATCCTAGAGAAGGACATTATATTATTGCGGCTACTCTGAAGCATTATCTTTTTGCTAGGGTTCTTGGGCTTAAATTTTGAAAACACCATTTTGTCGACAGGTAGCAATCTGTTTGCATTGTCGTGTATATGTAAATTGGCCATCATGTTTTGCACGAAGGTCCTCAATATTCTTCTCAGACTTTTAACTATCGATCATCTACTTTAAAACCCTTTTCCTTTTCTCCTCAAATTGATGAAGAATCTTATTTGAAGAGCAAGGACATAGAAAGGAGCATTTGTGACAGAGAAGTTGTCAAAGGAAGAGTAAGAAGAGTTATCTATCACTATAGTGATGGACCTCTAATCGAAGTAGCATCACCAAATTTTTGTACCTACAGAAAAAAAAAATCATGTCTGGAGAGAGGCATAGTAACTTACCCAAAATGGCCAGCAAACTTTCATGAAATTTTCTAACCGACCTCTCTTTGTTTATTTAGATATATCTGAAAAATATGTTCAAATTAAGAAATTATCTACTGTTATAACCGAGACCCCTAGGTGTCTCTATCTATGCATACAGCAGCTCAAGGATTAAACTTAACTAGAACACTTAAAACAACTAGGAAAACATATCAAATTTCCATTTCATAATCGACTTGTTGGCTATATTAGATAGAGTCTACTGCCAGTCACCTTTGATATATACAAAAGACTTGCACTAGATATTTAGGTTTTCTATAAATTACACGATACTGATGAACTTTGTTGTTTGCTATCAACTATGTATGTTATGGATATTGAAGGCTATTCTAGTTAGAGTATAAGGATCGTATGGTTACAAATGTTGTGAATGACCCTGAGCATCACAACTAATTCTTATAGACCATATGAGCATTCCTCACCACAGAGATATATCTACGTTACATAATAAACACTGAATACCTGTACTCGTACATACACTTAGGTTTTTTGAAAAATCTCAAGCTCAGGTCTTGGAAATTTTTGTCTGAAAACAACTCTTACCTCTCTATTTGTTGAAATATTTAAGCTTTGACATCATTTTAGCAACGAAAATGTTGTCTGACGTGTGTATAAAAGCTTACATTATTAATTTATTATTATTATTATCTGTTATTCATTCTACTAGTCCATATATAGTACCATTCTGAGTATGTGTTTTATTTTCTATTTACTAATGATTCTGTTTGGCCGACCTGATCATGATATTTCACTGATGATATAGCCTGGTCGACCCAATTATGAGGATTAGTTAGTTAAAATTTCAAGTTTAGCCACTTATTAGTATTTGGGAACACATGATATTGATCCTAAAGTGGGATGTTGATTCCCTTTCAGCCTTTGAAATAATAATTTCCTTCGGAGCTGATTTGACAAATGTGATTTTTTTGTTAAACTTCTCGACATCCCACTTTTAGGGGTCTGGAGTTAATTTTCTAATTCTCAATACTAATATTCAAATTTAGACTATCACTAGAAGAAAATGATCCTGTTTACTTTAGCTAGTCGATGTTCGTAAGCAACTCTACTTTACTTATAGCTTAAGTGGGTTCGTTTTGGCCATATACTGATTCTAACACTCCTCTTCAAGTCTGCCTTTGTATCGTGGAAGCTTCCAACATAGTAGACTAATTGCATGTACATGCAGAGCAATTAAAAGTAAAATATCCCAAAATTGTAAGTGATATTTGAACATGTCAGGTAACCTTTTCCACTCAACCCTCAAATCGATTAATTGTAATCCTCTGTTAGAATTTAAATATAAATCAATTATAAAGAAAACATTATAAGATAAATTGCTCAACCCTCCACCACGCTTGGAAGTTTTGATGTTACTGTCAGAGACAACACTATGAAGCTTTGGTGCAACTGTCAGAGACATATTACATGGTATCAGAGCAACCTAAATTCAATTCCCCCTTAGGAGCTTATTAAATTCGATTTTAAAAAAAATATATTTATTGGTCTGAATTGCTACTAAAAACACCCCAGGTTTTGCCCAAAAAAGTAGTACTCAACTTGCAAGGGGTGTTTTAGAATGTAAACATAAATTCCTCAACCTTCTTCAATACAACTTTAGAGATTTCGTGTAGTAGTAGGATCATTTCAAAGCACTTTTAGAATATAATAAGTAATCTCGAGAGTCTATGTTTGTGATTTCAGAGATAGAATATCTCCACTGTACTTATAAAGCTATCCTTATATCCATCAGGCCAACATATAATTTTTCAAACAGTTAGGTATTAATCTGTTAGTTGTAAGGTGTAATGTCTCGGTTATCCATTTTGGTTCCAGTAGTGGTTAGGAACTTGCGATATGGAGTCAGTTGGACTGTACCAGTTACGTCTCATTTAGTATCGATCAGGTTTTGGTTAGTCTGCCACCATGATTTAGTTTCTGTTTTTTTTATTACCAGTTTAGGTCTAGTTTAAGCTAGAGTATGGGGAAAACTTATTGAAACTCAAAGAAAATCATTCAAAAATTATGTTGAAAACAATTTTTTAATATTTATTTAATACATCTTGTTGAAATTAAATTGCATTTGATCAAAGATAATAAATTTTTATATTCACAAACATGAATTCATAAATACGTGCTTCATATATGCATAAATGTATGTAAGTGTTTACTAATCACTTAATCCATGCGTGCCTATATGTATAATTGCTTTTATCCTTTATGTATAATTGCATTAACCGCAACCGGAATTGCAAGTGAAACCTTTCAAAATCAACAAAATTTACTGAACTCTATGAAGACCCAAAAGTGAGTTCTCATGCCGTGCTTATTTATATTTGATTGCAGACTATTATGCAACTTCTCTTCTAACAAATTGATGATGACTGCAGATATGATGATGCTTGGAAAATCTACAAGGCACTAGAAGCCGAGAACATCATGCCAGATCACGTAACTTGTTCTGTTTTGATAACAATGATGAGAAAAAGTGGTCAGCATGCAAAAGATGCATGGCAATTCTTTGAACGAATGAATCAGAAAGGTGTTCAATTAAGTTTGGAAGTCTTTGGTGCACTTATGAAATCCTTTTGTGATGAAGGGCTAAAGAGGGAAGCCTTCATTATACAATCAGAAATGGAGAAAAGAGGAATGCGGTCAAATGCCGTTATATATAACACTTTGATGGATGCTTACAGTAAATCCAATCAGGTCGAGGAGGCTGAAGGCATCTTCATCGAAATGAAAGAAAAAGGAATTAAACCAACGACAACAACGTACAACATACTAATGGATGCATATAGCAGAAGGATGCAACCTAAGATTATTGAAGATCTATTATTGGAAATGCAAGGTATTGGGTTGGAACCTAACGTGAAATCCTATACCTGCCTCATAAGTGCTTATGGACGTCAGAGGAAAATGAGTGACATGGCCGCAGATACGTTCTTGAAGATGAAGAAGGCCAGAATAAAACCTACATCAAATTCTTACACTGCTCTTATTCATGCCTATTCAGTCGGTGGATGGCATGAGAAAGCATATACTGCATATGAGAATATGAGAAGGGAGGGGATAAAACCATCAATTGTAACTTACACAACTTTACTTGATGCATTTAGACGTGCTGGTGAAACCCAGAATATGATGGAGATTTGGAAGTCGATGATTGTTAATAAGGTCAAGGGCACAAGGGTAACTTTCAATATTCTCCTTGATGGCTTGGCGAAACATGGTCTTTATGTCCAAGCACGAGATGTAATCTTCGAATTTGGTAAATTAGGGATTGAGCCAACTGTCATGACCTACAATATGTTGATGAATGCATATGCTCGAGGAGGTCAGCAGTACAAGTTACCAGAACTGCTAAAAGAGATGGCTGCGC
The DNA here is from genome assembly GCA_017893485.1 of Hemerocallis citrina. Classification (NCBI taxonomy): domain Eukaryota; kingdom Viridiplantae; phylum Streptophyta; class Magnoliopsida; order Asparagales; family Asphodelaceae; genus Hemerocallis; species Hemerocallis citrina. Next base: position 252,138,210 of record CM030363.1, on the reverse strand, counting down.
GGAATTTGAAGCCTGACTCGGTTACTTATTCCACTATAATATATGCATATGTTCGTGTTCGTGACTTCACCCACGCGTTTTATTACCACAAGCAGATGGTGAAGAGTGGGCAGGTTCCCGAACCTAAAGCATATCATAAGTTGCGAGCAATTTTAGATGAGAAAGTAAAGACGAAGAATAGGAGAGACAGAAGCGCAATACTGGGCATTGTTAACAGTAAAATGGGTTTAAAACAGAAGCGTAAGAAAGATGAGTTTTGGAAGAACAAGAAACGACCATCTAGAATGAATGGAATTACTAGGTGATGCAATGTGGTAGAATCTTGTGGTGCCAATTCCTTTTTAACCCCCATTTTCTTCTTTGTCCACTTAGTATTTTTTGTTTGGTTTCTGGTTTCTACATTATATATATACAACAAGCCAGGTCCGCATGTTTGATTTTTTCTATTTATTTAATATGCCTATTTTTTCGAAACTATTTACAGAAAGATGACAGTTGTCAAAGTATTTGTGCTCGTGGGCTCAACAATTAAACTTGCTGTTCCCAACAACGAGTTTAGTTGTTTCGTGCTCTTCGTTGGGAGACGACGAGTTTAGTAATAATTTTTTGAGAAACTTGCCGTTCCCAATGGTGAGTTCAGTTTCAAATTTTTTAATGAATACTTGTCGTTCCTAACAGTGAGGATATTTATACTAGACTTGCTGTTGGGAACGGCGAGAATGTAGGAAGTTTCACAGAGAGTGAATTGTTCTGTTGGACTTTAGTGAATTTTTACAGCGAGTTTAGTTCAAAATTTTTAATTAGAACTTGCTGTTCCCAATGGCGATGACATTTACACTGGACTTGTTGTTAGGATCCGCGAGGATGTAGGAAATTTCACAGAGACTGAAACACTCTGCTAGACTTCGTGAATTTTCGGAAAAAAACTCCATAGAATTTTTTTTTGAACTAAACTTGTTGTTCTCAACAGTGAGTTTAGTATAAATGTCCTTGCCATTGGGAACGACGAGTTTCTAAAAAAAACAATACAAAAAAAACTACAATTGTCGTGTTCCAACGGCGAACATGAAACAACTAAACTTGCCGTTGGGAACGGTGATTTTAGTTGGGAACGGTGATTTTAGTTGTTAAGTCCACGAACACAAATACTTTAGCAACCTTCATCTTTCTATAAACAGTTTCCAAAAGTAACATATTAAAAAAAAATCCACATGTTTTTGGGTTTTTTTAGCTTGGCATGTATATATATATATATATATATGGAAAAAGGGGTATGAGCAACTTGCTCATTTAGTAAATAAGCAATTGATGATGTGGCATACATGTGATTGGACAATCTTTAAAATGGTTAGTTGTCCAATGTATGACATGCATGCCACATAATCAATTGCTCATTTACTAACAGGGGTGTATTGGATTGAGATTTCAAAAAATTTTAAAAGAATTGAGAATCCCAGTATTTAAGAAATTTATGGAGAATTTGCCTAAAACTTTGACTGAGATATATAAGGATTTTAAAATAGTTTGATGGAATTCTTATTATGAATTTGATGGAATTCGAAGGAATTTGATGACAATTGAAACTTTCATAGACTTTATAATTAGTTCATTTCCTACCCAAGATTGTCAACGGAACTAGTCTTTTTTTTTCTAAACCAGTACATCATTTTGATACAACCGTTTTGTTCATGACACAAGTCTGCAGTATGGTCCACTGGTAAGTCTATAAGCGTCTTTGTTTTCTATGGTGAGCAAGATGTCAGGAGTTTGAATCCCGCTTACACCATTAAATCCCAAACTAATAAGATATGGGGTAAGCGTTGATGCATGTGGCTACAACCTTGTTCCAAAAATAAATAAATTCATACAATTCTATACTTCGTTGATGCATTTTATCAAATACTTCAAAGGCATAGAATTAATGAACCAAAAATAAATAAATTAATGAACTTCGTTGATGCATTCTATACTTTGCTTCAAAGTCAAAGTATAGAATTGTATGTATGAAGCAAAGCCTTGACTACAACCGCAGTATTTGATAAAAGTTCATTATTTATCAAATACTTCGTTGATGCACTTTTCTTGGTTTGTATGAATTAATGAACTTTGACTAAATATGTCTGTTCACAAACCAAGAAAAGTGAAGATAAGAGCAATTGTAGTCAAAGTAATGTATAATACTAAGAAAAGAAGCAAAGCTGAGGGGTTCTCATTAAACCCATCCCAAATTAACACGAACCCTAATTCGGTTGCTTCCTTCTAAACTGGAAGACGAAGGAGGAGGAAGTGATGGACGTGACGCAGGAGGTAGCGTCGGCGGAGGCGACGACGACGACGGCTTTGAGAGGGAGGCGATGAGAAGAGATGAATGGGGATCGGAAAATAATATGGGGTGGTTTGTTCTTCAATAATGTGATGGCTTTTGGAGAGAATCACAAATGGCTTGAAAGTTTCTACGGAGAAGGTGAGAATTGCAAAGGCTTTTGATATTTATACCTCAAACCCTAGATTCCATCTAAATCCTCCAAATTCTCAATTCTACCAAAATCAGTAACTTTTTGAATACACTGAGAATTGAATTGGGTCATTTAAAATGTCAATTGAATACACCGAGAATTGAATAGAATCACTTAAAATCTCAATTGAATACACTGTGACTTTTATAAACTCTTTTAAAATCCTAATTGAATACACTAGGATTTTCAAATTCTTTTAAATTCTTTTCAAATTCCAATCCAATACACCCCTGTAAATGAGCAAGTTGCTCATATCCCTTTTACCCATATATATATATATATATATATATATATATATATATATATATATATATATATATATAGGGCGTTGTTCGGTTGCAAACGGGCCGGAACGGGTCGGTTCGCACGGACCCGTGCGAACTTCGATCTGGACCGTTGGATCGAAGATCCAACGGTTCAAATTTTTTTTCATAAAATCTTGCCTTAACCCGTTCTTGCCAACGACGGGTTAAGGCAAAATTTAATAAAAAAAGTTTGCCTTAACCCGTTCTTCGGTATAACGGGTTAAGGCTATATTTTTCATTTTCGTCGACATACAGTTCGTCTTCTTTCGAACGCTCTCTTCTTCTTTCTTCGACGAAAATAAACCCAAACGACGGAAAAAAGAAAAAACCCTAGTTCCGACGCTCGAAACCCTCGATCTCCCTATTCTCTCCCAACTCCGAAGATCGGAACCCTCGATCTCCGACGATCCAAACCCTAGATTCTCTTCCCCTCTTCGGTACGAAATCGGAACCCTAGTTCTCTTCCAAAACCCATTGCTTGGCTCGATTTCGACCTACTCCGTAAGGTATACACTATTTCTTTACCCCAATAATCTACATTTGTATTTTTTTTTGAATTTGTGTGTAGTAATTTATTTAGAAATTGGGAAAAAATTTAAATGCGTTAGTAGATTTTGGATGTAGATTCGGGTTGACCTTAAGTATATTCAATTGCCGAATTACGTTGCTTGCATTAGTAACTAGTAGAATTAGAATTGTATATACGAAATTAGTTATAAACTTTTCAGTGCGGTTATGGTTGAAAACCCTGCGAACGACCGTAAAAAAATACGAAACTTTCCCAGTAGGTTCGTCTCACGTAGTACAAGCCAAACCCACTTGTAGAAGCGAGTTTCGACTCACGGTTCGAGAGTTACGGCCGCGTATTACTTACGGTTGGAAAAAACCAAGTATTGCGGTGCACGGCCGTATATCGTAAACCGTGACTCGAAACTCGCTTCTACAAGTTCGAGTGGCTTGCCCTACGTGAACCTGACCAACTCTAAAAGTTTTAAAATTTTCGGATGTCGTTTGTGCGGTTTTCTCAACTTCCTCGCATTATAAGTTTCAGACTTAGAATTCTTTAAGTTTTTGTAGATTAGAAAACCCTCCAAACGGCCTCCAAAAAATACGAAACTTTGCGATTTGGTTGGTGACACGTACGAGAAGTGACCCGAAGTTGTAGAAGTGAATTTCGACTCACGGTTCGAGAGATACGGCCGCGTATCGGTTTTGGTTGGAAAAAAACAACTAAAGCCGGTACACGGCCGTATCTCCCGAACCGTGAGTCGAAACTCGCTTCTACAAGTTCGGGTGGCTTGCCCTACGTGAATCCGACCTAGTCGGAAAGATTTATAATTTTCGGGTACCGTTTGCGCGGTTTTCTCAACTTTCTCGCACTACAAGTTTTAGACTTAGAATTTTCTAAGTGCGGGTAGATTAGAAAACCCTTCAAACGGCCTCCCAAAAATACGAAACTTTGCGAATTGGTTGGTGTCACCTAAGGGAACCCAAACGAACTTGTAGAAGTGAGTTTCGACTCACGGTTCGAGAGATACGGTCGCGTATCGCTTTCGGTTGAAAAAAACTATTATAAAGCGGTATACGGTCGTATCTCGCAAACCGTGAGTCGAAACTCGCTTCTACAAGTTCGGGTTGCTTGCCCTACGTGAACCCGACCAACTCTGAAAGTTTTAAAATTTTCGGATGTCGTTTGTGTGGTTTTCTCAACTTCTTCGCATTACAAGTTTAAGCCTTAGAATTTTCTTAGTGCGGGTAGCTTAGAAAACCCTTGAAACGGCCTACAAAAAATACGAAACTTTGCGATTTGGTTGGTGTCACCTACGAGAAGTGAACCGAAGTTGTAGTAGTGAATTTCGACTCACGGTCCGAGAGATACGGCCGCGTATCGGTTTTGGTTGGAAAAAAAACAACTAAAGCCGGTACACGGCCATGTCTCGCAAACCGTGAGTCGAAACTCGTTTTTACAAGTTTGGGTGGCTTGCCCTACGTGAATCCGGCCTAGTCGAAAAGTTTCTTAATTTTCGGGTGCCGTTGCGCAGTTTTCTCAAGTTCCCCGCACTACAAGTTTTAAACTTAGAAATTTCTAAGTGCGGGTAGATTAGAAAACCCTTCAAACGCCCTCCAAAAAATACGAAACTTTGCGGGTAGGTTGGTGTCCCCTATGAGAAGCCCCCCAAACTTGTAGAAGTGATTTTTGACTCCCGATTCGAGAGATACGGCCGCGTATCGCTTTCGGTTGAAAAAAACTATTATAAAGCGGTATACGGTCGTATCTTGCAAACCGTCAGTCGAAACTCCCTTCTACAAGTTCGGGTGGCTTGCCCTACGTGAATTCCACCTAGATGGAAATTTTTGTAATTTTCGGATGCCGTTTGTGTGGTTTTGCTCTATTTCCTCGCATTTTAAGTTTTAGAATTAGAAATTTCTAAGTGCGGGCCGTTTATAAAACACTTCAAACCACCTCCAATTAGTACGAAACTTTTCTCCTTTTCAAGTTGTGGTGGCTTGCGCACTTATAAAAACACCAAATACAGCGGTTTAGTACCCCTAACTATTCTCCTCTTCACCGTTTCTTAGGTATGGACAGTTTCGAAGGAAGTTCTGTTGCCGGGGATAAATTTGTTCGTGCACAACCACTTGGCGAGTATCTTCCTCATGTTGACGAGCACCTAAAACCGAAGATTGGTATGACATTTCCCACCCTTGATGATGCGGAAAAATTTTATTCATCATATTGCAAATGTGCGGGATTCGCTATGCGTAAGGGTGGAAATAAATATAAGGGAAATGATGTAGTGGATAAATCATACGTCTGTAATAAAGCCGGGGAGTCACCGAATAGCTATAATGAAACCAGACGAGGTACAACTTCTAGAACGGGTTGCAAAGCTTTTGTCCGTGTGAAAATAAACCCACATAGTAGTTCACAAAGTAATACGTGGATTATTTATTCGTTAAATGGAGCACACAATCACGAATTCACTTCACCCGGTAGACGTCACTTGCTACCTCGAAACCGTGAATTGACTAAGACAGTTAAAAATGTAATTGGTCAAATGACCGAAGCTAATGTCCCTGTATGCAAACAAATGCTATTCTTTGAAGCTGCAAGTGGAGGTAATGAGAAAATTGGATTCACCGAAACCGATGTAAGAAATCTCAGGAGAGACGAGATGGAAGGTTTAAAAGGTCACGACGGACAAATGCTACTTGAGTTTTTTGAATCGAAAAAGGCGACCGATCCCTTATTCTATTTTGACTACCAATGTGACTCCGAAGGGCGATTGACACATTGTGTGTGGGTGGACGGTATCGCCAGAAATAATTACAAAGTATTTGCGGATGTTCTTTGCTTTGACGCTACCTACAACACAAACCGATACGGGATGTTGTTCGTACCATTTGTTGGATTCAACCATCATTGGCAATCAATATTCCTAGGTTGTGGGTTCATCCCCAATGAGACGGCATCCTCATTTGAGTGGTTCTTTGAAAAGTGGCATGCCGCAATGACATGTGATCCGATCAACATCGTGACAGATGAGGATTGCGGGATAACTTCTGCAATTTCCAAAGTTTTCCCAATCACGTCACATAGATATTGCATTTGGCATATTTTGGATAAGCTACCGCATGAAGTTCGAATGTCGAATAATGTTGATGAGTTCAGGGATGCTTTGAAGACTATTATTTATACGGCGGAATTTAAAACAGAATTCGAACAGAAGTGAAAAATTTGATCTGTCAGTACAAATTAGAAAATAACAAATGGTTGAAGGAAAAATTTGAGATCCGTGAAAAATGGGCCCCGGTGTACGCAAGAGACTCATTTTGGGGGGGCATGCTGAGTACCCAACGTAGCGAATCGCTACATTCATCCTTGAAGCACCATACTCATAAAAAGTACTCACTACATGAATTTGCCATCATCTTTGACCGACTCTTGGTAAAACAAAGACACGATGAACTTAAAGAAACACATCGTAATCGCGAGGAGCGGCCAAAATTGAAGACCGAGTGGGCATTGGAGTCACAAATGGCAGGGACATACACTTTGAAGATTTTCTACAAATTTCAACAAGAAGTGGTCAAAAGCTTATTACTTAATGTGAGTTTAATTGCGAGTATGGATACACCGGATAGTGCAGCTTATTCTGTAACAGTTTGTGGAAATTCAGAACCGGGGAGGGTGATTTCTTATTGTAAAATCAGTAAAATTGCTAAATGCCCTTGTTCCATGTACTACTTCGTAGGCATTCCCTGCAAACATCTACTTGCAGTTATTCGGTTCACAGATCACACCGCACTACCTGAACAATATATTTGTAGGCGATGGACCAGGGATCAAATGAGGAGAAGCAGTATACCGGTGGGCAATAATATGGGCAACAATTTTGCATCGCGTTATTGTGAACTTAGTATGCACTCAAGACATATGGTCGATCTTGGTTGTTCTTCAGAGCGAGGATACAAGTACATGCTCGACCACATGCTGAAGGGAATTGAAGGCTTTGCTAAGATTGATCCAGTGAACAGCACACCACACGAAGGTAGCGCACAACCTGAGAGTGGTGGACAAGCACATACACATGCACATGTAGGTGACCCTGTACAGTGCACCACAAAGGGTAGGCCTAAAGGGAAACGGTTGAAGTCGGTAAGAGAATGCCAAAAAACGAAGAGGCCAAGACTTTGCAGGACATGTCTTCGTGTCGTAGGTCACGATTCACGGAATTGCCCCAAAAATTTAGCAAGGTATTATATCAGAGATTTTGTATTTGTTAATTGAACTCAAACTTTATTATTTTTGGTCAGTACTAACTCATTCTTCCTTCTTTTTTTAGTGGATCGGTGGGCAATGAAGAAGCTCCAAACGCGGTAGAGAGTGATGATGACGAAGGCGAAGGTTCGTGCTAAGGGGGCTTTAAGAAATTTATTAATATGTATATCATGTCAAAATTTGAAAATAATCACCGAATAATTGCCAAATTTTATATTGATTCGTGCCGATTTTTTTGAATTTCGACTGGATTGTTAACCTTTTTTTTTTCCCCTGGTATAGGTCCGGAATGAAACAAGTTTAACGCGCCCAAATGGAAAAACGCAATGCGTTGAAAAGTTGTGTTATTTTTGGTTTGTATATATGTGTGGATAATTGCCGTGTTCTTGTTTGGTACAAGTAAATTAATGATGTTTTTAATTATAATGTAATTTCTGTACGTCAGTTTATTTTGTGTATTTGTGAACAAAGTTATATTACTATGCATTTTGACCAGGCAATTTGGTTGTGAATGCTTATTGCAGTCGGAAAATGTAAAATTAGTAGATGTATACAATTTGGGGAACTCGTTCTGTTTGGGAATTTTGTGTTAAGGAAAATTATCTGCCTGCTAATGTGAACAGTTTTTTATTTGTGTTGGCGATTGTGTATTTCGTGCATAACCAATACTGCACCTGTAAGTTCGGCCAATATCTCTTTTCTTAACCCGTTCTTGACGATAACGGTTTAATACAATCTAACCCGTTATCAGAAATAACGGGTTACAGAGATAGACATTGGTAGTACTTTGGTTCAATACTTCACATACGGTGGTTTTAGTTCGGCCAATATCTCTCTACTTAACCCGTTCTTGGCGTGAACGGTTTAATACAATCTAATTCGTTATCAGAAATAACGGGCTAAGGAGCTAGATATTGGCAGTCCTTTGGTTCAATACTACACATGTAGGGATTTAGTTCGGCCAATATCTCTCTACTTAAGCCGTTCTTGGAGGTAACGGTTTTATACAATCTAACTCGTTATTAGCAATAACGGGCTAAGGAGACAGGTATTGGCAATACTTCGGTTCAATACTTCACATATAGGGGTGTTAGATCGGACAATATCTCTCTACTTAATCCGTTGACACATTTTAGAAGCAAGACTAAAACTGAGTTGTTCCAAACGAAATAAATACTGTGTAATTGGCATCCAGATGATTGGTAGTAAACTTGCATGGTTAGTGATGGTAACTATCTAGTTGATGTTATCCAATCTTAAATTTTAAATGTAGGTACACACAGTCAGAATTCAAGTGTTGTGTGAATGCATTACTATGTAATTTGCTTTCAAGATGATGTTAGTAAACTGTCAATGTTAGTGATGATATTCAAGCTCAATTTTTAAATCGATATTCAATTCTCACTGTCATTGTTAGTCATAGCACCAAGGTTGGCCGTTATGTTTTACACAAAGTAAATTCACTATTCTCCTTGCAACTCATATTAGTCCTGTGTGAATTCTATTCGCTGTGCCATTTTGGAAATACTAACTCTGTTGCGGAATTTATCTATTGTTCTACCATCTAATATGATGGTTGGCACTTCTCTTATTGCTTGAAATATTCATAAAATTTATCTTTCATTATTCATAAAATTTATATACCATTACCTTCACTTAAATTTATATACCATTACCTTAACTTAAATTTATATACCATTACCATTACCTTCACTTATTAGAACGTGCCGTACGCACGTCTCACGGGCAATCCTAGTCCTCACATACAATCCAGAAAACTCATTCTCACAATCTCTTAAAAGTTCACAATTTCACAATTCTACAAAATGTACCACCTACAAAATATTCAAGCTTCAAGTGTACCACCTACAAAATCTTCAAGCTCCAAGCCGTTAATGATCCTACAAAATCTTCAAGCTTCAAGATACAAAATCTTCATCTTCACTGAACCTACAAAATCTTCATCTTGAAGCTACAAAATCTACAAAATCTTCAAGCTTCAATCCTGAAAGCTTCAAGCTTCAAGTGTACCACCTACAAAATCTTCACTGAACCTACAAAATGTTGACAATTTCACAATCTCAAGTATTAGGAAAACATAATAGATTTAAAAAAAATTTGACAGAACCTCCCCTAAAATATTAGCCCTTTTACAGAAATTCCTTACGGAATTCTGCTAACAATTAAATATATGACATCACACGCAATAAATATAAATCCTCGTTTATGCTCAACCGAGCAACATCACACAGGCAACATATATATATGGCTCTGGGGGAAAAAATCAGAATATAATGCAAGATACAAAATAAAAACCAAAAATTCTTTTGAAAATGTAATAATTTTTTTGAAAAACCTTCGAAAAACATTTAAAAAACCAAACAATATACCCAATACTCCACAAAATTATTGGTACGGGTATTAACATAACTATATTATATCATTATAATATACAGTTACTTACATCATCTCCAAAAATGCTAAATACTACAATTTTTACAACCTCCACCATACTAAACACCAACCGAATGAATGAAAAAAAAAATTACATGTGCAGTTAACTGAAGTCTATCATAAGGCAATCTCAAATGAGACCAAAGAACTGCTTTGTTATTAATACCATCATACTATTTTCTTCTAAGTATCCATGTGACCTAGTTCATATCTAAAATTTAAATTTAGTTAATCAACCTTAAAGTAAAACTCTTCTATCTCAGAAGCTGGATCTAAAAAACATTTGCAATTGACAATTCTCACCTTTCTGAAGAGAAAAAACTAAGGTGTGCAGACAGCTCCAAATGCACGGGCAACTTCTTCAGACTGAATGAGAAGGACAATCCGGGTTTTTTATGAATGTTGAACATTTATGAAATGGGGTTAGATTTGTGATGTATACATCAATGTTTACCACAATTGCAGCCTCAATGTGTTTTTCTTTACAGAAAAATACCTCGACGTTTTTTTCAATATACAGTTTAATAACTTCAGAATATTCCCATATGATTACTATGTGATGCAAATTAAACAACTTTGCCTTTACACATAAATTAAAGGACCCCCCCCCCCCCCCCCCCCCCAAACCTTCTTCTTCTTTTTTAATAACACTCCAGCCTAAAAAAAATTAGAAAAATTGCTTTTAACTCAAAAAAATTAAGATGAATCAAATTGTATTATTTACTTCTGTCCAAAATTAGTGTTAAGTAAAACACATGGAGGTATATATATCTTCAAGGGTGGTACAACATTAGGGTATTTTAATCACTAAATTAGCCTTTTAAACATAACTTTCAGTTTTTCCCGCAGATGAATCCCTTGAAGCATTAAACTTGCTATTTTAATGTGATTTTTTTTTGAACTATCACCTGAACTATGCTATCGACAGCTTTGTATGCGGCATCAACAGGGCCTGTCCCAACTGAACATGCAATCTTCTCTTCATTATCTGAGTTAATAAGCGTCACGGTTGCGGTAGTGAGGCCAAGTGTGCTGGATGTAACCTGCACATTATACATAGAAAATATTTCCAAATTAATCTGTGAACATATTTAGCACAAAAAAGCAGACCATAAATTACATTAAATCCAAACCTGCAGATCTGCAAGTGACCAAATGACTTTAGGCTGGAATATTTCATGTGAAATCAGTGCTTCTATGTCGTCGTCAGTTACCCGCTGTGAACACATAAAATGTTGTGTCAGGGTTAACATATAGAATGCATAAATTTGGTTCGTTTATATTAGGATATTGTGTGTGTGGTGGTGGGTGGGTGGGTGTGTATTGGGGGGGGGGGGGGGGGGGGGGGGTTGTTCTTCTGTCCATTTAAAATTCAAAAATACACAAATTATTATGCTAAAAATAATGTTAATGTTGAAATAGCAAAATTCAAAAAATGTGTGCATAAACGATAATAATGTGTGCATAAAAGATAATATTCAAAGGTGCATGTCTAAGAAAATATTGCTTAATTTAAACTTGTTAATTTTGTGTAATCTAGGTTTATCAAATGTGCATGTCTAAGAAAGTAATATACAAATTATTACTTTTAGCTTGCGTTGACGGTTCTTCACCTAAAAACAAAGTATTATCATAATATCATACATCATAATTGGAAAGTCAAATAATTCTGAAGTATTCATAAATAAGTATAGAATTTTGTTTTTAATAGGTTCATGGTTTTAATCATGCATTAAAAAAATTAAAGTGTAATGTGAAGTCATGACCCCATATCGAAGAATTTTGTGTATTGCTGGTTCTTTATAGATGAGAAGTTATTGCTAGTATTAGGATTAGTATTTAGGAAGAATGTGATTAACAACAATAAACATAAGAAACAACACAAAACGAAGAAAAACCGAATATTTAAGATAAGAGCAAACTTACTTTCATGTAGTTCTCAAAGCGCTCACCGAAGAAATGATACGCAAACTCGGTTTCCAAAATTTCTTGCAACTCATACTTGGACCTGTGCACAAATTAAAGTGCATTGGTATCAGAATCAATCTGTTTTCATAGATAAGTGAGATTTTAGATTTTAGATTCTCAAGTGAGATTCTCAAGTGAGATTTTAGATAGATAAGAGTCCTCATACTGATCATGGTTGACCATGCAGACATTCTCAAGTGAGATTTTAGATTTTAGATCTAGATCATGGTTGACCATGCAGACATAATCATGAGTATCTAGATCACTTCTAAGCCAAGCTACCTTACAATCCAATACCCTGCGAAATCCTAGGACAATTTCCTTATTCTTGTCATTCGAGGTATACAAAACCCACAAATTCACATCAAAACACATAATAACCATGGAATCGACCGAACAAAACACAAACTCGAACACACACCAACATACATTTTTTTTCCTAATCACCATTCACAACTCATCCGCTTCATTGTTGTTTTCCAAATCTATCATGAGACCCATCTCAATGTGCTCATACCTAAAGTAACAAATCTATCGTCTTCTCATCCGCTTCCATTCTCACTGAACGCTAAACACCATTCACAACTCATAAAACTATTCAAAGAAAGTCTATACCAAATCAACTCAGTATCATAATCAGCAAAACAACTCAAAACAAAACAAAACAAAAGATCATAGCTTTCCAAATCATACCCCCTTTCTGGTCGATGGCTTAACAGGCAGCTCCCTCTTAGTGACGACGTCCCCTTTGTTCAATCCAACAAACAGACCGCTATTCAAAAAGCCCATTGATTGTTTAGTACTCGACTAATAAACAGATAGGGAAATAAAATTAAGGTTCCTTGCGTTACCTGCGAAGAAAACGGAGGCAGCCGCCAAAGAGAAACCCTAGAAGCCGAATGAGAGAGAAAGAGGGTTTAATCGATGGAAACCCATCAACCTATGGCTGTGAGGTGAAATCGATGGTTGGATGGGGTCGAGTGCGACGGAGGTGAAATCGATGGAGGTCGAAACCTGCGAAGAAAACGGAGGCAGCCGCCAAAGAGAAACCCTAGAAGCCGAATGAGAGAGAAAGAGGGTTTAATCGATGGAAACCCATCAACCTATAGCTGTGAGGTGAAATCGATGGTTGGATGGGGTCGATTGCGATGGAGGTGAAATCGATGGAGGTCGGGAAGCGACGGTAGGCAGAGGCTGGAGGTGAGAGCGGAAGCTGGAGGTGGGTTAGGAGGTTGGGGGGGCACTGAAGGGAGGAGGAGGGAGAGAGTGAGAGAGCGGGGAGATAGAGAGAGGGAGACAGTGAGAGAGAGAGTGGGCGGGAGAAAGAGAGAGAGAACGGGAGAAAGAGAGAGAGAGAATGGGGTTTTTTATTTTTGGGGAAAAAGAGAGAGAGTGTGTGTGTGTTTTTGAATTTGTGGAGTTTGAAATTTGAGCGGGAAAATATGTTTTGTGAGAGTAGATCTGGTCCATTAATTTTGGGATAGATTGAATGTGAGCCACTTGATAGCTTTCTTTGTGTTTTATTATATAGATATAATAGATAATATACAAATCTACTCATTCACAACAAGCCATTTGCAAAACAAAATTTATTCATATAAAGGAACATTACAAACTGGTAATAACATATTGTTTGAAGAATAGGCGAAAATTGTACATGATCCGCATGCTAGTTGACATTACAAAGTCATCCCTTGATACTCGATTTTTAAATTGAAATTAATTTAGTATACAAGTACATGCTCGCTTTCTTCTCGAATTGGAAGGAAGGACTGCTGACTCTGCCTTTTTTTGAATGCATAAGTAGCCAGTTGTACCCCCTGCATACAATTTCATTCACTACTATTACACAGAGGTAGAAATTCTCCGCTTCGTCGGGTAGAGTAGTAGTGGGTGTAACCGTATATTCAAAGTACTTAACGACTTCTTGACACGCACTCCTCATATTCGTACTATTTGTTGCACGATTGTGAGGTGTGCATGCCAAGAAGTCGAAAAGTACCATGAATACACCGTGACACCCACAACTACTCCGTCCGACGAAAGCAGAGGATTTCTACACTCTATGTAACAATAGAGGACGAATGTGTATGAAAGGCGGACAATTGCTAATTATGCAAACACATCTAAAAGCTAAAAAAATAGAAGACTAAGGAAAACACTGTATAAATAAAAGGTAGAGCCAGCAGCCCTTCCCTCCCGCTTGAGAGAAACCTAGCATGCACTTGTACACTGTAACAAGTCTCTCTGCTCCTGCATCTCCATACACAAGAACTATTGTAGGCGACCATCCTTGAACTGAAGAGGCCTTGAATGCATAAATAGCCAGTTGCACCCCCTGCATACAAGACCCGTTCTCTACTGTTACACAGAATGCAAAAATCCTCTGCTTTCGTCGGCCGGAGTAGTAGTGGGTGTAACCGTATATTCGAAGTACTTAACGACTTCTTGACACGCACTCCTCATATTCGTGAAATTTGTGGCACGATTGTGAGGTGTGCATGCCAAGAAGTCGAAAAGTACAATGAATACACCGTGACACCCACCACTACTCCGTCCGACGAAAGCAGAGAATTTTTGCATTCTGTGTAACAATAGAGAACGAACTTGTATGAAAGGCGGGCAAGTGCTACTTATGCAAACACATCTAAAAGCTAAAAAAATAGAAGACTAAGAAAAACACTGTGGAAAAAAAAGGCAGAGCCAGCGGCCCTCCCAACCGCTTGATAGAAACCGAGCATGCACTTGTACACTGAAACAAGTCATCTCTACTCCTGCATCTTCATACACAAGAACAATTGTAGGCGACCATCCTTGAACTCAAATTTCTTCTACAACTCAAACTTCTTCCTCCCTATTAGGAAGAAAAAAGAGGTCTTGAAGAGAAGAAGAGAACATTGATTCCTCATATTTTGAAGAGAAGTAGAGAAAATTGAAGCCTCTCATTTGAGTTCTCTTGAAGAGAAGAAGAGAAGACTCATTTGAGTTGATGAGAGTCTAACTCTCTCAGTTATAGGCAATGAAAAAGAAAGAGTGGAGAATGATATGATAGCCCACTTGGGTTTCTCACTGCTCATCAATAGGGAGGAGATACGGATCAATACAAGGAGAAGGCAAAGGCAATATGGATCACTGCTCATCAATAGGGAGGAGATATGGGTCTCTCAGTTAAGACAATGAATGCTGAAACATGAAGAAGAAGAAGACAATAATGATAAACCTTGTTAGTCAACAGAGACATGATACAAGTCTCGAAAAAAGAGCAGCAAGGACAGCAATTGTCTCAAAATGTACAGTTGATGTTTGTAAATTACACCTATTTAACTCGTTGTTGGTGACAACGGATTAATTACACTAAACCCGTTAATACCAAGAACGGGTTAAGTGTACTTGATCCTGTTCCACAACTTGGTCTGTACATGACCCACCACTGCCAATCTTTGCCAATGTAACCCGTTGTTACCGATAACGGGTTATGCTGAAGAAGATCGTTGTCACCAACGACGGGTTAAGCACACTTATATTGGCAGAAGTTTATGGCTACTTGCAGAAGTAGATGCCGAAATATACGTTCGCTTTTAAACGTTATATACGATAACGGGTTAAGTACTTGTAACCCGTTATCTTCAATAACGGGTTAAGTCTACTTAAATTGATAGTACTCATAATTATTAACTCGCATGTAAAAAAAATGTGTCGAAAAGTTTGTAAATATAAATTGTACTTCACTTAGTCATAACAATTTATGAGAAATTTATGAGAAAATTTTTAATAAGTTTCCAGTAAAGAGTTTATAGATATTTAAGTTGTATCATTAATCACATACGCCTCTCCACTCTTTACGTACATTTCCTTCTGAACTCTACAAAATAGACAGTCATATGTGACTCGTTTGTTTTTTGATATTTTTTTTTAATTTCTTGGCGAGCCACGTAACTAACCAATATAAAATTGACCACATCAAACGGATATTCAAATTAACACAAATTTATTAAAATTGACCACATCCCACATGTACACTATACGAGGGAAAAACCACATGTAGACTGTCTAATGTAGGTACATGGGGCATGCACTTATTGTGGAAGTCAAACATAGATGTGGGGATCCACAAATACGAACCGAATTAACCTGAACAAAACACATGCAATGACCAATAACCCTAATCTTAACCTAACCCTAACCCTAACCCTAGACTAACCCTACTTTAACCTAACCCTAACCCTCGCTACAAAAAACCCCGCAATTTAATTTTTTTTTATTTTGTAAGACTTAATATGGTAACAAATTTAGAGTGGTTAGTTAGGGGAGAATAAATGGATAATTATAAAAATAATAAACAATTTATGGACATATGAATGTCACCTTACACAGTTCAGGAGACAGTTCTCGCAAAGAGTTAAGAGAAATTTTTAGAAAACCCAAAATTAGCCAAACACCTTAAACCGTTATTCACGAGAACGGGTTAGATAACCTTTACCCGTTGTTCCCAAGAACGGGTTAAGTACTTCCATTTTTGGGGGTATAGTTTGAAAACTTGGATAGGGCCCTGGTAATAATACTCTACATAACCCGTTCTTGCGAAGAACGGGTTAAGTTTAGTTAACACGTTATTCCCAAGAACGGGTTAAGTACAGTGATATTAGCAGGACTTTGATCTAAGGGCGATTAAATGGCTGTATCTCACGAACTGTGAGCCCAAACTCACTTCTACAAGTTGGTTTGGCTTCTCGTAGGTGACACCAACAAAATCGCAAAGTTTCGTATTTTTTTGGGACACCATCAAGTTAGACATATTTTCGTTTGTTGATACATATACAAGATATTGCATTCACAACAGGCAATTTGCAAAACCAAATTTTATTCATATAAAGGAACATTACAAACTGGCACTAACATATTGTTTGAAGATACAGAAAATTAAAGTTGAAATTAATTTAGTATACAAGTGCATGCTCGCTTTCTTCTCGGAAGTGGAAGGAAGGACTGTTGACTCTACCTTTTTTTGATTGCATAAGTAGCCAGTTGTACCCCCTGCATACAATTTCGTTCTCTACTGTTATACAGAATGTAAAAATCCTCGGCTTCCTTCGAAACTTAGTAGTAGTGGGTGTAACCGTATATTGAAGGTACTTAACGACTTCTTGGCACGCACCCCTCATATTCGTACTATTTGTGGTACGATTGTGAGGTGTGCATGCCAAGAAGTCGAAAAGTACCATGAATACACCGTGACACCCACCACTACTCCGTCCGACGAAAGCCGAGAGTTTTTACATTCTGTGTAACAATAGGAAACGAATGTGTATGAAAGGCGTGCAGTTGCTACATATGCAAACACACCCGGTCTTGCTAAAAAAATAGAAGACTAAAGAAACGAACACTGTGGGGAAAAAAAAGGCAGAGCCAACGGCCCTCCCTACCGCTTGAGAGAAACCGAGCATGCACTTGTACCCCCTGCATACAAGACCCGTTCTCTACTGTTATACAGAATGTAAAAATCCTCTGCTTTCGTCGGCCGGAGTAGTAGTGGGTGTAACCGTATATTCAAAGTACTTAACGACTTCTTGACACGCACTCCTCATAATCGTGATATTTGTGGCACGATTGTGAGGTGTGCATGCCAAGAAGTCGAAAAGTACCATGAATACACCGTGACACCCACCACTACTCCGTCCGGCGAAAGCAGAGAATTTCTACATTCTGTGTAACAATAGAGAACGAATGTGTATGAAAGGCGTACAAATGCTACTTATGCTAACACATGTAAAAGCTAACAAATTAGAAGACTAAGAGAAACACTGTGGAAAAATGGGTAGAGCCGGCAGCCATTCTCTAATCTTGAGCTTTGTCTTCTACAACTTCAGCTTCAGCTTCAGCTTTGTCTTCCCTATTGGGAAGTAAAGATGGGTTTTGAAGAGAAGAGGAGAACATTGATTACACCTGGTTATAAACAGTTAGAAGAGAAGAGGAGACCACTTATGAAGAATGAGGAGACTCCATTTGAGTTCTCCGAATAGAAGGAGAGGAGACTCCTTCTTGAAGTGCATGTGGGAGATCAAAGGTCCCTCATATAGATGGCTAACAAAATTAAGTGGGGAGCATGATAGGACCAAAGATTGTAGAGAGGGGTGTTGATAAATAGGGAATGGATCAGCACAAAACGGATGATGATGGTTGGATTAAACATAAATAAAAGATCACAAGATGCCATTACCTGTTAGTCAACGAAGTTTTGACACATTATTTGAAAAATGAGCAGCAAGGACAACAATTGTCCCCACTAAATTGATACACATCTCAACTTGTACAGTGTCTGTAAATTAGCCCTAGTTAACCCGTTATTGGTGATAACGGGTTAAGTACAACTAACCCGTTCTCGGAAACGACGGCTTAAGTACTTGTGAACTTCTGCCAATATTCCTTACCTTAACCCGTTAATGACGATAACGGGTTAAGTACTTGTTCCTGTGATCGTCAGTAACGGGTTAGGCTTACCTAAATCAGTTGTACTTTTGTAGTATTAAATTGCATGTAAAAAAAATGTGTAAACAAGTGTGACACCCACCACTTATGTAAAATACGTTAATAGTTCACTGACTGTAAAAAAAAATTATGATAGACTACAAATATTAAATACGTTTATATTTGTAGTCGGGAGGTGATAGATAATTCCAGACGCATTTCCACTGTGGAGTTTATAGATATTTAAGTTCTATTATTAATCGTATTTAATTCCATTCCTAGCCACATAACTAACCAATATAAAATTGATATCATCAAACGAATATTAAAAATCACACAAATTAATTTGTATTTTGGTTCATAAAAAACAATAAAAAAATGTTGTAGGTTAGGGTTAGGGGTTAGCCTAGGGTTAATAGGGTTAGGGTTAGGGATTAGGGGTTAGGGTTAGGGTCGGAGTCTCCACTCAACGACCTCTTTCGTAACAGGCACGTTCAACTCTGCCATCTTTTACCAGAAATGACAATACAAATATGTTTTCCACTGTCTGTGCAACAGATCCCCCGTTTAATAAATGGGGGAAAATCCACATGTGGATTCCCACATGTAGCACATATGGAAAAGCTACATGTGGGGAGGTAAAAAAACATTTAGATTCCTCATGTAGGCTTTTACATGTGTAAAAAGAAGATTTAGATATCCACATGTAGCCTACATGGGGAAAAAACCACATGTAGATCCCCACATGTAGCCTATGTGGAGAAAAAGTACACATGTAGATCCCACATGTAGCCTATATATTGGAAACCACATGTGGAAAAAAACCACATACAGATCTCACATGTAGCCTATATGGAGGATAAATCACATGTAGATCCCCACATGGAGAAGTAGTCTGCTTGCCAAAGCTGACAGAATTGTGTATCTAGCCTGTCAAAGCTGACAGAATTGTGTATCTAACTGACAGAAAACCACATTCTCACATGTTGAATTCATTAGAAAAATATTTAGATTCCTCATGTAGGCTTTTACATGTGTAAAAAGAAGATTTAGATATCCACATGTAGCCTACATGGGGAAAAAACCACATGTAGATCCCCACATGTAGCCTATGTGGAGAAAAAGTACACATGTAGATCCCACATGTAGCCTATATATTGGAAACCACATGTAAAAAAAAACCACATACAGATCTCACATGTAGCCTATATGGAGGATAAATCACATGTAGATCCCCACATGGAGAAGTAGTCTGCTTGCCAAAGCTGACAGAATTGTGTATCTAGCCTGTCAAAGCTGACAGAATTGTGTATCTAACTGACAGAAAACCACATGTAGACTCTCACATGTTGAATTCATTAGAAAAACATTTAGATTCCTCATGTAGGCTTTTACATGTGTAAAAAGAACATTTAGATATCCACATGTAGCCTACATGGGGAAAAAACCACATGTAGATCCCCACATGTAGCCTATGTGGAGAAAAAGCACACATGTAGATCTCACATGTAGCCTATATATTGGAAACCACATGTGGGAAAAAACCACATATAGATCTCACATGTAGTGGATATGGAGGATAAATCACATGTAGATCCCCACATGGAGAAAGAGGCTGCTTGCCAAAGCTGACAGAATTGTGTATCTACCCTGCCAAAGCTGACAGAATTGTGTATCTAGCTGACAGAAAACCACATATAGACTCTCACTTCTGTTGGTCTTCATAGTAGAACAAGTTCAATATTAGAAAAACCACATGTAGATCCCATATATAGCCCATATGGGGGGAAAAATCACATGTAGATCATAAAATCCACGTACAAAAAGATCAATAACGGGTTTGGATCAACACTGATGATAATGGTATTCCTAATGGAAAAGCCCCTCTGTGTTATTAGAGCGCAATGCCACCAGATCTAATATAGATGACTAACAAAAACTGGGTCGGATCATACGTGTGGGCACGAGTTCACATGTAGTAGCACAATAAGTGCATGTGGGAGAAGATATATTTGATTGACTGATGGATCGATGGATTCATTAGAACGGCCGGTTAATGTACTACAAGTTAACGGCTCGTACCACAAATTAAGATACTTGCCATGTTTTACATGTGGTTCCACATGTTACGAAGTCAAATATAGATGTGGGGATCCAGAAATATGAACTGAATTAACCAAAACAAAACACATGCACTCACCAATAATCCTATCTTAACCTAACCCTAACCCTAACCCGACACTAACCCTAACCTAACCCAACCCTAACCCTCGGTTCCAACAAAACTCGTATTTTTTTTTTTTTACTTTCACAAAACTTATCATGTTACAAATTTAGAGTGGTTAGTTACGGGCGAATAATTGGAAAATTATAAAAATAATAAACAATTTATGGGCATATTAATGTCACTTTGCACAGTTCTGGAGACAGTTCTCGCAAAGAGTTAAGAGAAATTTGTAGAAAACCCAAAATTTCAAACGCCGTAAACCGTTATTCAGAACAACGGATTAGTTAACCTTAACCCGTCACATATTAGAACGGGTTAAGTATGTATTATATTGCTGCCAATATCTCTCTACTTAAGCCGTTGTCGTCAAGAACGGGTTAAGTTAATCTAACCCGTTGTTGGCCGTGACGGGTTAAGAAGATCCATATTAGCAGCACTTTGGTCTGTATGACTTATATTGCTGCCAATCTCTCTCTACTTAAGCCGTTGTCGTCAAGAACGGGTTAAGTTAACCTAACCCGTTGTTGGCAGTGACGGGTTAGAATGACCCATATTGGCAGCACTTTGGCCTGTATGAATTATATTGCTGCCAATATCTCTCTACCTAAGCCGTTGTCGTCAAGAACGGGTTAAGTTAACCTAACCCGTTGTTGGCATTGACGGGTTAGGAAGACCCATATTGGCAGCACTTGTTTCATGTACTAGGTCTGTAGGACTGTCAATATCTCTCCACTTAACCCGTCCTTGCTGATAACGGATTAAGTAGAGAGATATTGGCAGCAATATAATTTATAAAATGTGGTTCACAAAATCACAAATGAAAGCACATCAAAGTAAATAAGACAACAAATATATTCAAAAGAAACTTGAAGGCGTACAAAAGTCCAATAACGACCAACTACTTAATTACTTGAACTAAATTCAATATTCACAAAATCCACGAATTTACAACAAAATTATACATATAAGATTGCACATGGCCAAAAGACAATTATTCACAAATGAAGCCGTTCTCGAATTTGGCTTGCATCCGACGCCCCAAAATTCACCTACAACAGTTTATCAACGTAGAAACAAACAATACGTTAGTTACTGCAGTGACAAAAACACCAACCAAAAGATACGCTACTACAGATCACTACAGATTACCGTCTACGGCCAGTCCGCTTGCGACCGCTTGGTGTGAATTGATTGGGAGGTTGCCTGGTCCTTTTAGGATTTCGCCGTGCGCGATGTGTTTGGGGAGAATCAGAATCATCCGACGACTGTTCCTCATCAGTACCCTGTTGACGACCAGGGATTATAATTCCCCTACTAACAACTTGTTTTCGCCTTAAGGGTGTTGGCGGCACGTTGGCGCTCAAATAGGCCTCAACCTGTGGACCTTCACCCGCGTCCTCCAGAGTACGACGGCACGGGGCTAACATCTCCCGGATTACCGTCTTGAAGCTCTCGGGTATTCTAGTCTTCAGGTGGTGAGCAGCTGTTCGAACAACCTCCCATGCGTTGTCAATCTGCAGTTGGTGAAAAATTCCAATTTAAACATCATTCAAAATTAGTGTACATCAATTGAACACAGTACATGCGTACAAACTATATGAAATTGGACTGACCGCTTTTCGATGTGCCTCAGCCCTTGGTTGGTACATCGGCTGGGAGGAGGAATATGCTGGAGGTGGTTTTACCTGGGCTTCGGGAATCGGAAGTTGCACCCCAGCTGGTACGGCGGCCGTTGGAGAAACGAACAACCGGGTTATTCGCTTGTACCACATCATGTATGCCTGCTGGAGGGACCCATCGTATGGTATCGCGACAAACATCAAATTTAGTGTCATTTGATGTCGCATGGTGTTCCAGTTGGCTACATGGTAACGATGAAAATCAGCCCAATCGAAGTTGGGCACCCGTCCCGTTCCCCTAACCTCGTGCAACTTTTTATCGTACGACCTGACATCGGGAATCTTCTGTTGATATCCGAATTGCCGCAAGACCCGGTCAGGATACTGGAACTCCACAACCGAAAAGTTCACAAGAGGTGCTGCCGTCAACCAAAGGGATCTGTCTAGGCAGACTGGAGGAACGCGTTGCAACCTGTCGGCCGAGTACGGTTCCCATGTAACGAACTCGTCCCGCATGTTGTCCAACTCATCTCTGTAGTAGGTCAGCGAATGGCGTGGGTTATCGGTCCACGTGTGTCGGCCGGCCCAATATGCTCCTACAGGAGGTAATAACTCTGCGGCCCCTGGGTCGGCCAAAAATTCCGGTATAGGCTTAGTAATACGGGGACGTCCGATGTGGATGCGTTCCCAACTCCATATCTGCATCAGCACCATTGGGCCACCCATCTGTGCGCCACCTAAAGAACATATGCACAAACTCCTGTATAGTAGCGCCAGTGCCGCACTCCCCCAACTATAGCGACCCGCATACTGGAAATCCTCCAACAACCGTAGGTACATCAACGGCACGGTTGATCCAGATGAGTTCGGGAAGATAAGTCCCCCTATCAAACTAAAAATGTATGCACGTGCATAGCACACCAGGTCAGCCTCACCCGACTCGGGGTTCAAATATCCCTCCTCGAACTGGTATTTTAACCAGGTGATGTAAAGTGATTTACCCTCGAAAGCCTCATCCATCACTTCTTCCTCCGCTTTTTGTTTCGCAGCTTCTATTTGTTCATTCAATACATCTTCATCAGAATCTGCGGGGGCATTTTCGCGGATATTTTTTTCGGCCTCCTCTTGCATTTCAAGAACTACCAACTGCAGGTCGATACCGAGTAAGTCCCGAACGACTTCAACTCGATCGAAGTCCATGTTCCCCGTCACGGCAACCCCATTGATTGGTAGTCCTGTTATCATTGCCACATCCTGCAGGGTCACAGTCATCTCACCCACAGGCAGGTGGAATGTGTGGGTCTCCGGCCTCCATCGCTCGACTAGAGCTGTGAGGAGTGGCCGATCTAGCTTCACAGAGTGAATGAATCTTGCTCCATAGAAACCGGCCTCTACCACATACGGCGTGATACGTTCATCCCAAGGAAGAACTGTGTGCTTCCGGAAATTTAGTTTTCTATCGGACCCATTCCACACGGCTTCCGATCGGTGTTTGGGTTGCAGGGTGAGTACGCTTGTGTCCACGGGTCCGGGTGATGTAACCGAGGACGACGGACCTGCCTCAGCCGATGTGGATTGACGGCCACCAACCTACACGAATAAATATAACAAATGTTATTATTGAGATAATGTTACATGTTTGTATTTAAAACCAATAATAGTAATCAATCTTACCTCAGTAGTTGGTGCGCCACTAGTGTTACCGGACTCGATTCTTGGTTGCCTTGTTCTAGCCATTTAGCTACCCGTCTGTAAAAAATTAAAAAGTTGTTGATAAAGAGGACAACAAAACAAACATACCGAGATTATACTGAAAAATGCACGAATGAAAACAAAAAAATCTATAAAAGTTTCCGACTATGTCGGATTCACGTAGGGTAAGCGACCCCAACTTGTACAAGTGAGTTTCGACTCATGGTTTGCGAGATACGACCGTATACCGCTTAATTAGGTTGTTTTCCAACCTCCAACCGATACGCGGCCGTATCTCTCGGACCGTGAGTCGAAATTCACTTCTACAACTTCGGGTCACTTCTCATAGGTAACACCAATCAACTCGCCAAATTTCGTATTTTTTGGAGGTGGTTCGAAGTGTTTTCTAATCGGCCCGTTTTTTAAAAAATTCTATGTCAAAAACTTCTCACTTGAGCAATTGACGCAATACCGCGCAAACGGCATCCGAAAATTTTAAAACTTTCCGACCAGGTCGAATTCACGTAGGGGAAGCCACCCGAACTTGTAGAAGCGAGTTTCGAGTCACGGTTCGCGAGATACGGCCATCTACCGCTTTACTCGGTTTTTTTCCAAGCATAAGCGATACGCAGCCGTATCTCACGAACCGTGAGTCGAAACTCACTTCTACAAGTTGGTTTGGCTTCTCGTAGGTGACACCAACCAAATCACAAAGTTTCGTATTTTTGGAAGGTCGTTTGGAGGGTTTTCTAATCTACCCGCACTTAGAAAATTCTAAGGCTCAAACTTGTAATGCGAGGAAGTTGAGAAAACCGTCCAAATGCCATCCGAAAATTATAAAACTTTCCGACTTGGTCGGATTCACGTAGGGCAAGCCACCCGAACTTGTAGAGGCGAGTTTCGACTCACGGTTTGCGAGATACGGCCGTCTACCGCTTTATTTGTTTTTTTTCCAACCAAAATCGATACGCGGCCGTATCTCTCGGACCGTGGGTTGAAATTCACTTCTACAACTTCGGGTGGCTTCCCGTACGTGACACCAACCAAATCGCAAAGTTTCGTATTTTTTGGAGGTCGTTTGGAGGGTTTTCTAACCTACCCGCACTTAGATAATTCTAATTATAAAACTTATAATGGGAGGAAATAGAGCAATACCGCGCAAACGGCACCCGAAAATTTTAAAACTTTCCCAATTGGTCGGATTCACGTAGGGCAAGCCACCCGAACTTGTAGAAGCGAGTTTCGACTCACGGTTTGCGAGATACGACCGTATACCGCTTTATAATAGTTTTTTTCAACCGAAAGCGATACACGACCGTATCTCTCGAACCGTGAGTCGAAACTCACTTCTACAAGTTGTTTTGGCTTCTCGTAGGTGACACCAACCAAATCGCAAAGTTTCGTATTTTTTGGAGGCCGTTTGAAGGGTTTTCTAATCTACCCGCACTTAGAAAATTCTAAGGCTCAAACTTGTAATGCGAGGAAGTTGAGAAAACCGCCCAAATGGCATCCGAAAATTATAAAACTTTCCGACTTGGTCGGATTCACGTAGGGCAAGCCACCCGAACTTGTAGAAGCGAGTTTCGACTCACGGTTTGCGAGATACGGCCGTCTACCGCTTTACTCGGTTTTTTCCCAACCGTAACCGGTACGCGGCCGTATCTCTCGAACCGTGAGTCGAAACTCACTTCTACAAGTTCGGGTGGCTTATCGTAGGTGACACCAACCAACTCGCACGGTTTCGTATTTTTTGGAGGTCGTTTGAAGGGTTTTCTAATCTAATCTAACCGCACTTACAAAATTCTAATACGAAAAACTATCGTGCGAAGAAGTTGAGAAAACCGCGCAAACGGCCTCCAAAATTAGTGAAACTTTCCCACTTGGTAGGATTCACGTAGGGGAAGCCACCCGAACTTGTATAAGCGAGTTTCGAGTCACGGTTTGCGATATACGGCCGTGCACCGCTATACTTGGTTTTTTCCAACCGAAAGCGATACGCGGTCGTATCTCTCGAACCGTGAGTCGAAACTCGTTTCTACAAGTTGGTGTGGGTTGTACTATGTGAGACGAACCTACTCGGAAAGTTTCGTATTTTTTTACGGTCATTCGCAGGGTTTTCAACCATAACCGCACTGAAAATTCTAACTAATTTCGTATATACAATTCTAATTCTACAAGATACTAATGCAAGAAACATAATTCGGCAATTGAATATACTTGAGGTCAACCCGATTCCACATCTATAATCTACTAACACATTTTAATTTTTCTTCCAATTTCTAAATAAATCACTACACACAAATTCAACCAAAAAAATACAAATGTAGATTATTGGGTTCAAGAAATAGTGTATACCTTACGGAATAGGTCGAAATCAAGCCAAGCAATCGGTTTTCGAAGAGAACTAGGGTTCCGATTTCGTATCTAGGGTTCCGAAGAGGGGAAGAGAAGCTAGGGTTTCGAACGTCGGAGTTAGGGGGTTTCAATCTTCGGAGTTGGGAGAGAAGATGGAGTTCTAGGGTTTCGATCGTCGGAGCTAGGGTTTTTTTAGGGTTTTTTTCTTTTTTCCGACGTTTGGGTTTATTTTCGTCGAAGAAAGAAGAAGAGAGCGTTCGAAAGAAGACGAACTGTATGTCGACGAAAATGAAAAATATAGCCTTAACCCGTTATTCCGAAGAACGGGTTAAGGCCAACTTTTTTATTAAATTTTGCCTTAACCCGTCGTTGGCAAGAACGGGTTAAGGCAAGATTTTATGAAAAAAAATCTGAACCGTTGGATCTTCGATCCAACGGTCCAGATCGAAGTTCGCACGGGTCCGTGCGAACCGACCCGTTCCGGCCCGTTTGCAACCGAACAACGCCCTATATATATATATATATATATATATATATATATATATAGAATTTTAAAAAGTTTTTCCCAAACTTTTTAAAATTCCTAAACTGCCTCACTCGCTTTCTGAAAAAGTAAGTTTGGTTAAAAATAGGTTGCTTTTTCAGAAAGCGAGTGTGACACTCTTGATTTTTGAAAACGTAGCCTCTGTATTTTTTAAAAAGCGAGTTATTTTTAACTGAAAAAGCGAGTGTATCATTTTGGTAAATACTTTCAAAAGTGGGTCAGTTTTGTAAATACTTTAAGAAAGTGGATTATTTTGGTAAATACTTTCAAAAAGTGGGTCATTTTGGTAACAAGTTCATCTTCTCTCATCATGGTATTTGTTCTTTTTCTTTTTTGGTTGATGCATTTTGTCGAACAGTTGGTGTGCATTAATATTTGAGGTTGGTATTAGAAATGGATAGTTGGATCAATTTGTTGGGGTGTCCTGCAAATTAGTTTTTTATTTGGATGAGATTAGATCTATAACGGGGAAGAAATTCTTGTTTGATGGATTTGTTAAAAAGGTGAGGTCATAGCTTTGGGGTTTTCGTTTTTTTGGGGATTTTAAAAGGTTCTAGATAGAATATTATTGGGAGCTTGATTATTATTTTCTATCTGTTAATGGGCAATCATTAGAATTAGGGTCTTTATTATTTTAAAATATGAAATTCTCACTTTTGTGTAACAAAAGTTATACTTTTTTTTAAAGAAATGAGTTTATAATTATTTCTTTAGATTTAATTGCAGGATTTGACGAAAGACATACTAAGGATTGCAGGAAGTCTTTGTCCTGACTATACTTCAAAAAGTGGTAAGTGTCATGATAAAAAAGTTTTTCCCAATCATGTAGTAAGTCATAAGAACTATATTTTGAAGTCATGAATGTGAGACAACTACAACTCAGGCCTTAGAAAACACACACACATTCGTCTAAAAAACATTAGTTAAGTGCATGTAAAGGTGCAACAAGTATGGTACAGATGTTGGCTTCTTTTATATGGAATAACATCAACATTTTCTTCACACTATTGAGTATAAAGGCTAAAGTTCAGTTGCTTCCATCAAAGTATGGTCAGATACACAAGACTTGAAGAAAGAGACTATCATCAACCGCTATTAGGTACCAAATTCCTAAATGATAAAACTATAGTCAGATTTAAGACTTCCTGTAATCCTTAGTATGCCTTTCGTCAAATTCTGCAATTAAATCTAAAGAACAAATTATAAACTCATTTCTTTAAAAAAAGTATAACTTTTGTTACACAAAAGTGACAATTTCATATTTTAAAATAATAAAGACCCTAATTCTAATGCTTGCCCATTAACAGATAGAAAATAATAATCAAGCTCCCAATAATATTCTATCAAGAACCTTTTCAAATCCCCCAAAAAACGAAAACCCCAAAGCTATGACCTCACCTTTTTAACAAATCCATCAAACAAGAATTTCTTCCCCGTTATAGATCTAATCTCATCCAAATAAAAAACTAATTTGCGGGACACCCCAACAAATTGATCCAACTATCTATTTCTAATACCAACCTCAAATATTAATGCACACCAACTATTCGACAAAATGCATCAACCAAAAAAGAAAAAGAACAAATACCATGATGAGAGAAGAGGAACTTGTTACCAAAATGACCCACTTTTTGAAAGTATTTACCAAAATAATCCACTTTCTGAAAGTATTTACCAAACTGATTCACTTTCGAAAGTATTTACCAGAATAATACACTCGCTTTTTGAAAAAGCAAGTTTAGTTAAAAATAACTTGCTTTTTTAAAAAAGCGAGTCTACGCTTTCGAAAATCAAGAGTGCCACACTCGCTTTCTGAAAAAACGACCTATTTTTAACCAAACTCGCTTTTTCAGAAAACGAGTGAGGCAGTTTGGAAATTTTAAAAAAAAGTAGGGTGGTTTGGAAAAAACTTTCAAAAAGTGGGACAATATGGGAAAAATTTCTATATTTTTCAACCGAGCAAAACCCCTTTTTCCATATATATATATATATATGTGTGTGTGTGTGTGTGTGTGTGTGTGTGTGTGTGTGTGTGTGTGTGTGTGTGTGTGTGGATTTTGCTCGGTTGAAAACGGGTTCGTTTTCAACGGGTTGGAAAACAGCCATCCTGGCCGTCGATCTCGCTCTGATCTTGATCGGCGGATCAGATCGAGATCCGCTTAAGTCTCCCACTAATGCTGAGAAAAGCGGAGGGACATTTTCGTCACTTCACGCCAAAAAACTTTTGGGACTTAGCGTTTTTTTGGCGTAAAGTTTTTTTTTGTCCAAAAAAACACTTAGGCCGTTGTTTGAGACAACGGCCTAGGTTGTTTTTTTTAACAAAAAAACATACCTTGGCCGTATGTACAAGTGTTTTTCCAAACACTTGTACACACTCAGGGCTTCATCTCCCTCACTTCGTCACAAACACTATCTCTCTTTCTCTCGAGCTCCCGAAACCCATCCCCAAATCCTAGTTCACTCTCCCAACCCCTTTGGAATCGATTTCTTTGCCTTGTCGATCTCCGCCCCTTGTGGAAAGCTCCCTATCTCTCTCTTCCTCTCCCGAATACAGCAAACCCTAACTTCACATCCAAATTCCCAAATCATCTAAACCCTAGCACAAATTGTCTTCCTTTGTCTACAACAGCGTGCAGCGGCTTCTCACATCTTCGCCAACTCTCTATCACTCTCTCTTTGGACCAGGTATTTTCTTAATCCCAATCCACTATAATGAACTCTTTGAATTTATTGATTTTTTTTCCAATTTTGGAGTTGTTTTTTTTGGTATTATGCGTAGTAGTATAGTCTATAATTTAGAGAGTATATAATTAGCTCTGATCATGTATGTTGTGTACATTTTGTTGACATTTTCGTAGATGTACTGGTAGTTGTAGTGGTGGAATATAGGAGACGAAAAAAAACGAGATGAAAAAATTCAATTTGTACGAGTAGGTCGGACTCGCCGCGTAGAAGGTAACGGAACTTGTAGAGGCAATTTCCGTCTCACGATTTGTGAGATACGTCCGTTTATCATTTCAATTCCATACAACGGATATAAAGTGATACACGGCCGTATCTTTCAAACCGAGAGTCAAAACTCACCTCTGCAAGTTCCGGCGGCTCATGTTTGGTGTGCCAGAGTTGACGCCCAAATTTAGGAAATAAGTTTATCATTTTTGTTGTTTTGACGCGTATATAAAAAAACTTCAATCTACCTAGGAATTTTTTTAGTTCGGTCTCAATACAAAAATGCTTAAACGAAGTTGAAAAAATACGAAACGGTGCACGTAGGTTGGGCTAACCATTCACAACGCAACGGAACTTGTATTTGCGAGTTCCGACCCACGGTTTGTGAGATACATTAATATATCGCTTCCCGCTCTATTTTAAAGAGTGAAAGTAATACACGGGCGTATATTTCAAACCGTGGGTCGGAACTGACTTCTACAAGTTGCGTTGGCTTGTGTTTGGTGTGCCCTAGTTGACAGCGAAATTTAGGAATTTTTGCATCTCGTTTGTGTTGTTTTGACGCGTATAAGCGAACTCTTTAAATTTTTTCATCTCGTTGGTTTGTGTTTGCTAATTTTCGCCGATTAATTAGTTTCATATATGCAAATTTTGTTACAGAGAAATGGCTAGAACGAGGGGAACCGGAAGGGGAAGGACATCTCAGGAAGCACGGGGGGAACATTCCACAGAGAATGTGAGAACTAATAATTTGTATTGTCCCTAATTTTGTATTTAGTGATATTGATTTGAGACTAATAATAATTATGTTTTTTGGTTCGTGTAGGTTGGTGCATCCTCTTCGATGACAGGACGTCGTGGTTCAGGACCAATAAATCTCGGCGAACTCACCTTGCAAGATCGCCACAGATCCACGGAAGTGTGGGGTGGGACGACGCGTAGGTATAATTTCCGCACCCACGAGACCATGAAGGTGCATCCACGCACCCACGAGTACCTTGTAGCGGCCGATTTCTATGGAATCAGCATGATGGGGAATGTTAAACTCGACCGAGCACTTCTCTCGGCACTCGTGGAGCGCTGGAGGCCAGAGTCGCACACGTTCCATCTACCGGTCGGTGAGATGACGGTGACGCTACAGGATATAGCGATGATATCCGATCTTCCAATAGATGGGTTGGCCGTGACGGGCAATATTAACTTTGATAAAATAGAGATATGCAACGAACTGCTCGGTACAGAGTTTGATGAGGCGGATGCGGACGATGGTGACATTTTCTAAGGACAATCAATCCGACTATCTTGGTTGAAGGAACATTTTGATGAGACGCTGACCAACGAATCGCCCGACGACTATGTACAGTCCTACACCAGAGCCTACATTCTAACGGTGATCGGAGGGGTTCTATTGCCTAACTCATCGGGCGATACGGTGCACCTCATGTACCTACGATTGCTCGCCGACCTAGGCATAGCTGGCCGGTACAGCTGGGAAAGCTGCGCGTTGGCAACGCTATACAGGGCATTGTGTCATGTAGCGCTTGAAGCATCAGAAATGACCGGACCGATGATTTTGTTACATATTTGGTCCTGGGAGCGACTGCACTTGGGTCGTCCCCACATTAGGAGACCCAAGGATGGTTGGATGGCTCAACCTGAAGATCCTACTACGTTAGCACCATTAGGGGTATATTGGGCTGGTACAAGGAGTTACAAAGACAACCCCAAGGGTGTAATAACGTACTACAGAGACGAGTTCGACCAACTACGTGAAGAGTTTGTGATTTGGGCACCGTATACACCCGAGCGTGTGGGAGGACTACCGCCAATATGCACCACCGAGTCGCAGTTGTGGCTGACGACGGCTCCCCTCATCAACTTCGGTATAGTCGAGCATCCGCGACCGGAAAGAGTCCTTCATCAGTTCAATCTTCAACAAGATAGTCCCCCAAACTACGCAAACCTATACAATCATGAGTTACACGCCGTTAGGGGTACCGGCCACATGCCTACTCATGATTGGGCAGATTACCATCGTGTTCACGTTGCAGAATGGAACGAGCGACGGTTTGCACTTGTACTCGTCAATGTTCCAGAGTACGATGGAAGACTGCAAGGAAAGTACATGACTTGGTTCCGACAATATACACGTTTGTACATCTCTCCCGATACAGTACTACCTGCTGGTATCCAACGAGAAATTGAGGAGAGGGAGATTGAACCATTACCCGCATATTCCAGTTCACAGCCCATGTTCCAACTGAAGGCCACAGCTATACGTACAGTGGTAACTTCAATCTTCATATTTATTTTAATCTTCTTCATACGTGAAGTTCATGAATTCTTTCAATTATTTAATTTGTGTAATTATTTTTGTTGGTTTTTTCTAATTTAGATTGATAACACGATGGACATGGCAAAAGAATGCGCGGAGGTACTAAAAAGTAATGTTGGCACGCCTATGAAGAGTTTCGCTCGGAGGATGCTCCTTGGATGTCGTAGCAATATGGATGCTTTGGGATGTGTCGAACGTTTGGATCGAGCATTACACGGACCGAGGGGGGGCCGACGTAAAAGTGTGAGGGATAGGCCAAGTTCATTGATGGGGCAGCCGGGACCGTGAGATCAGAGAACGACAAGGTTCAACTTCACATCCATCTCACGAAGAAGCGCAGGATGAAGAGAGTGGGGAGAGGGTTGTCGGAGACGTACAACAAGAGGAGGGTGGATCGGAACAAATCCCCGATTCGCCAATCACGATGCGGCGCCGAAACCCTAGTCGGAAGAGGCGTGCACCACAGCATTACACGCCCGGTGCTTAGCCAATGCATTTTGGAGGTTGTAATTTTTTTTATTGATTTTGTGGGTTTTAACCTGTTGTAACTAATTATTGGATAATGTGGTTCTTAAGCGTAAGTGTAGTTGATGTTGTTGTTATTAATTTCTGATAGTCAATTATGGTGGATAATTTTGGTGGTTGTATATATGTATTTTGTCGGAGAATGTAGGTGATGGCAAAGTATTTGGAATTTGGTGATGTGTACAAGTGTAGCAGCTTCAGCTGCTCTGTATAAATGTAGTTTTTTTTTTTTAAACCTAAGCCGTATCCCCAAACAACGGCCTAGGTTATAGAAAATTATACTTGTTCCAGTTTTTGGATATACCCAGTTTAAACATATACCCAAGGCCGTTGTTGGAGACAACGGCCTACGTTGTAGTAGGAAAATATACAAAATTTGTTGTGCTCTCTGACTTGTTGGCTTTAAAAATAGCCGACAAGTCAGAGAGCAGCTCTAGTTTATAGATATACCCTAGGCCATTGTTGGGGACAACAGCCTAAGTTGTAGGTGAAAAAAATAGAAAAATTATCTTGCTCTCTAACTTGTTGGCTTTAAAAATAGCCAACAAGTCAGAGAGCAGCTCCACTTATATGGCCGTGTATCGCTTTATTTGGGTTTTTTCAAGCAAAAACAATGCATGCTCATATCTCTCCAACCGTGAGTCGAAACGCTACTCTACAAGTTGGAGTTGCTTGTGCTACGTGAGACCATCCTACTCGCAAAGTTTTGTATTTTTTAGAGGTCGTTTGAAGGGTTTTCTAGTCTAACTGCACTAAACGCTTTCTGAGTCATTTACTTTTAATGCGAGGAACGTGAGAAAACCACACAAACGACATCCAAAATTTATAAAACTTTGCATCTTGCTTGAATTCACCTAGCACAAGCCATCCCAACTTGTAGAAGTGAGTTTTGACTCACGGTTCGAAAGATATGGCCGTGTATCGCTTTATTTGGATTTTTTTCAACCGAAAGCGATACACGGCCGTATCTCTCGAACCGTGAGTCAAAACTAACTTCTACAAGTTGTGGTTGCTTGTGCTACGTGAGCAACCTACTCGCAAAGTTTCGTATTTTTTGGAACCCGTTTGGAGGGTTTTCTAGCCTAACCGCACTAAAAGATTTCTGAGTCATTTACGTCTTATGCGAGGACCGTGAGAAAACCGTACAAACGGCATCCAAAATTTATAAAACTTTGGAACTTGTTTGAATTCACGTAGCACAAGCCACCACAACTTGTAGAAGTGATTTTCGACTAACGTTTTGAAAGATACGACCGTATATGGCTTTATTTGTGTTTTTTCCAAGTAAAAGTGATACACGCCCGTATCTCTCGAACTGTGAATCGAAACTAACATCTACAAGTTGGGATTGCTTGTGCTACGTG
The DNA here is from genome assembly GCA_017893485.1 of Hemerocallis citrina. Lineage (NCBI taxonomy): Eukaryota > Viridiplantae > Streptophyta > Magnoliopsida > Asparagales > Asphodelaceae > Hemerocallis > Hemerocallis citrina. The sequence goes on along the minus strand of CM030363.1, from coordinate 252,104,109 downwards.
AGACCATCCTACTCGCAAAGTTTCACATTTTTTGGAGGTCGTTTGAAGGGTTTTCTGATCTAACCGCACAAAAAGCTTTCTTAGTCATTTACTTCTAATGTGAGAAACGTGAGAAAACGGCACAAACGACATCCAAATTTTATAAAACTTTGCAGCTTGTTTGAATTCACCCAGTACAAGTCAACCCAACTTGTAGAAGTGAGTTTCGACTCACGGTTCGAGAGATACGGTCGTGTATCGCTTTATTTTGGGTTTTTTCAACCGAAGCGATACGCGGTCGTATCTCTCCAACCGTGATTCGAAACTAATTTCTACAAGTTTTGGTTGATTGTGCTACGTGAGCCTATCCTACTCGCAAAGTTTCTTATTTTTTGGAGGTCGTTTGCAGGGTTTTCTAGTCTAACCGTACTATAAATGTTCTAAGTAATTTAATATGTACGGCACGATTATAAATACAACTCAATCTATAATATCATCGACCGACCAACAACTATTGCACTTGTAAATTCATCAAAATACTACTTACAAATTTCTACATCTAAAATTTTTTTAGACAATTTTTATATATGGTAAAATATTGAAAAGAGACAAAAACAATTTAAAAATCAACACAATTACAATTACTAAGGCAAAAATTTAATCATTACCTTACAAAATAAATCTGAATTTCGTCAATGTAGGTCTCGTGGCCGAACTACGGTTTCGTTTTTGGGATGACAGAGTTGTGTTTGGAAGTTTGGAGTAGAGATTGGGAGAGCGAGATTATATGGGGATCGAAGAGGAGGAGGAGTGGATTGAAGTGAAGGAGCGAACGGAGGAGGAGAGGTTTCAATTTGGGGAGCAACGGACGGAAGAGAGAGAGAGAGAATCGCCTGAATGATAGAGGAGGGAAGTGAGAGAGGAGTTGCCGGAGTGAGAAATTCACGATTTTCGGAGATACTGGGTTTGGGTTTATCCAAAAACGAAATAGAGAGTGGGGAGAAGTCGACGAGGAAGAAGAACTGTATACAGTTCTGAGATTATATCTATGCCTTAACCCGTCCTTTACAACAATGGGTTAAGGCAATATTTTTTTATAAAATTTAGCCTTAACCCGCTGTTGCCGACGACGGGTTAAGGCTAAATTTAATAAAAAAATATATGGAACGGCCCAGATCAAAGTTCGCACGAGTCTGTGCACACAGACCCGTTTGCAATTGAAGAAGCCCCTATATATATATATATAATGGGAGAAGGCCTTAGTGTTATTTGTAAATCTATCAACGCGTGTGACGCACATATATAACTAATATGAAAGAGGTTTCAGGTTCAAGGCCTCACTGCATCAGAGTTTTTATTTTTTTAAAAAATTTTTAAGATGTTCATTGTCCGTGCATAACTAATATAAAAGAGGTCTCAAGTTCGAGGCCAGACTACGACGAAATTTTTACTTTAAAAGATATATATTTATTAAGATGTACATCGCACGTGTAAATTACTAGTGTGTGTGTGTGTGTGTGTGTATATATATATATATATATATATATATATATATATATATATATATATATATATATATATTCTAATTTTTGAATAATTGTTGAGAGTTTCACTCTAATACCCTAGAGAAATATGTTTCAAAGATTTTTCCCGATCCACAAACTACGTGTACTTTACATAATATACAATGTTATGTATTCTCAAACTCCATTAAAAATGAGTCATACTAAATGTTTTAGTAGTACTAATAGTTCATGCGTTTCAACAAGTCCTCAACATAATAAGTGGCTTCACCACTTTTGTTAACACGACCGTAGTAGTAATAGTCCATATAGTCCACCGAATTCCACCCCACTAAGAATAGCAGCTCCAACACTTCTGTCAATACCAGTAATAATATATAAAGTCAAAAAAAATTTCCCAGTAAAAGCTGACTCCACCACTTTTGTCATTCTTTAATACAACTTTCTTCCGCACTTCTTCGACATTCCCTCCTACCCCAAATCCAATCCCGCCACACCATCCACATGTCCTCAAACCCCTAACCCCTCCAAGTACGCACAATCTTATCCCGTCACCATTTTGCTTTCAAAAAATGCTACACATACATGAGATTTTACCCAAACTTACATGAGACTTGTCTTTTAGTGATTGTTGTGTGTTATCTATTTGTCTTTTAGTGATAAATGGACCCACCAATCAATAAAAGACAAGTCTCATATAAATTTGGGGTAAAATAAACTTTTAGTTGGCTAAGCTTTACGAAGCATGCCTCCTACTTGTTTCCCCTATCCTCCACCTCCCCCCCCCCCCCCCCCTCTCTCTACCATCCTCACCATGGTCCTATCGGGGCTCGAAATGAGGGGATGCGTGCCCACTATTGGGGTCCATCCACCTCTACCTTCTGCTCCACCACCTTCGACAAACCTCATACCTGTATCCCCACCCATCGAAATTCACCACCCCATCCCATAGCACAACCCCTCAGAGGATGGAAATAGGGAGATCTGACACAATCTCCCCCAGGTGTGGACACCGCAATGCGCATCACCAGCATCATCGGAGCGACTCTAGTCATCACCGCTACCCATCACCTCAACCCAGAGGACGAGCCCATAGAGAGGGTCCACCTACTGGACACTATGGGAGTAAGAGGAGCACCTCGCCTCTTCGCCCTCTAAGAGAGAGGAGGGATCATCGGAGTTATAGCTACAGGTATCAGAAACAGAAGTAGCATCAACCTCAACATTGTCATCACCCACACCCCAACCCCAACATCAACATTCGCACCTGCAACAACAGACTCACCAACAACCCCACCCTCTTTCACTTAGCCTACAAGAACACCAACTGCACCAATCCCCCCCCCCCCAACCCCAACCATCACTCCCAATCCAACCATCCAATCCACACCCATCGCCAGCCTCCCTAATTTCCTCAGTAGGTGGCTAAGGCTCCGCTACAACCCATTGTCGATTGGGCTCCATAGAGGAGTATATACGAAAACATTAGGATGGAGAGTGCACATGAAATGAGTGGGGATTCAAAGGAGGAACCATGGATGGAGGTCATCGGGAAATCAAAGAAGAGGAACAACAACACCCTCCTCAAAATCAATTGAGAACAAGAAGAAACAGAGAAAAGGAAAGTGCAAACCAGTACCTTGCTTCAACTGCGGTGACCTGGGTCACTACCGAAAGGATCTCACAAAAGAGGTCTGTTGCTTCAAATGCATGAAATAGAGCCATATCTTATACGTTTGCACAAATATCACTGTTACTCTCAACGATGATGAACGTCCGGTAGAGAGAGGTAGGTCGCTGGATAACCCCACTCACATCCATCTAGCTAATAGCCTTAAGACTATCAAACAAGAAGAGAAGTGGCTCCACCAATGGTGTGCGACAGCCAGAATCAAATTAGGGAGACCATTGGAAAGCCATGCCCTTGAAGCCTTCAATTTACGGTGGCTGATGAGAGGCCACCGAGATTGGGTGGCGAAGAAGATGTGCCACATGAAATTTCTTATTTCATTTCTCCCGCCGTAGAAGATGCAGGATGTTACTGGCATGGGTATGGTAGACTTCGTCCAATTTAAAGTTGAATTCTTTCCATGGTCCTCTAGCTTCGGAGCAGAACTACCACAGTTTCGGAGCAGAACTACCACAGTGGGAATGCTATTGGAATTGGATACATAACGCCCCTCTTCATTTTTGGAAGAGGGAGGCGCTGTAAAAGATAATCTCAGAGTTTGGTACTATCAAAGAGATCGATGAAAAAATTGTGTGCCGATCAGAGATTGTATCGGCTAGAATCAAAATTCGAAGCCCAGATATCACTCTAATGCCCCAATTTGCAAAAGTCTCTCTTTTGAAGAATCGTACCTTATTCAAATTGTTCTCGATAAGAAGGTAGTGCTTGAGTTAGTGCAAGTGGCAACACCACCTCCTCCCCCCTCACATAGAGACAGTCGGACTTTTAAACAGGTGGTCTCCCTGGAGTGGGATCTCACAATCGACAGTGCACATGAGATTGAACGTGCACACCATGAGCTTATTCGAGAGGCGAGGGAGATGAAGGAGCCCCGACGGCGTACAACGTTAACCAACGAACCATAAAAAATCACCTAGAGAGACACCCCAACATATCGACCGTCAAGATCTAGGTTTGACCAAATCCCTCAACGGTCAGGATCGACTGGAAAAGGTGGGTTTCACTCCCTGCTTCCCACTATACGAAATTATGGGCACGCAATTGAGGCACAACAAATGATATAAGTATACAAACTCATATCGTCCATAAGCTGTATAATACGAGTAAGCCCAACAACATGGGTAACAATAATAATCACATGAATAATATTGGAATACAATAACCAATATCTGAGATACAAGAAATTCGGAGCAAAATAATTGAGAATAAACAATGTACTAAACAGTTTATTACAATGAGGTGGTAGAGAAATAGCTGTAGTAATTCCATCTAGAGAGTTTGATCATCAAGTTCCTTCTGTAAATCATCATCTGTCCTGTATAAACATTAACTCAAAGAAAATAGAAAAGTACCCGTTAGAACAAGCTTCGGGCAGAGGTAGCAACAAGCAGTAAAATGGTAAGATAAAAAAATATAACATGGAAGGAACAAGAAGTAGTAGTGCAATTACTGAAAAATAGTACAATACAAGATTGAAGGAAGCAAGAAACTAGGACAATATGATCATGTAAGCAACAACTGTAAACAAGTGTATTCAAGACTTCAAAGTATAATCAATTAGTAACCTAGGATCAGTTAATCAATAATCATGTAATCAAGAATCCAGAATCATGTAATCAGGAATCACATAATCAAGAATTAAGAATTATGTAATCAAGAATTAAGAATCATGTAATTAAGAATTATGCTTAGTGTCAATCTCAAGTTTCTCAGTTTTATTAACTTATCTAATGCACGTAATCCTGTATTCCATACCACAAGTTTGGACGCATATCAATCATGTGACGTTTAGACTTAAGTGGTGAGTTCTATAGGATTATGTACTCTGGTCTTCTAGTGATAATATCAATAAACAAGACATGCAATCAAGAATCGTGTAATCAAGAATCGTGTAATCAAGAATCAAGAATCAAGAATCAAGAATCACTATTCCGGAAAGCACGGGCCCCTTCCGAGTGTACTCCCTTATATTGCCCACTACTAAGCCTTACCCTTATAACTCCGGCTTGTTATTCTTTTACAATAATTAATCATGAACACGCAGTCGATATGACTAGTGGAACGGTAATATCAATACAATATCTAGAAGATATCAAGGGCTACGCAATGCATGGTATGTATATAGTTCAATGCATTAAATATGAAAAATAACGGATTTATATGCAAAAATGTAAAGATGAATTTTTAGATAGTAGCACCTATCTGCGTTCAAATTCACTTTACAGTTGCTACAGGGAAGCAAATTCGATTCCGTCAGAGATTCTAGAAAGTAGACTCCCTTCCGGTTCCAACACATAATCACACGATACATTCTAGAAATAGTAGTTAAGCGTAAAAATTTATTATTTGCTGGTTTTGATGTTTCATGCACAGTTCTGTTCTGGAAATTCAGAAGTCACAATACTAAAATGTTAATAACTTACAATCTATAAATTGGATTGAGAAACCGTAAGATATTCTGGATTCTAGACTCGATGGGCTACGATTTTCATGTATAAAGTTATTGGATACAATATCAGGAACTAGGTTGAATTCTCAATGTAAAAGACAGGACAATAGGTTTCGTGCAGTTCCGGTTATGGAATTTACAACATGACAGTAATAAAATTTTGATATCTCACAATCTATAAATCGGATTGTGAAACCGTAAAATGTTCTGGATTCTAGACTCAGAGGTCTACAATTCGTATGTACAAATTTCTTGAATTCAGTATCTGGAACTAGGTCGAATTCCTAGTACAAAATTGGAAAAACGACAGGGCAGATATGTGAATATTCGATAACACGATACGAAGTGTGTTGGCAGTTCAAGATTTGAATAAATTGTATGGAATAAGTAACTAAACAAGAAAATATGACGATAACTAGGCTACTTATTGAGAGTTCAAGAAAACGCTTGCCTTATACGTGATGATTATAACGATCGTGGTAAGAACCACGGGAAGAAGTAGCGACGGTAGCTACAGAGCATGACAGCGAGCAACACGACGATAATAGTAAGAATGGCCACATTAGCGAGTAAGGCGATGATAACAACAACAAGCAAAAGCAACGACAACAATCATTGGCGATGAACGATAGCGGTAACAACAGCAACACGACAACAACAAGAAGTAGAGGCATATAAGAGCGGCGACGGCAACAAGTAAGAGCGGTGGTAGTAATAAACAAGCACGATGACACCAACATGAACATCAATGTAGCAAGGGAACTTTGGTTCGTCGGGTTGGTGAAGGCAGCAAGAGTGGTCGGCAGTGGATGAGGTGCTTGCGGGTGTTGGTTGAAGGGGCAGTGAGTCGGAAGGCGATGGCAGTAATGAGAGTCAATGGAGATGGAAATGTTGGTGTGAGTTGTTTTGGTTTATGGCGAGGTGGTGGCTCAGGTGAAAGGAGGCAGCTAAGGTGGCATCGGGGGATGGAGATCGGGATGAAGAAGAGTTCGGGTGGCAAGTGGAGGTGGAAATCGGGTTTTAGGGAGGAGATGGGTTACGGGTTGAAGTGGCAGTAGGAGAGAAGAAGAATGAAATAAGGTGGAGACTGCATGCATGTGTATAAATATATATTTAAAGGGGGAGTTGTAAGGGTGTATGTGTATATATAAATATTTATATAAAGGGGTAGGGTTAGGCTGATGAATGGATTGAATGTATGTAGATTTAATATAGTGAGGAAAATGAGAGTGTGGGTAGTTAGGCTGCAGTATAGAGAGGGGGTAGTAGGGAGAGGTGTAAAATGTCGTAAAATAAGTTGGGGGTTGGCTGTTAAATTAGAGAATTAGGTTAGGATTATGATTAGGATTATAATTAGGATTAATCAAGGTTTAAATTTAAACTCCAATGGAAAAATTCACAAAAATTTAGAATGGATCAAAAAATATTTAAGTTATAATAAGAATGAAATAATGTCTGATAAAGAGTCCAAAGAGAAGAAAAGAAATAAAAATTAATTGATAATACAAAATTTTTACGTAATAAAATACGTACAACTGGAATAGGGGGTTACAATGGGTCAAAAGCTGAGCCACCTTGAACAACTACAAACATATTAGATTGCTCAGATCCGACAGACCCATTTCCATCCTTGGAAAAAGATAAAAAAGGAAAGCTCAAGTGGAAACTCAACACTGAGTAGGTGTAGAAGGGGAGATACATGTGGAGCAGAGTAGAGAGTTAGAGGTTGCCAAAGCTGAAAGAGGAAAGAATCCTAAGGCGCTCAACCTCAAAAACCTCGCTCATAAAGAGAAAAAGATGGTTGCTTTGGGGTGTGAAAAAAAGAAGAGAGGAGACGATTTGGGGAAGAAGGCATGAGATGAAGCATTAGATGAAAGAGAAAAGTCACCAAACAGCAGAAGCTCTGCTCAAAAAGAGAAAAATGGGACCTTTTTAGCTCTGATCAAAAGAAGAGAGGTGGCGGATAGGGGATGAAGATAGGGTTAGGAGCGAAAAACCTAAAACACCCATCAACCCCCTTGAATACTCCACCATCTGCAACCTCGAATCCTCCACTCTATGACCACGCGCCACATGCACAAGTCACATGTGTGGCGCATGAGGATGTTAAGATCTCTAAATCATTTAGGCCTTGTGATGAGTTTGGGCCCATAGAGGGGCCCATCAGCAGCAACTGTAATACCCCGTAATTTCTAAAGAGATATATGGTGTGTGTATATATAATAATAATAATAATAATAATAATAATAATAATAATAATAATAAAGTGGCAGTTGGTAAATAGTGGATGAGAGAATGTGAAGGGTGGCCCACACGTTGAAGCATAGTAGGTGCTGTTGTGGATTGTTGTGGGCTGACGTCATGTGACGTCAGCATTAGGTGGCGCCCACCGGGGATTGTGAGGTGTAACCCCTGTTTTCGTTAATACGTATTTTTCAAGTATTTTCTCGTATTTTAAATTCTTAGTATCTTGTAACTATTCTTTCTCAATTTATTATATTATTCAAACTATTTTATAAAACCCAATTGTTTATTATAAGTCCAATTTCTTAATTGATTTATTTAAATGATTTGAAGCCCAAGCTCATTTGATTAATTTAAGCTCAATCCTATAACTAATTTATTATATTATTTTTGAGCTCATAGACCAAGCCCAAATCCAAACCCAGTACTCATATATATATTGTATAGACTCCATCCAATATGATTTTATTCAAATCCCCATATTTTCTAATCCAACCGTATACAACCCCTCACATTCCCCACTCTTCACATTCAGTAACCCCATAGCCCCCACTCTCATAATAACTACCCATTTATTATATTATATATTTATTATTTTATTTATAAACATCCCTCTTCCATCTCTTTCTCCTCCCGCACTCTCTCTTTTCTTTGTTCGAAACCCAAAAACAGAAACCCCCCCAATCCCCTTCGTCTTCTTCTCCTCCCCTATGTTTCTCAAACGAATATATAGACTCTCGAACCCAAAGCCCCGTCTCCCTCCATCTCTGCCACCAACCGCCTCGCCATCACCACCCTCCTCTGCTCGACCCCTTCTCCGCTCGCCTCACCACTCCACCGCCATAGTCGAGCCTCCGAGAACCCATCCGCTACCTCCAAGCTCCAGCCTCATCTCCACCAGTCGAGCCCTCCGCCATTGTCGTCATCCCCTTCAACCTCCCGAACCCATTTCCCTCTCGCCCATTGCCTTTGCCTCCTGCTCGAGCCTCCCTAGACTCCACTGCCTCGACGCCTCATCCATCCCATCGCCATCTCCCTTCTCGTCTTCCTCGACATCGAAGTCTCCTCCTGCCTCAACTCCCTCACCGACATTGTCCCCAAGTTCTCCTCGTCCTCCCACCGAACCACCACAGTCCACCCCATCGAGCTGCTCGCCTTCCCCAACCTCCGAAGCACCCCGCATCATCACCTTCCACCATTGTCAACTGCATCTCTCGCTCAAACCTCTGACGTCGTCGCTTCCCGATCGCGTCGCACAGCACTGCAAGTCCCTCCGAAGTCCTCCTTCCTCGTCGACTGCACCCTATCGATCTTACGCCATTACCGTCGAGCCGCTCCTCCTGCCTCCTCTATTTTCTCCGAAAAACAGAGCTCCAGCCAAAGTCTTCATCTCCCCCATCCTCGACACCATCGAACGTCACCTGAGACCTCCCCCACTTAGTCGATGACTACCCTCGCACAGCCCATCGCTTGCGCGCCAGTCGCCAGTCTCTCCCGCGCGCCTCTCTCTCTCTTCGGTCGAATTGAGGAAGAAGGAAGAGAACAAAGGATTGGTATTTGGATTTTGGTGTTTGGTGTTTGTGTGTGGGAACGTGTTTGCTGTGTGTTGATCTGTGTTTGGTGTTCTGGAGAAGGATTGGTGTTTGGTGTTTTGTGTGAAGGAGTTGTGGTTTGGTGTGTTGCTGTTTGCCTTGGGATCCACTGTGGATTTGTGTGCTGTTTGCTGTTTTGCACGTAGAGCGCACGTGTTTGCATCTTCCCGTGTTCGTGCTTCGCTGTCCGGGATTCTGATCCCGTTATTCTTGTATTCGGTATTAGCGCCGTCTCTCAGGAAAGTATCCTCTTGTACAATCCGTTTTTTCTCGTACAAGCTTTCTTTGCAAAATACCGCAAGTAAATATATTCTTTAACTCTAATTCGTAATCTTCGGTCGAATTGAAATCTGTTACTATACATAATTCATTGATCCCGTATTCACATATGATCGTGAATACCTTGTTTCCATGCATTACATGAACACGATTGATACACACATATGTACTCTTAGGATTATACATGATTATGTGCATGATTGTTTTACCCGTGATAGTAGTTTCAATATGATATCTTGTTATTGTTGATTAAAATTAATAAAAGTAACAGGCTGGGGTATAAGGGTAAGGACCATAGTAGTGGACAATATAGGTAAGTGTACTCGAATGGGGGCCGTGTTTCCCAGTACATGGTTCATGAACTTGTTGTATTTTGATGTATTCATGAAGCCATTACTTGGCTCATGAACTTATTGTATTCATGAACCCACTGTGTGGTTCTTGAACTTGTTAGTATTCACGAACTTGTTTCGTGAACTTGTTACTTTATTTTCGTATTCATGAACCATGCTTGCTTGATACTTGATACCTGAATACACCGCCCTATAAAATCTACCATTAGGCCTAAACATAACTGATTGTATGTAGCAACCATGTAGTAAAAGTATGGATGCATGAAGTGCTACCTAGATAGAATTAATAAAAGACATAAGATTAACACGTACACTTGCATGATCCAATTACATGTACATGTTCATGTTGACTTGATATTTATTACTTGATTACTTGTACATGATACATGATACTTGATACTTGATCATTGACACTTGTTACCCGTACTTGATACTTGTTTACTTGATTACTTATTTACATGCCACGTGTTTCATGATATCTTGTTCTTGATCCTGTTTACATGCTATATTTCTCCTATTACATGATTCTTGACTCCATGATCTCTTTCCCTGCTTTTGTTTCGTTTTGTACTTGTCACTTTAGCTTGTACCACTTGCAGCCCGTGACTTGCATTAACGGGCGTCTTCTTGTTTCCTTTTTTGTATTAATGTACTTGTAGGCCCGGATGGAGAGTTACCAGAAGGTGTTGTTGAGCAAGTGTTTTAGTCTTATTTATTTTTATGTTACTTTAGTTCATGTTTTATTCATATACTCCTTATTGTATCCGGGCATGTTTGACCCGTAACTATGTTTTTATTTCCAGCTGTTGGTTATGTTATGGACTATGTCATGTACTTTTGTTATCCTAATGTGATTTTGCATGCCTGCGTAGTTTGTTTTGCTATCTTGTTGTTGAGTTACCTGTACAGCTTATGAATAATGTATTCGCATCATTTGCTGGGCCTCAGTCACGTGCTCGTATTCCCGTATTTTGGGAAGCGAGGAGTGACATGAGGTGAAAGGCAGCGTGATGTCTCGGTTGAGTTTGGTGATGTGGCAGGGGGCCCACGGGGCTTTCTCTATGCACGGGAGTAGGGAAAAAGGAAAGAGAGTATTAAAGTAATCCCATATCGAGAGTATACAATGAATAATTTAATATAAATATAATTGCATATGATCAGGAGTCACCTAATTGGTTAACCACCTTTTGAGATGCAGCATGTGGTGGGCAGTTGTACTATAAGTATTAATTTGTCTTCTAAAAATAATGTAACCCCTGTTTTTCGTTTTTCGTATTTTTGGTGTATTTTTCTTCTTCTTAAATATTTGTACTCTCTTGTATTTTTCTGGACCATATATTGGAGTTGTTTTCAATATATATATTCATTTTTGGCTCAATCTTGATATTTTGTGATTTATTTTCGGTTCCTTGATTTTTTATTGATCATTGTTATTATTTTCGCTCTTCATTGTGTCTTGCTCTTTTTATTTGTATCTTTGGGTGCTCATGGTGATTTGGTTGCTCATCCTATTCTCAATCATATTGTTTGATCCCTAATTAATTCCCAATTCCAGATTAAATCCTACAATCCTATTATTAATCCTATACAAATTTATTCTATTGGATCAATCCTATTCCTACTCCTAAACTATCCACAACCCAATTACCTCATACCCAAACCCTAACTGAAACCCTGTATATATAACTCCTCTCTAAAACCAAACCCTAATACTCTAACCCTAGTACACATCCCGGCCTACTTCTCTCCCTCTCCTGTGCGTGCTGTCACCCAACCCCGACACCCAACTGACCCGAATACACCCCCGATCTACCCCCTTTCGGCCTGGACTTCACCCTAGCCGCAACCCCATCTCCCGAGCACCACCTCTCCATCATCTCCTTTATCTCGTTCTCTCGTTTCCGTCCGCCGTCCGTACAGCAGCAGCAGCCGCTGGAGCAGTGATAGCCAGTTTCGGCCAGCCGCCGATACCCACCATCCGATCTCGCTCTCTTCCTCTTGGAGTTTGCACTTGTGTGATCGTGTGTTGCTTTGGTTCGTGGATTTCATTCGTGGTTTGGTTCGTCGCCTGGGAATCCTTTCCCATTATTCGTGGTGTTCATTTCGTCTTCGGTTAAGGCAAGTAACTTGTACTCAAATTCCTTTATATGATATAAGTCAAAAATATCGCTTATAGTGTAGTTGGGTTCTAGAGACAACTCGTGTGTGTGTTATTTTTGATAGGTTTTGTCTCTATTGTGCTATTTGACCATAGTTGCCTCACGACACAAAATCGATATGAAAACAACTAGGTTTGACCGTTCTTGATCTATTCATATATGTGAGATAATTAGGTGAAATTATGTGTTTGATGAGATCCATGTGATATGATGGTTGTGAATATGTTATATACTCTATTTCATGATGTTTGGACACTTAGTAGACTCTATACCATGTGTGATTGTGATTGTGATTGGAACGAGTTTCGTGTGGGTTATGTTGGTTTTGTTTTCAAGAGAAAATCTGTATTTATCGATGATCAGTTTTGATTTATATTTTAGACCATATTAAGTTCAGAATTATTAATTTTTGTATTAGACATGAATTGTAGAGAAATCTGTCTTCTTTCTAAACTCTCTGACCTTGATCGATTTCGTTTTCGTATAAGTGAGTTATGGCGGTTTTACTAACAGAGGTGTAATTTATTTCTAGATTTCGTTTCTTGATGATTTTGATGGTTAAACTATTTTGATACTAGTCCTAATTATTATTTTGATCTGAAACTTCACACAGTATTTCTGAATTTTTTTCCAAACTGTCACACTTTTTGAAAGTTTTTCTCAAACTGCCTTACCTTTTTTTTATTTCCCAAACTACCTCACTCGGTTTTCGAAAAACCGAGTTTAGTTAAAACTCACTCGGTTTTTAGAAAAACGAGTGTTAGTCTTGGATTTTTCGAAGAGTAACACTCGGTTTTCGAAAAACCGAGTGAGTTTTAACTAAACTCGGTTTTTCGAAAACCGAGTGGGTCATTTAGGTAAATACTTTCAAAAGTGGGTCATTTTGGTAAATACTTTCAAAAAGTCGGTAATTTTGATAACAAGTTGTGAACCTCTCCATTGAGTTTGTTAACAAGGTGAAGATTGTTCGTGCCGGTGCGATTCTGCCTCTTGTGCATGTGCTCAAGTCGCCGGTGGAGGAGGAGGCGCGAGGAAATGCAGCTGGAGCGATGTTTAGTCTCGCGTTGGAGGATGGGAATAATCTTGCTATTGGAGATCTTGGTGCAATCCCCCTGCTTTTGAGCTTGTTTGGTTCGGCTGGGTATGAGCAGGCTGCGAGGGTTGAAGCGGGAATGGCGCTTTACCATTTGTCGTTGGCACCCAACAATTTGTCTAAGATTGCCAAGGTGCAGGGAGATGTTAAGGGTCTGTTACATGTTGCAGCCAATTTGCAAGGAAATGGTGATGAGGAGGAGACAAGTAGTAGGAGGAGGAGGCAGTTGAGGAGAGTTGTTATGATGGTGCTGGCGAGTTTGGCTAGGAGGGATGAAGGAAGGGCGGCTCTTATGGATGCGGGTGCGGTAAAAGCGATGGTGGAAGTGATGAGGGGAGGAAAAAAATTAGTAGATGAGGACAGGGACGAGGACAAGGTAGAATGTTATTGCTTGGGTGTGATGTATAAGTTAAGTAAAGGGGGGATGAGTAGTATGAGGTTTCGGGCATTGGCAAGGGCGGTCGGAGCTGAGGAGGTGCTACAATTGTTATTGGGAAAGCACGGGGAAGTAGAAGGAAGAGTAGGAAAGGAAATGGCGAAAAAGATACTGAATATGACAATGAGGAGGATGAAGAAGTGGCAAGTGTTGTGTCAGATGGGTTGCTATCGTTTCGGAGGAGTTTTGATGGTTTTGGCAGCAATTCACCTTCCAATTCGGCCAACTTCTAGCATAGTGAAGTTCTTCTCAAACTTCTTTGTTGGTTTTGTTTATTTTTTTGGATAATGAAGTTGCTTGTGCGCAACTGTGGTTTGACTAGAATTGTTAGCTTCTTGACGTATATTATCTAACTTATTGTTATATATAGTTTGCCAAGGGAAGATTGTCTTGTTTCAAATAGTGTGGGATTGTATAGATTAGTTAGTTTTTAATTTGTTCTCTGGTTTTCTTCTTTATGTGATCATAACAATTTCTTCATTAGTACATCATTATGAATTTGGCAATTCAAACTAAATACTACATTTGCATTGAGAGATGCACGACCCATTGGTGAGAAATAGCTACTAACTAATCGCTCGCCAAGAAAATTTTGGTTGGAGAGCAATTGCGTGTAGAAGCCAAGGTAGTAATTTAGGCTAATGTTGAAGAATAGTGAACTTGTTACCAAAATGACCCACTTTTTGAAAGTATTTACCAAACTGAGCCACTTTTGAAAGTATTTACCAAAATGATCCACTCGGTTTTTGAAAAACCGAGTTTAGTTAAAATTCGCTCGATTTTTCGAAAACCGAGTGTTACTCTTTGAAAAATCCAAGACTAACACTCGGTTTTCGAAAACCCGAGTGAGTTTTAACTAAACTCGGTTTTTCGAAAACCGAGTGAGGCAGTTTGGAAAAAACTTTCAAAAAGTGGGACAGTTTGAGAAAAAATTCTGGTATTTTTATACCTATCTAGGGACTACCCAGAATTTTGGTAAATTCTATTGATGAGTTTTATACGTCGTTTCATGCTTGTTTATGAAAGTTATACTTGCTGTATTTTGCTCGCTGTTTTGTAAAGAATCGTATTTTCACCGTATTTTCTTTTACTGTATGGAAAATATTTATGAAATATGAAAGTTAGCTTATTTTTTCTATTTTTATCTCCCTTTGGCTGATTTGGATTTCGTTTCACGGTTTGCGAGATATCACAGTTCTCGTACAGCAGTGTTGGGAATTCCAGATTTGCAAAACTATCGTTTCTTGGTGCTTTCTAATTTTTGTTGACTGAACTAACTTTACTGGAATATTATGAAACTTTACATTATGATACTAGAAATATAGGGGATTACCCCATATTTTTACTGGATTTATTGGAGAAGTTTTAATGCTATTTTTTCTGACTTGAATACGATTTACTGATTTCTGGTTGAACGTGTTTTCCGGATTCAAATCAGTTTTGAGTTATGATTTTGTAAAATACTATATGGCTTATATATAATCGCTGGATTCGTGTGGAAGTCTATTTTCCATATTCTTTGACGGATTTAGATTTCTATAGTAACAGGAATCACTGTTTTAGTACTGTACTGTCATGCTGTCCTGAATATGAATATACACTGTTTTGCTCGTTTATGTGACCGTATATCATCTATGCATATTTATTTATTTCCCTGAACCTAATACTGATTGTATCATGTTAGTTTGAAACTATCTCATGCACTATCATGTCTGTTGATAACCAAAATAAAAGTGATCAAGCCGGGGTTTCTTAAGGGAAGATCTAGTAGTGGAAAATATGGAAACGTGTACTTGGAAGGGAACTAGTGTTCCATACTGATACCGTTACTGTTACTGTTACTGTTACTGTTACTTTTACTGCTACTGTTACTGTTATTTCTACTGCTACTGCTACTATTACTGATACCTGAGTACACTGCCCCATTATGGTCTACTATGAAATCTAAAAGCGAAACTGTTTGTTGTAGCAACCATATGTTATAATATGGGGCGCATGAAGTACTACCTAGCAAGTAATACACACAAGAATGTAAGAATATAAGACTGATACTGTTAGACTGATACTGTTAGACTGATACTGTTAGCCTGATACTCTAAGACTGATACTATTAGCCTGATACTGTTGGACTGATATTGTTATACTGTTACATTGATATACTGAGCTTACTATTACTGAACACTGTTAGTTTCCATATGACATTATATTTGACACATTCATTTGTACTGTTAGTGTACCATGCTAGTTAACTTTGTTTTACTGATTCATGCTATTTATTACTGTTGATGCATTATTCCATGCTATTTGTTTATCTTTCCCATGTACTTGTATCCTACATTATAAGTGACCCGTAACTTGCATTGACGGGTACTTGTTTTCTCTTTCCTTCTCCTGTAATTATTAATTGCAGATCAGAATGGTCAGCTACCCGACGGCATTGGCGAAATGAGATATTAATGCTGGATTTCTTGCCTATTAGTATTGCCATTATTGTTGTTTTGAATAATTTATTATGAGTACTTGGATGATTACTTTGTATTTTTGGGCGAGGTGACCCAGGATTTTGTCTTATCCAGATTCTGATTTATTTGAGATTAATACATTTTGTTTCAAGTAAATTCTGTTGGTTCATTAATTCAATTTGCATGTGTGTGGTTGATTCTCTTTTGCTTCCGACTCTGGTTATTTTGTGAGATATTGTAAAGATTCCTGAACAGCTTATGGATGATGCAAATCATTCGCTGGGTTGAGTTGCGTATCCATATTCCGTATTCTTTTTGGGAAGCAGGGCGTGACAAATAATAATAATAATTGTCTGAGTATTAGGGCAGGGCGTTACAAATGGTATCAGAGCCGACTTTCGACATCGAGTGTGGGAGAGCCGTGAGTTATTGATGTGTCTAATTTTTATACAAATATTTGTACTTATTTACCCATTAAAAGTACTTGTTTTCGTCTATCTTGTGTTTAATTTATCTTATTTCCATAAGATTTCAAGTAATTAATTATTTTTGAAGAAATAAGATTGTTGATGCAAAAAATGAAGATTCTTGATAAAAAAATCAACAAACAAAACAAACATATTGATTTCTTAATTTTTATTGTTTTGTTGATTTTTAAATTATACAATTTTGCCATGTGAAATGAAAGATATAAATTTTAATTTGCCAATTGAGATGAAAATATAATAAACAACTGTAAAAGAGGTTTAAATGAGCTAATATGATTATTAGTTAGTTTAATTAATTTTAAACTAATTATTTTTATTTTTAAACCCTAATTTCTGGTCTTATTTTGTGTATGCAGCACGTGTTTTCAAGAAATGGAAAGAGAAGAAAAAGGAGAAAGAAATAAAGAGCAGGAAGGAAATAAAAAAAGAATAATGGTTTTTCTGCAAAAAGTAAACCCTAATTCTTCCACCCGTCTGCCTATAAATACAAGAGAAAGGAGAGAGAAAGAGGACACGCCATACAAGAGAAGGCAGAGCGACGACTACCTTCACATAAATAAAAAATCCTGAGTTGGCGGCTCAAAACCCTAGACAAAACAAAAACTTGCAGCAGACTTCAAAACGAAAAGAGAGAGAGAGAGAGAGATTAAGCCTTGGCTTGCAGACGACAGAGAAGGCAGCAGAAGGATCTGACGTGGCACAGGCACAGTACTCATCGGCGCGTGTTCCAAGGCAAAACTAGGACGTGCTGACTTCGTGACGTGACGGCTGCACTATTGCGGCTCAGCAATCGAGGCAGGACAGGACTCAAGATCTGACGTGGCGCTGCGTTCTTCGAGACAGAAACAAAGCAGAACAGGACAGCAAAGTGGCTTACTGTTTGGTTTGCAATTTTCTTTAGTTCTTTTTGTATCACTTTTCTCTCTAATTTTATTATACAATCCATGAACAAATTTGCTAGTTGCAACGTTATTATGAACTAAATTTATTTTTCTAGGGCTTCGATGTAGCCTAGTTTTGAGAACACAATTTTTAATTCCATATTATTTTTCTATTTTTCCATGGTTGTGTGTTTGATTTTTGTATTTATTGCTTGCAATTGTTTGGCCAACTATTGTATGATTTATTGGATCATGGAGAGACGAAGAGGTAATTTGTGATTTAGAACAATAAAAATTGAACACCATTGATTGAGCGAAATTAGAAATGATTTACCGCGATTGATGTGACCGTTAAGAAATCCACAGAATTTAATGAGTCTTCGATTAAGTAAATTTGCATAGAGATATGACAAACTGTTAGTTGGAGATATTTTTGGTGTTGTTCGAGAGAAAGCATTGAATAATTTGGGGATTTCGGTCTACAACTTGGAAAAATAATCTTTTCATCCATATGGAATTATAAATTGTGTGGGATAAACTAGGTGATGTCAAAAGCCCTAGAATTGATTTTGCAATTAATAAACAATATAAATTCATCACCCGTCTCTCTTAATTAATTTAGTTCCTTTTCTTTAGATTAATTTAATTTAGTTGTTTTATCCTTTATTAATTTCGATTTTCCAAATAGTGATTCATCTAGTAAATTCGGTACTTAATAAAATAATTAGTCCCTGTGGGTTCAACACTCTTTTCACTAAAATCATACTACTTGTTGTGATTTTGTACACTTGCAAATATTCACATCAAGCTTTTGGCGCCGTTGCCGGGGATTGGTTATTCTTTTATTAATATTGAAAATTGCTAGATTATTACTAGTTTGGATTTTTATTTTTAATTTAGATTTAATTGTTATTTTACTTCTTTATTCTCTTTTGATTTATTTTTCTTTATTTACTTGTTTTTCATGACTTAGGTGTGTATGCCCAGATCTAATCCTTTGGAGCCTACACTTTTTGACCCAGAAATTGAGATAACTTTACGTCAGATTAGAAAAGAAAAGGAAGACAACACCACATCCTCTTTATCCATGGCGAATGAAGAGAACAAAGCTTTAAGGGATTATGCAATGCTCTCAGTCAATGGAACAATATCAAGCATCATAAGGCCTGCAATTGAAGCAAATAATTTTGAAATTAAACCAACAATTATCCAGATGATTCAGCAGACAATTCAATTTGGAGGACTAGCACATGATGACCCAAATGTTCACATCGCAAACTTTCTCAAAATATGTGATACCTTCAAACACAATGGAGTTTTTGATGATGCTATCTGACTGAGACTCTTTCCTTTCTCACTCGGAGATAAGGCAAAGGCTTGGTTGAATTCTTTACCGGCAGGAGCTATTACAAATTGGGAGGGCTTAGCACACAAATTTTTGGTAAAGTATTTTTCCCCAGCAAAAACAGTAAAGTTAAGAAATGACATCACAACATTCACTCAATTCGAGATAGAGTCATTATATGATGCATGAGAGAGGTACAAAGAGCTACTAAGAAAGTGTCCTCATCATGATTACCAAAGTGGCTACAAGTGCAAACATTCTATAGTGGTTTGGGGGCTACAAATCAATCCATGGTAGATGCAGCAGCTGGAGGTGCACTCATGAGCAAAACTCATGACGTAGCTTATGACCTTTTAGAAGAGATGGCATCTAATAACTATCAGTGGTCCTCAGAAAGAACAGTGCAAAAAAAAGTGGCGGAAGTTTTTGAACTTGACCCTATTTCTACTTTAACTGCACAAATGGTTACTTTATCTAAATAAATATGTAATTTAAATGTTAATTCCATTCACACTCATATTATTTGTGATCATTGTGCAGGAAATCACTCAAGTGCAGATTGCCAAGTTGGAAACCCTTTTTGCTCCATCAAGTGCTGAACAAGCAAATTTTGTGTCAAAATTTCAAAGGCAGAATAATCCTTATGCAAACACATACAATCCAGGATGAAGAAATCACCCCAACTTTTCTTGGAACAATAATCAAGGAAGAGCTAGACCACAACAAAATTTTCAACAACTGGAAAAGAAGCCAACACTTGAAGATATGCTCATGCAATACATGCAGAAGACAGATTTGGCAATACAAAATAATTCGGCTTCCCTTCACAATCTTGAGGTACAAATCAGTCAAATTTCAAATATTCTAACTGAAAGAAATGCAGGAACATTACCAAGCAACATGGTTGTCAATCCCAAGGAGCATGTCAAAGCAATAACACTTAGAAGTGGGACAACAATTGAGCAGCCACAAATTCAAAATGTCAAAAAAAATGTAGTTGAAAAGCAAGGTGAGAATGAGCAAATTTTGGAGGAACAAATAAAGCATAAAGGAGATTCAAGCCAAACAATTTCAGGGGAGTTTAATTCTAACATTTATCCTAATTCTCCTTATAATTCACCTATTCCTTTTCCACAAAGACTTAAAAAGAATAAGTTTGATAATCAGTTTTCAAAATTTTTAAATATTTTCAAGCAATTGCATTTTAATATTCCTCTTATTGAAGCTTTAGAACAAATGCCTAAATATGCTAAATTTTTTAAGGAAATTTTATCAAACAAGAGGAAGCTAGAAGAGCATGAGATGGTGATGTTAATTGAAGAAAGTAGTGCAATTTTACAAAAGAAGCTGCCACCTAAACTAAAAGATCCAGGGAGTCTTACAATTCCTTGCACCATTGGAAATTCTTCTTTTCATAAAGCACTGTGTGATTTAGGAGCAAGTATTAATCTTATGCATTATTCTGTTTTCAGGAAATTAGGTATTGGAGAAGTAAAGTCCACCACAATTTCCTTGCAATTGGTGGACAGGTCTATCAAATATCCAAGAGAGATCATTGAAGATGTTTTGGTGAAAGTTGACAAATTCATATTAACAGCTGATTTTGTTGTGCTTGACATGGAGGAAGATGAACAAATACCTTTGATATTGGGGAGACCTTTTCTTGCAACAGGGAGAACTCTAATTGATGTACAACACAGAAAACTTGTTCTAAGGGTTGACAATGAACATCTGACTTTTGATGTACTTAAAGCTATGGAGCATCCTGCCGAAGTTCACTCATGTTTTCAAGTGAGTGAAATTGATCTATCCATTAGCAAGACACATAAAGGTGAAGTTGACAAATTACCTCTAGAAATGTGCCTCACAAATTCAGCAACTTTAGAATCTGAAAATGAAGAAGTTTTGGAGTGTGTTCGGTATTTGGAGGCTGCACCATTTATTCATCCTTTAGCTCAAATAAAATTCAAAGATGTGGGAATATCAAAAATGTCATTACTAACAGATGAACCCCCCAAACTTGAGCTAAAACCACTGCCATCTAGTTTGAGGTACGCATTTTTAGGCCAAAACTCCCATTTTCCTGTTATTATTAATGATTCTTTGAATAATATTGAAGAAGAGAAATTGCTAAGAATTTTGAGAAAACATAAAACAGCATTAGGATGGAACATTTCTGATATAAAGGGGATTAGTCCTTCAATATGCATACATAAAATTTTAATGGAGGATGATTTTAAGCCTATAGTGCAACCACAGCGAAGATTAAATCCATCAATGCAGGAGGTGGTTCATAAGGAGGTCTTGAAGCTTTTAGATGCATGTATCATTTATCCAATTTCAGATAGTGCATGGGTAAGTCATATACATATTGTGCCAAAGAAAGGAGGAATAACTGTAGTAAAAAATGATAATAATGAGCTAATACCAACTAGAACAGTAACAGGATGGCGAGTGTGCATAGATTATCGAAAACTAAACGATGCGACTAGAAAAGATCATTTTCCACTACCTTTCATTGACCAAATGTTAGAAAGACATGTAGGCCATTCATACTATTGCTTTTTTGATGGGTATTGGGGATACAATCAAATTGCTATAACATCAGAAGATCAAGAGAAAACAACTTTTACTTGCCCAAATGGAACTTTTGGATATAAAAGGATGCATTTTGGTCTTTGCAATGTCCCCGCCACATTTCAACGCTTCATGATATCAATTTTTTCTGATATGGTTGAGAAGTTTATTGAAATTTTTATGGATAATTTTTCAGTTTTTGGTTATTCATTTGATAATTGTTTATCTAACTTATCTTTAGTTCTGCAGCGTTGCAAGGAAACAAATCTGGTGTTGAATTGGGAGAAATGTCACTTTATGGTGGAAGAAGTAATTATGTTAGGCCACAAAGTTTCCTTTAAGGGAATTGAAGTGGATCGTGCTAAAATTGATGTCATCGAAAAACTACCACCACCAACCAATGTTAAGGGAGTGAGAAGTTTCATGGGTCATGCAAGATTTTATCAATGATTTATAAAAGATTTTTCTTTAATCACTAAACCTCTTTGCAATCTTTTGAATAAAGATACAACTTTTGATTTTTCTCATGATTGCTTGCATGCTTTTGAAACATTGAAAAAGAAATTGATTTCAGCACCTATAATTATTGCACCAGATTGGAATTTGCCTTTTGAATTAATGTGTGATGCTAGTGATGTGGCAATAGGTGCTATTTTAGGATAAAGAAAAGATAAAATTTTTCACACCGTTTATTATGCAAGTAAAACTTTGACAGAAGCACAACTTAATTATGCTACTACTGAAAAAGAATTATTAGCTGTTGTATTTGCTTTTGAAAATTTTCGATCTTATTTGATAGGTTCAAAGGTGGTTGTGTACACGGATCATTTAGCTCTCAAATACTTGCTTGCAAAGAAAGAAGTCAAACCAAGATTGCTTCGTTGGATCTTACTTTTACAAGAGTTTAATGTGGAAATCAAGGACAAAAAAGGTGTGGAAAATGTGGTGGCCGATCATTTATCTTGCATTGAGCCAAAAGATGAAAACAAATTGCAGGTTACACCAATCAATGAAGAATTTCCAGATGAGTATTTAATGATGATACAAACTCCTCCATGGTATGCCGATATAGTTAATTATTTGGTATCAAAAATTCTACCACCTAATTTTACTTATTAACAAAAGAAGAAATTTTTCGCTGACTTGAAATATTATTTTTGGGAGGAACCTTTCTTATTTTTCCATTGTGCAGATCAAGTAATAAGGAGATGTGTACCTGAAGAGGAAATGGAAAGCATACTCAAACATTGCCACACATTGGAAGTTGGTGGCCATTTTAATGGAGCAAAAACAGCAGCAAAAATTTTACAATCAGGATTTTATTGGCCCTTAATTTTTAAAGATACTTTTGATTTTGTTAAATTATGTGATCATTGTCAAAGGGTGGGAAATATTTCTAGAAAACATGAGATGCCCCTAAATAATATTTTAGTGATAGAATTATTTGATGTTTGGGAAATAGATTTTATGGGTCTAATAAATATATTTTGGTTGCTGTAGATTATGTCTCCAAGTGGGTGGAAGCTGCTGCCCTACCAACCAATGATGTAAGAGTGGTGGTAAACTTTCTTAGGAAAAATATCTTTTCCTGATTTGGAGCTCCAAGGGCAATTATTAGTGATGGAGGAACGCTTTTTTGCAACCGTCAATTTGATGCTTTACTTGCTAAGTATGGAGTTACTCATCATGTGGCAACACCATATCATCCTCAAACAAGTGGTCAAGTGGAGGTTTCAAATAAAGAGTTGAAGCGTATACTTGAGAAGACAGTGAATATGTGGGCAAGAAAATTAGATGATGCATTATAGGCACATAGGACGGCATTTAAAACACCAAATGGAATGTCCCCATATAGAGTGGTGTATGGTAAAGCATGTCACTTACTGGTTGAACTTGAGTATCGCGCTTATTGGGCAATAAAGACAGTAAATTTTGATATGAAAGATGCAGGTGAGAAGAGAATGATGCAACTAAATGAGATGGACGAGTTTCGAAACGATGCTTATGAAAATACCAAGATCTATAAAGAGAAAACTAAACGATGGCATAATAAACATATTTTAAGAAGAACATTTAATGTAGGGGAGAAGGTATTGTTATTCAATTCAAAACTTAGACTTTTTCCAGGAAAATTGAGGTCTAGGTGGTCGGGACCATTTGTTGTAACAAAAGTTTTTCCATATGGAGCCATTGAAATACATCATGAGACAAAAGGGACATTCAAGGTAAATGGACAGCGATTGAAGCCATATATGGATGGGGACTTTGACAAGCAAAAGTGGAGCATCGATCTAGCCAACCCTAAATGAGAGATGGAGAAAGTGTGGCTGAAGACTTGAAACTTAGCGCTTCTTGGGAGGCAACCCATGTTTTCCTTTAGTGCATTTAGATTTGATTTTTTCCTTTAGTTTGTTTTAATTTTAATTTTTGATTTTATTTTGTAGGATTGCATAAATTTTGAAGTCAACGGGCGGAGCTGTTTTCTACACCTGCATTGATGGCTGTTTTTGAGCAGTATGGAGACAGAATCTGGAAAACTGATTCAAAGTGAAATTATAGACAATTGTCTTAGCTTTCCAGCAAAAAAAAATCAGCCAATTTGGACATCTACAGATCCAGATATCGCAAAAATATTGAACCCCGCACGTGTAGAATTTTTAAGACGAATCAGGGAAGAAATTCTGAACATTTTGCATTCTTTTTGTTTTTCTTCTCCCTTTCCCATTGAGGACAATGTGATATTCAAGTTTGGGGGGGGGTACAAATTTATTTTTATTTTATATATTTTTGAAAAGAAAAACAAAACAAAATGGATTTCAATTAGGCTCACCTTTACACTTTTGAGTTCTTTATTGTGATAAGCATTGAAATAAATTTTTTAGGATAGACAAGTGCTTATAAAGCAAGATTACGCATACTTATTTACTTTAGGATTATTGAATTTCAAAATTCCTTACAAAATTGTATGAGTCATGTGGTTATACATAAAAGAAAGAAAAATGTGATGCTTTTTCTTGTGATTATCCCCTTTGATCTAGTCCTAAACAGAGTTTAAGTAAATAGAGTGATAATGATCAAATGAATAAAGTCTATCTACTCCAATATTTTGAGTTGCTTAGTAACTAGGGGTATTCATCACAAATGTTTACTTTTACGTCAAAGGCAACTTGAAATATGAGTATGCAAAGCACTCTAAGTTTGTGACTTGTTGAGTAACCGGGTGAGTTCATCACAAATGTTTGCATTCACGTCAAAAGGCAAGTAACAACTTAGAGAAGAGACCCAAAAAACTCTAGTTTGCTGCTCGGTTTGTAGTAGTGAGAAGGGGTAATCACAGATGGAGTTGTTACATACTATAATTAAATTAATTGCATGACAAATATGATTGGGCTTGGAATTATGAATAAATAATTGCACTGGAGAAAGTGAGTATGCTTGATTTTACTTTATTTGCTATTGTTTATATTTTGAATTGAAATTTTGATGCTTACATGATGAGATCTCTTGGTGAGATGAGTGAGCCTATTATTGATTAGCATTCCCTTATTCATGGTTTTACTTTTTGCTTGAGGACAAGCAAAATCTTAAGTTTGGGGGTATTTGATGTGTCTAATTTTTATATAAATATTTGTACTCATTTACCCATTAAAAGTGCTTGTTTTCGTCTATCTTGTATTTAATTTATCTTATTTCCATAAGATTTCAAGTAATTAATTATTTTGGAAGAAATAAAATTTTTGATGCAAAAAGTGAAGAATATTCTTGATAAAAAAATCAACAAACAAAACAAACATATTGATTTCTTAATTTTTATTGTTTTGTTGATTTTTAAATTATACAATTTTGCCGTGTGAAATGAAAGATATAAATTTTAATTTGCCAATTGAGATGAAAATGCAATAAACAACTGTAAAAGAGGTTTAAATGAGCTAATATGATTATTAGTTAGTTTAATTAATTTTAAACTAATTATTTTTATTTTTAAACCCTAATTTCTGGTCTTATTTTGTGTATGCAGCACGTGTTTTCAAGAAATGGAAAGAGAAGAAAAAGGAGAAAGAAATAAAGAGCAGGAAGGAAATAAAGAAAGAATAATGGTTTTTCTGCAAAAAGTAAACCCTAATTCTTCCACCCATCTGCCTATAAATACAAGAGAAAGGAGAAAGAAAGGGGACACGCCATACAAGAGAAGGCAGAGCGACGACTACCTTCACATAAATAAAAATCCTGAGTTGGCGGCTCAAAACCCTAGACAGAACAAAAACTTGCAGCAGACTTAAAAATGAAAAAAGAGAGAGAGAGATTAAGCCTTGGCTTGCAGACGACAGAGAAGGCAGCAGAAGGATCTGACGTGGCATAGGCGTTGTACTCGTCGGTGTGTGTTCCAAAGCAAAACCAGGACGTACTGACTTCGTGACGTGATGGCTGCACTGTTGCGGCTCAGCGATCAAGGCAGGACAGGACTCAGGATCTGACGTGGCGTTGCGTTCTCCGAGACAGAAACAAAACAGAATAGGACAGAGAAGTGGTTTGCTGTTTGATTTGCAATTTTCTTTAGTTCTTTTTGTATCTTTTTTCTTTCTAATTTTATTATGCAATCCATAAACAAATTTGTTAGTTGCAATGTTATTATGAACTAAATTTATTTTTCTAGGGCTTCGATGTAGCCTAGTTTTGAGAACACAGTTTTTAATTCCATATTATTTTTCTATTTGTCCATGGTTGTGTGTTTGATTTTTGTGTTTAATGCTTGCAATTGTTTGGCCAACTATTATATGATTTATTGGATCATGGAGAGACCGAGAGGTAATTTGTGATTTAGAACAATAAAAATTGAACACCATTGATTGAGCGAAATTAGAGATGATTTACCGCGATTGATGTGACCGTTAAGAAATCCACAGAACTTAATGAGTCTTCGATTAATTAAATTTTCATAGAGATATGACAAACTGTTAGTTGGAGATATTTTTGGTATTGTTCAAGAGAAAGCATTGAATAATTTGGGATTTCGGTCTACAACTTGGAAAAATAATCTTTTCATCCATATGGTATTATAAATTGTGTGGGATAAACTAGGTGAAGTCAAAAGTCCTAGAATTGATTTTGCAATTATTAAAAAATATAAATTCATCACCCGTCTCTCTTAATTAATTTAGTTCCTTTTCTTTAGATTAATTTAATTTAGTTGTTTTATTTTTTATTAATCTCGATTTTCCAAATAGTGATTCATCTAGTAAATTCGGTACTTAATTAAATAATTAGTCCCTATAGGTTCGACACACTTTTCACTAAAACTATATTACTTGTTTACACTTGCAAATATTCACATCAGTTATGGACTCCAGAATGATCGACAGAGTGAGATAATCCCCAGTATTCCGGGACGATGGACGTAAGGGCCACAGAATGATCCGTGGAGTGGGATTGGTCTCCAGTATTCCAAAGACGAGAGCGACGCTCACGAATTGCTTCGCATCAACTAGAAAGTAGATCCTGCACTAGATTGTGCATGCCCCATGCTCAGTGAGGACGCTAATTTCTAAAGGGGGGTGTATGTAATACCCCATAATTTCTAAAGAGATATATGGTGCGTGCGTGCGTGTGTGTATATATATATATATAAACTAGATTTTCCTGTGGGCACGTGCCTACAGCACGTCTTCGGAACGATAAATCATTTGAAAGTCTTGTAAACAGTAAAATAAAAATTATGTAGCTCAAGTTTGAATAGAAAACAATAATTAGTTGTAAATAAAAGTCCATGTTTCCATTAGTATATGTTGAAAAATAATTATAAATGAGGGTGTCAAATCCAACTTCTTAGAACTTTGAGTATGGAAAATGATGAAATTTAATTGTTGATGAGATATTTGTTATTTTCAATGTAACATGAGCAAAAAAAAATGCATAAAAAATCTGAAAATTTACAAACTTGAAATCTGAAAATATAAATTTCTAAGTAAATAGAGAGAGAATGAAAGTGAAAGAGAGAGATAAATAAATAAATAAATAAATAAATAAATAAATAAAGGAGTTGTTTTTGGGGATTTGAATTTGAGTTTTTGGGGGACTTTTGGGCAGGAAAATATGTTTTGTGAGATTAGATTTGGACCATTAATTTCAACCCTATTGAACGAGAGCCACTTGATAGCTTTCTTTGTGTTTTATTATATATATATATATACATATATATATATATATATATATATATATATATATATATATATATATATATATATATATAGGGAAAGGCTCCGTTGCACACTACCTTGGTGCTCACGGCGTGAACACTACGCTTTCGGGCGTTCATATCGAAAATCCGAACCGTTCACATTGATCTACACATCTGAATTAGTCTAAATATGTAAAATCAAATCATTTGAAATTCATTTGCCCATCCATCATGTGACTATAAAAACAATGAATTTCAGCCATACAATTTTGTAACACTTCAATGAATGGGCAAATGAATTTCAAATGATTTGATTTTACATATTTAGACTAATTTAGATGTGTAGATCAATGTGAACGGTTCCGATTTTCGATTTGAATGCCCGAAGACGTAGTGTTCACGCGGTGAGCACCAAAAGTAGTGTGCAACGGAGCCTTTTCCTATATATATATAGGAAAAGGCTCCGTTGCACACTACTTTTGGTGCTCACCGCGTGAACACTACGTCTTCGGGCATTCAAATCGAAAATCGGAACCGTTCACATTGATCTACACATCTAAATTAGTCTAAATATGTAAAATCAAATCATTTGAAATTCATTTGCCCATTCATTGAAGTGTTACAAAATTGTATGGCTGAAATTCATTGTTTTTATAGTCACATGATGGATGGGCAAATGAATTTCAAATGATTTGATTTTACATATTTAGACTAATTCAGATGTGTAGATCAATGTGAACGGTTCGGATTTTCGATATGAACGCCCGAAGACGTAGTGTTCACGCCGTGAGCACCAAGGTAGTGTGCAACGGAGCCTTTCCCTATATATATATATATATATATATATATATATATAATAAAGTGGCAGTTTGGTAAATAGTGGATGAGAGAATGTGAAGGGGGGCACACACGTTGAGGCACAGCACGTGCTGTTGTGGATTGTTGTGGGCTGACATCATGTGACATCAGCATTAGGTGGGGGCCCACCTGGGATTGTGAGGTGAAAGGCAGCATGTTGTCTTGGTTGAGTTTGGTGACATGGCAGGGGGCCCCACGAGGGGCTTTTGCTGTGCACGGGAGTAGGGAAACAGGAGAGAGAGTATTATAGTAATCCTATATCGGGAGTATACAATGAATAATTTAATATAAATATAATTGCCTATGATTAAAAGTCACCTAATTGGTTAACCACCTTTTGAGAGGCAGCCTGTGGTGGGCAGTTGTACTATAAGTATTAATTTGTCTTCTAAAAATAATAATAATAATTGTCTGAGTATTGAGGCGGGGCGTTACACCAACTCAAGTTGTATAATTGAACAAAGGGCTACTTTTAATTCTATTTGGCCCATTGAGGGGTCCAATATAGAATTTGAGACTAACAATTCATTGGAGATGGATGAAGATGATATAGAAGGTAGATTAAATTTCGATGAAGACTACTCATATTCGGAAGAAGATTCTGAATACTCAGATGAGATGATTGAGGATACACAAATCCTCCTTGCTAGGAATGGTGTGTTGGATGTATCCCCTACACCTGATATTGTCCCTTCCACCATCCCAACCACTCAGACGACAGGATCTGAACCATCAAACGTCTGCACGGGCTTTAGACTTCATAAGGTAGCTAAGATGGCTCTTGAAGAGTCATTGGATGACTATCTTGAGATTGCAGTCGCTACTAAATCCGCCAAGACTGACGGTGGAGGTATGCATTGTTTTTTAGCGTCAATTTTCAATTTTATGACTGATATTGAGATTTTTAATCTAGTCAAAACCTGTGGTCTAGCAGTAGGTGATAATGATCATAATGCACTTCTCCTTAATAAAATTAGAAGGTGGGAGGTGGATAAAGCTAATCTAGGGAGTAACTCGGAACCTAGTTCGAGTCACGATC
This sequence comes from Hemerocallis citrina, assembly GCA_017893485.1. Taxonomy (NCBI): domain Eukaryota; kingdom Viridiplantae; phylum Streptophyta; class Magnoliopsida; order Asparagales; family Asphodelaceae; genus Hemerocallis; species Hemerocallis citrina. Next base: position 252,074,487 of record CM030363.1, on the reverse strand, counting down.
CGGAACAAGTTAATAATGAGTATACTTCTTTGGAATGTTAGAGGGTTGGGAGGGTGGGGTAAGCAAAAAATGGTTAAGGATGTTATCCACACATCCAAGGTTGATGTTGTAGGTCTTCAAAAGACCAATTATCTTATAATGTCAGACTTAGAAGACTGGGAGGGAATAGAATTACTGATTGGAAAATTCGCTCATCTAATGGTACCTCAGGGGGCATCATCATCGGTTTTAACTCTGACATATTCACTTGCCTTGATGAATTTGTTGGACAATTCTTGTTATCAGTCATGCTTCAATGCATGTCGGATTATTGGATTTAAACAATCACAGTGGTGTACGACCCTAACGTGGCCTCCTCTAGAATAGCTTTTTGCGCAAAATTACTTGAGATCCATGCACACTGGCAGAAACCCTGGATAGTTAGGGGAGACTTTAATATCACTAGATTTGCTTTTGAACACAGAGGCAGAGGGTCTAGTGATTCTGACAGAGAAGCGTTTAACACAGTCATCACGGATCTTGAACTGGTTGGGATCCCTATCACTGATAGACTATTTTCATGGTCCAATACGCAATCATCTCCTATTATGGCTAAGCTTGAAAGGTTTTGGTCTCAATTGATTGGGAGGTAAATTCCCACTAGCTTGGGTCAAATCCCTTCTAAAACCTACCTTTGATCATGTTCCTTTTGTCATATCTACTTGTGAAGTGCTATCCAGGAAGACGTCCAATTTTAGATTCAAAAAGGCATGGTTGGATATCCAAAGTTTCCATCACATAGTTAATGAGAACTGGAATTGCCCAACTAGAAGGGACATAAGCTACGACTATTTTGTGTGGAAAAGTGAGAAGACTGCGGTCAAAACTCAAAAAATGGAACCGAACTAGATTTGCAACGATTTGGAGGGCCAAACACGCCCTTTTGGAGGGCATTGAGCAACTAGAAAAGATTGAAGAGACTAAAGACCTCACCCAAGAGGAGCGGAACAGGCTGTTGCACTTAAGATATGACATTGCACATCTATACAAAACTGGAAGAGATCAAATGGCAACAACGCTGTAGAATCTCATGGCTCAAAGAGGGAGATGCGAATACAACCTTCTTCCATCGGATGACCAGTGCCCGAGATATATATAATCTTATTCACTCGGTTCATACAAAAACTGGAATGCTACAAGAAGACGGTGATATAAAGCAGGCCTTCCAAACCCACTTCAAGAACTTGTTTGGACGGAAAGCGGACTTCAGAGTCCCACTCGAGCCAAATTTTTGACAAACTAATTCTGAGGACCTAGGTCATGCTCTGCAATCCACTAAAGCTCATTTCTCTGAGGAGGAAATTAGGGAGGTGGTTTTGCAACTCGAAAAGGATAAAGCACCATGTCCGGATGGTTTCCTGATCCTCTTCTATCATACCTTCTGGGAGGAAATCAAAGATGATATTTTAAAGCTGCTGGCTAAATTCTACAACCATAGACTAAGGCTGGGTAGACTCAATTATGCAGAGGTCGTTCTGATCCCAAAAAGGAAGACTTCTGACGGGTAGGGGATTTCCACCCTATTAGCCTCCTCAGTTGCTCGGTTAAAATCATCACCAAGATTCTCGCTAACAGACTGGGAGGGGTGATGGATTGACTTATTAGTCATGAACAATCTGGATTCATTAAAGGCAGATGAATCCTGGACTGCGTAGCTACGACAGAAGAAACTATCCATAAATGCCACAATTCAAACGCTAGCAGCTATCTCCTCAAGCTTGATTTTTAGAAGGTCCATGATGCATTGGAATGTGAATGTCTTTTGGAAGTACTTACAAGCAACGACTTTGGTGACAGGTGGATCAGATGGATCCGCAACTGTCTCACCACTAGCAGGACTGCTATCACGGTGAATGGTGGAACGGGGCAACCGTTTTCTTGCAAGCGCAACTAATTACTAAGAGACATTCTCCCCCTTCTTTTCACCATTGTGGCAGATGTTTTGAAAATATGATGGCTAATTGCAGACAAACTGGTTGGATCGCTCCTGTGGCCACTGGACATAACTGCCCAGGTTGTTCAATCCTTCAATATGCGAACGATAGTCTTCTTTACGAAAATGGTGATATTAGAAAGAACAATTTCAAATGAATCCTATACAGTTTTGAAGCGTGGTCCAGACTCAGGGTTAATTTCCACAAAAGCGACCTCATTCCCATTGCCATATCCTTAAAGGAGGCAATGTAGCATGCATCCATTCTCAACTGCACTGTAAAGACTTTCCCTATTAAATACCTCGGAATCCCACTAAGATCAGGCAAGCTTAAGAAGGCAGATTGGCTACCTATCACTGACCGGGTTGAGAGCAGACCAACGGGATGGAAAGGTAATTCATTGTCCCTGGGAGGGAGAGTCTCTCATCAACTCATTCCTCTCAAATCTACTGACTTATTATCTTTCCTTTTTCGAAATGCCACGATGGGTCATCCAGAGAATTGATTGCATCCGAAAGCGATTTATTTGGAAGGGTACAAACTCAGATAGGGGCGACTACTACCTCATTAGATGGAAAAAACATGCATGAAGAAAATACACTGAGTGCTATGTATTATTGATATTTGAGATATGAACCTTGCACTCTTGGGGAAGTGGTGGTGGAAAGTCTTTCACCCTAACGGCGAAGGGTGGCATGACTTCGTCCAAGCATATCTTCATGGGAATGAGACATGGAATATGGGCTTCAGGGTTGGTCCACATGTCTCTTAGTTCTGGAAAGGGATCGCCAAAGCCTATGATCCGTTCAATAGTTGTGTAACGTCATATATCGGAAACGGCAGACTTACCATATTCTAGTGGGATAAATGGTGTGGTGATCACACACTTAGAGAACTATTCCCTGACCTATATGCACAAGCATCACATCCACATTTCATGGTTGCCGAAACTTGGAAAATAAGCTCGTGGTAACCAACCTTTAAACAAGCCCTCGACCAAGACACCCAGCACATGCTTAGGGATTTACAGGCTCATATAGCCAACTCAGGAGTGAAAAGCTCACAGGGACCAGATAGGAAAGCCTGGGGACTTGAGAAAAATGGCATCTTCGCGGTACAATCGCTTTATAATCGCCTTTATTTCAGAGGGGATAAACTGAAATGTTCGGCAATTATTTGGAAAGCAAAAGCTCTGCTTAAAGTGAAATTCTTCATATGGTTAGTCCTCAACGACGCGATTTTGACTAGAGAGAACCTGGTCAAATGTCAACCTAATATCGATAGGGTTCTGTTATGCATCCATCGAAACTAGAGATCATTTATTTTTGGATTGTCACATGAGCAAATCAATCATCGTTGAAGTCCTTAGGGCTCTTGGAACTTCTGAGTATCTCAATAAGTATGAAGAATTGTGGATCAGCTCAAAATTCGCTTCTAAGAGACACATTATGAGAGAATTCTGGTATATCACAATAGTTGCTTCGACCTGGGTTCTTGGCTATATAGGAATAATTATTACTTTCATGGGACTGGAAATAATATTTCCGGTAATTTAACTCACATTATGCATCTCATTTCTTTTTGGGCTACAACTGCGGCGAGAGGTCCGATAGGGAGGATTGCCATCGCTTTCCACGTTAAGGAGTACGATGACGATGAAATTGAGATCGGTCCTACACTAGATTGAGGGAGGCTTCCATTGTTATGTACCTTTTGATGGATCCCCACCCCCCAGGGTCTGTTGGGGGGATCTCGTAATGTTGTTGTACTTTTGATGTTACCTTTTATATGTTATTATGATTGTCCCATCCTTAAATGTCTGGGGAAGGCCATATGTTTTACTTCTTTATTGTTAGATTTTGTATTTTGCACAGTACTCAGAGTTTTATTTTGTTAATTAACATCTTATTAATGAAATATGTTGGCCATACTCCATATTTTCTTTCAAAAAAAAGTTTAGGATAGAATATCGTATATGTGTATCATTTCTCTTATTCTTCCTATCCTTGTGGCTAACCTTATTACTGTATTGTACCACCCACACTCCAAAGGTTTTTTTGTCGTACTGACCCACTTTTTGAAAATATTGAGCGATCTGACCCACTTTCGAAAAAATTTAGCGACCAGACCCACTTTCGAAAAAAATTCAGTGACCTGACCCAGTGTTTGACACGCCGGCATAAACCGTTATTGGAAACAATGGCATAGGTTATTTATATGCAGTTTTTTCCAATAGCGGCATCTGTTTAAAAAAAAATCCCGTGTCGCTATTTGATGTACCGACATCAGTTATCATATTCTCAATCTCTGACTTGGGGAAAAAATTGCAAGTGTGAAAAAAACCTATAGATGATGCCACTATTTCCAACAACGACAAACTCATTACAGATGTCGTTGTTAGAGATAACAGCAGCAGTTATAGGATTTTTTGCATATAGATAGTGCCCCCTCTTCTTCTTCTCCTTTCACTTTAGATCTGCTTTCTCTCTCTCCCGAAACCCAAAAACCCTAGAAACCTAAAACCCCAAATCCCACTGTTAAGAGTGCTCTTTTACATCCCAAATAAATTCATTAAATACCCATCCATAAACCGTAATTGTGATTTCCTCATATCTCCGTTCACTTTGATATTTGTCGCTGATTTCTTCTATAACTCTTCTAAAATCCAAAATTGTGCTATGTATTCAAAATCCGAAATTGTTAATATAGTATATGAGATGTTGAGGAGATTCATCTAGGTAGTAGTATGAATGGATTATTGTAGTTTATGTATTCTATAATTGACAATGTTCTATATTAGACAACTATGGAAAAATTGTCATATATTAGAATTGCTATATTTTTAATCATTATATTCTTAGTTGTGTATGTATAAATGGATGTTCATATGAGAATTAGACCTATTATACCTGATGCTGTTATTCCAAAGTTAGAGAGCACACGATTGAGAATAAGATAACTGATGTCGTTACTCCAAATAGCGGCACACGATATTTTTTTTTAACAGATGCCGCTATTGAAAACAACGACATATAAATAACCTATACCGTTATTTTCAAAAATGGTTTTTCCTGACGTGTCCAAAACTAGGTCAGATCGCTAAATATTTTCGAAAGTGGGGCAGAATGCTCAATATTTTCAAAAAGGAATTTTTTGTCGTACTAACCCACTTTTTGAAAATATTTGGGGGTCTGACCCACTTTCGAAAACAATTAGCGATCTGACCCAATTTTGGACACGTCAGCATAAGCCGTTATTGGTAATAACAGCATATGTTATTTATATGCCGTTATTTCCAATAACGGCATCATTTTATTATTTTTTTGCATGCCGTTATTTGGAGTAACGACATCAGTATATTTCTCATACGAGCGTGAATCTTTTGACTTGGAAAAAAATTTAAGTGTTGAAACAACTTATAAATAATGCTGTTATCCCCAAGAACGACATTCGAATTACTGATGCCGTTATTGGAAATAACGACATCAGTTATAATAAAATGAACTATTGCATTTATTTGGAACAACGGCAACAATTCATTTTATTATAACTGATGCCGTTATGAGATAACGACATCAGTAATTCGAATGCCGTTCTTGGGGATAACGACATTATTTATAAGTTGATTTAACACTTCGTATTTTTTCAAGTGAGAACATTCACGCTCGTATGAGAAATATACTGATGCCGTTACTCCAAATAACGGCATGCAAAAAAAAGTAAAAATAACGGCATGTAAATAACCTATGCCGTTATTTCCAATAACGGTTTATGTTAACGTGTCCACAACTAGATCAGATCACTGATTGTTTTCGAAAGTGGGTCAGACCCCCAAAATATTTTCAAAAAAGTGTCACTATAGCACATCTTTCTTGAAAAAAAAGGGTCAGTACGACAAAAAAAAAATCCACTCCATACGCTCTGCAACAACACTGCTCACTCCCATGCCCTGCCCGTCCTAAAAATATTAATGAATGGAATCTTTTATTTCCCACTCTGATTCTCACATTTAGGCCACTTGGAGGAAACTATTTACGTTTTTAGGCCACAAGCCAAACTATTTGCGTAGAAGGCTAGTTGAAGATAATCTTACAAAAACAACCCTATCTTTAAAGATATTTGTACGGCATAAAAACAGAAATTACATACCCCATTTAAAACTGGATAATTCACAGAAAATAAAGAAACTTAAATTAAAAAATCTTTCAAAATTCAAGATTACATACATTGACAAAAGATTAGTAGAGAGTAAGCATATTGCTAGTAAAGAAATATCAGAATACCTATTACTAACAATAAAAGTAACTAATCAACTACCTAAAGAGATACAAAAAGAAATAGCATACAAAGTATTAGATTACAGAAACGAAGAAGCAAGTTGGTATTACCAACACCTACTAGCAGAAAAAATAATAGGACATGGACCCAAAGGTTTATATGCTAAACATACAAGAGTTGGAAGAAGATTACAATGGTCCTGAAATGTTTAGTGATATAAGAAAAGATTTAAGAATCATAAATAAAAATATAAAAGAATTAGGAAGATATATGACTGACTACCCAGAAGAAAAATTGGGCATAACAGAAGAAGGTATGAAAGAGCTAGAAGCCATAACAAAACTTAATATAAATATCTTGGAAATAGAAGATTTAATGGCAAATCCTAATTCAGAAGAAGTACAAGAAGCCTTGAAAAATCTAGATATGACAAACGAGGAAATAAAAATGGACTAAGATAAGATTATTGAAAAACCTTCAGAAATTCCAAGTAACATGTATGAATTCCTAAGACCACTACCTAACAAAAAACCTTACCAATTACCATGGAAATAGCAAAACACAAAAAGAAGAATGCAACTAGGAAAAGATAAAGAAAAAGAAACCCCAAAATACGAACTTACAGAACACTACGAAAAAGGAATAGCAGGAAATGGAGAATGGTTAGACCTAGATTACGTAAAAGACGTAGATAGGACAATTGAAGAATGGGTAAAAGCGTCACTAATAGTAGGATTTAGGCAAAACGTTAATGGAAATGCATTTGAGAAATTTATAGAAGCCACCTTTATGGGTGTTGTTACCGCTGATTTCGGTGTGGGGGTAAACAGATAAGATTTGTGAGTTCGAGAAAACCTGAACAGCTGACTCAAGCCTTCTTGCTCCTGCCGCGACCTGCAAGGAAGTGCGAGACACCGGGGTTGATTCCGGCGACGCACCCTCCGACGCTCTTGTCAGTAATCAGAAAGAGCTAAAAGTGGAAAAAGAGTGATTAACCTGGTCACAGTGGTAGAGGGGAGGTATTTATAGTCGCCAGGGGAGAGATTAGGGACCTGATTCCCTGTATAACTGCCAGGAGTAAAATCCTCACAGTTTGTTTAGGAAACTAATCCCTGATTCCCGGTGAGAGCAAATCAGGTCCGTTGACTTGGTCAAATCAGTGGCCCTGATTTGTCTCTTGCTGGTCTGGGCTCGCTTCGGGTCGGGACCCGTACCCAATTGGAGCGGACCCATTCGTGGGTTATTGGATCTGTGAGAAGGAGATCCAGTACCCGCTTTGGATCTGTTTGTATGTGAAATTACCGTTTTACCCCCGAGCTTCAAGATTCGTGCCTAATCTGGACGGTTCCGATTTAACCCCATTTTTAGCCATATCAGGTGTAGTAGAAAAATGGTGGAATGGTCTAGAAGAAGAAGAGAGAAATACTATAAGAAAATCAAGACCAATTGATGATAGAGGAACTGAAGAAAACTCAGCTCAACGGACGTTAGGTTTAAAAGAAATAATTAAAAATTATGAAAAAGCAATAAGAACCGAATTCAGTGTATACGATAAAGGAGAAAAACACACTATATATAAAAAGAATCAAGCAAGATGGAGACTAAAGTAACTTAGAAATATGCGACATGTGCCATTTTGACAACTATGCTTATGAATTCCGAGAATACTATCAAGATAGTTATTATACAAAAGAAGAACGGAGTCCAATTTTAGACTCATTCTTTCTAAAACTAGTTGATCCATGGAGTATAAACATATATAGTGCATACATAAGTGTGAAAGTGAAACCAGAAGTAGACACTTTAGGATATAGAACGCAATTTGTAAAAGATTATACAGACAAAGTATGCCAAGATGCTAGAGCAACAATGAAATATTACAGAACATATAAACAAAGAATTTGCGGTGATGATGCAAAACCAAATCATTTGGGATGCAATAATAACTATAAATACACAAAGAAAAATAATCACAAATTCCAAAAATATCAACCAAAATTTAGGAAAACTTTTAAGAGATATAGAAAACCTTTCAAAAAATACTTTAGAAAAATGAAGAAAAATAAAAATAGGCAGTATACGAAAAATCCAAGAAAATGTAATTGTTACATATGTGGAGAGGTAGGACATATATCACCAAATTATCCTAAAAGAATGAAAAAAGAAAATGTAAAATACGTAGAAGAAATTGAAGAAATGAATAACATAAATTATGAACCCATAGAATATGATGAAGAATGGTCAGAAATAAGTGAAGATGAAGAAATAATGGTAATGGAAGAAGATAGTGGAAGTAGTGAAGGTGAAACAGAAGAATGTGAAATAAACGTGATAACTGACCTAACAGAAATAGGAGAACCCTCAAAAAGAGAAAAAAAACAATGAAGAACTAAGAAAGAATGTGCTTTGACATACAAAAATACGATAAAATTAGAGAGACCAAATTAGATATAAATCCAAAAGAAAATTTTAAACTACCAATATTTGAAAGAAAGAAAAATACCATCGTAATAGCTAGAAATAATGAACAAGCTATAGACATTGAACAAGCACAAGGCAAAACCATAATCCCATTAATAACCGAAAGAATAATAAGACAAGTGATGGAAAAAATAAGTGAAAAGACCAGAAAAACATTAAGGCACATACAATTAGGAGCTGTACAAATAATAATAAAAGCCTATTTTAATGAAGGAATAAATACACCCCTCGAAATATATCTAATGGATGATAGGATAATATCAAGTACACAAGATGCCTTAATAGGAATAGTACAAGGAAACCTAATGTACCAAAAGATAAAGTTCACAATAAAACCTAATTTCTCTATAAGCATGGCAGAAGAAAATAAAGATAAAAGTCTAGTCATGTATCATAGGTTATCAGGCATAGAAATGATAGAAAAAAGCAAAGTCATGAGTATACAAATAAGAAACATTTATGCTTTCACCAGTAAACACGAGGTAAAGAATAGAAATACAGATAATTTTAAAATAGAGCCTCTATTTAGCGAAATCATAAGATACAAACCAGCTAGAGAAAATACTGAAATGACTATACCAAATTATATAGAATTCGACTTTAATAAAGCAAAAGAAACTGCAAAAGGAAAAGCACCACAAATAATGTTCGGAAAAAGATCACTATCAATAAGAAATAAACAACAAGCATTGGAATTAATACCAATAATAAATACATTAGAACACCAAAACAATAACCAATTTAAAATAGAAATAGAATATTATGACAATGGGAAATGGAATAAACAAATAGTCTTAGTAGATACAAGAGCTACCAATTCACATATTAAACAAACAAATATAAAAACCACTGAATTAATAACAATAGAAAACCCATATTACTACCTAGACTATTATAATAATAGACATCCAATTGTACATAAAATCATACTACCACTAAGGATAAATGGTAGAAAGAAAATGTTATTACACTTACACGTAGACCCAGAACACCATGTTAATGATATGTTATTAGGAATTGACTTCCTTACATTAGTACAACCTTACTCTATTCAAGAAGAAAAAATCACAATAACAGTAAACAATGAAAGCATGATAATAAATAGGATATTGGACAAATGAATCCATTAAGAGCAACAAAAAACACATTATATATTCTAACAGAATTTGTTTACGAAGGATACAAATCAAGAAACTATCACAGTCTAATAGATACTGGGGCAGGTACTAGTCTATGCTGCGAAAACACACTAGCTAAATGGAAACAAAATGGTTTTAATAAAAAAGCCATAACTGGATTAACTGGGCAAACTATCATACTAGACAAATATCAACAAAATGTTAATGTACAAATAGAAAATTACATACTAAAAATACCTATCATATACCAGTTTAACGATATGAATAATGATGTACTCTTAGAAAATAATTTTTTCCAACAATACTATTCCATAACTATATCACATAAATCAGTCATATTTACAACACCTTGCAGACACCAAGCAATAGCAATTAGAATAAGCCAACCTTATTCCAGAACTGACCTACCATACATTAGAGTTTCTTCAACCCAGCGTGGTGAATACCAATATTTACCAAACAAAACTAGAATACAACAAGTTCAAGTAACAACTACAAAAGAAATTTTACTAAAACAATTAGAAGATCTATGTGGAGAAGACCCCTTGGCAAAATGGAACTTAAGTGAACCCACGACACATATAGAGTTAATAGATTCGAACAAAATAATTAAAATTAGACCAATAAGACATACTCCAACAGACCTAGAAGAATTCAAAATACACATAAAAGAATTAGTGGAAAATAATTACATAAGAAAATCACAAAGTCCACATTCATCACCAGCATTCATAGTAAAAAACATTCAGAAAAAATAAGAGGTAATCTCGAATGGTAGTAAATTATAAGGAATTAAATAAAAATACTAAGAGATTTGGATACCCACTACCAGACATGCAAATACTACTTAACACAGTAAGAACAAGAAAAATATATTCGAAATTTGACTGCAAATCAGGATTTTATCATGTAAAACTAACAGAAGATTCAAAACCTTCAACGGCATTTAGCACACCTCAAGGATTTTATGAATGGAATGTATTACCATTCGGTTATAAAAACAGCCCAGAAATATTTTAAGAATATATGGATAAAATTTTTGAAAAATACAATAATTTCATATTAGTATATGTAGATGACATTCTAATAGGATCAGAAAACGAGGAACAACATAAAGAACATCTACTAAAATTCATAGAAATAGTGAAAAATGCAGGTATTATACTATCAAAAAAGAAAATGGAATTATTCAAAATTGAGATAGAATTCTTAGGAACAAAATTATCATATGAAAGAATAGAATTACAACCACATATAGCAGAAAAAATGAAGACTTTTCCTAATGTATTAAAAGAAAAAAAAGAAGTGCAAGCTATAATAGGATTACTAAATCAAACAAGAGGTTACATACCAAATTTATCAGCAAAAACAAATTGGTTGCAACAAAAACTTAAAAAGTTTAAGAAATGGGAATGGACCCCGGAGGATGAAGAGAAACTTAAAATATTAAAACAACAAACTTCAGAATTACATAAGCTAAGATTACCTGTTAAAGAATGTTCTTGGATAATAGAAACAGATGCATGCGAAACCAATTGGGGAGCAGTATTAAAATTTATTGAAATAGGAGAAAAGGAAGAAAAACTAGCTAGATATTCTAGTGGATCTTTCACACAAACCCAACAAAATTACCACATAAACGAAAAAAAACTACTAGCAATCTTAAAAGCTATAGAGAAGTTTGAACTGTTTATAATACAAGCAAAATTTACGGTAAGAACAGATAACACCCAAGCAAAGAGTTGGATTAATAAAATAATAAACCCAACCATAGCAAACAAAAGATTGATAAGATGACAGATGGAGTTAGCACATTACGATTTCTTAAAAGAAAACATAAAAGGAAAACATAATATTTTAGCTGATTTTCTATCAAGAAATTAACTATTTCACTTGTTGCAGAATGGAAACCAGAGTTCAGCAAATAGAACACGATATAGTCTACCTAAAGGAGATAGTGGAGCAATTAAAAGGAGCATTAATTAACCAACTACAGCTGCAAATATGTGGTCTTCAAAGTATATTTTACCAACATATAAGTACATATCGTGTTGAAAAAATGAGCGAAGGGAGTGAATCTATTAACCCACAAAATACAAGTGGGATCACAAAAATAGCCACACAAGAGGAAAACTCCACATCCATACAGCCCACTACCTACAAAGAGAGTTTACTCTCGGATCCTCCAAAATACTCCAAGAAGGATTTATTTTTACAATATATTGAGAAATTATGCCAGACCACTCAGGTCAACCAATTTATCAAAACTATTTCTCAGCAACATATGAACAAAGCGATCATACTACCAGGAGCAAATCCAAAAATAGTAAGAGTATTGTTCGAAAGAGGACTTATCCACTGCATTTATCCATCTCGAGAATGTGAAGAACTTAGCCAGTTACCAAAAGAAGTATATAAAGATGCTAAAAGTTATTTTGGTCGTACAAAGGCATCCAAAATATATGTCCGTATATTTCCAGCTATTCCAGAATTCATTGAAGATAATGAAGAACTACCAGCTGAACATATTATAAAAATAGGGATGACTACACAAATCTTGTTTGGAGCAACCAGTATTATACCATATAAAAACGAAGAATTTGAAAAACTAATTCTAGAAAGAAGAGCTACTGGATTTAGAACATTGTATTGTGAACTAAAGGATATACAAAGCAGAGAAGGTAACATATGGATCTATGACAGCCCAGACCCACAAAAATTAATGATCTACAGCATAGCAAAAATTAAACAACCCCAATCAAAGAAAGAAGTCTTTGACAGCTGGTACCGAATCTTGCATAAAGGAGATATGACAATGACGGAAGAAACAGCTATCCACTACTGTAGATTGATGAGGATGGAACCACAACATTCATGTGACTATTGCAGAAAAGAACAAGAGAAGACTGATGAAGAGCTGTTTCTGATGTGAAGCACGTAAAGATATCCCCTACATAAGCAACAATTATCTCAATTATTTAGCTATGATGTAAGCACTGATGTAAGAAAAGCAATAATTGTATCTGTGATGTAAGCAATGATGTAAGGAGAACAATAATTGTATCAGGTGCAAAGCCATCCCTTCGTCTATAAAAGGGAAGGCAGGGTAAGAGAGAAGGGCAGACAATCAGGAGAGAAATAATTCCTCATAATCTTAAAGAGTCTGTTTGTAACAAGTTTGAAGAAAATAAAATATCTTTTCATCTATCAGCTCTTGCAGAAAATAAGGTATGAATAACTAAATCTCTTTCCCTTAGGGAGAGATTTGTAAGGCTCTGCCTGACAGATCTTGCAAAAAAACTCATTTGCAACCTTCTATAGTTATACTGTTGTGGTTGTCTGTACCAAAGTGCTACTAGTTGTTCTCAGCATATCTCTCGGATGAAGTTCTATTGAGGGTATAGTAATCTTGAGATGGGAAGAACGTAAAAGGAGCACAGAAATCGGGGTGCATACCAGGGGTATTTTATCCACTGGTAGTAACTGGTACAGAGCAGCTCAAAGAAGTTTAACTAGGTTGGAAGCATGATGGGTCGTTTTGTTTTGATTTTTTAGGTATCCTTAGAAATCTCTCTTTACTCTTTATTTTATAATTGATTATTGTTCAAAAGAACTAATGGATAATAATAATCTTGGTATTGCCTCACCTATTTTTGAATTAATGATTAATTACTAAGGAAGTGATAGAATGCTAGTTTTTGATGCTTATTATCCTCATAGACAAATAAGCATGGATGATTGCTACGAATTCAAATTATTCTTTTTTAGTATACAACGAGTAATAATCATAACAATAAACCAAATAAATCCTGGAGAAACTAGTAATATAAATATTGAAATAATTGACAACCTAACTTATCACGAAAGATCTTTGTTATTTTATGAAAATGGTATATTTAGTAGTTACGTTTGGAGTCCTACAACTGCATACAGACAATTTCTAGAAGAATATGAACAGAATGGAGGAGAAAATAGACATACAGAAGAACTCGAAGAACCCACATATGATAGTAATAGTGAAGGATATGAGACAGAATCAGAATATATGAAAGAACTTGACGACGATGACAACGATATTCCCATCATTCTTGATTAATTTTTTAGAATTGACAATATCCATTATTTCGACGAATATTATTTTTCACCAAACTTTGATCTTTATTTCAACTCTTTAGACTTTTAAAGTTTTGATACTCTCTTTCTTTTGATTTTCAGGACTTCAGGAGATTACGCGCTACGCACACCCCCCATCACACAGTTGGTGGTATCAGAGCCTCGTTTATAAGTAAGAAACTCTTACCCAATTTTAGTAAAATATTTAATACATTTTGAGCAATTAAAAAATCAAGTTCGTAAGAAAAATAGAAATAATTGCAAAAACAAAATTTAAATTACAGAAAGGTCACACATCCTATAGAAAATAGTATAGAGAAGGAAGTATAAAAGTTTATTTAAAAAACTAGTCCTTAATCGCAAATACTTTTGAAAGACTAGGCCTTAATCGCAAATACTTTTAAGATTAGGGCTTTTTTGGCAAATAACTTCAAAAAGAAGCCTAAATCTTCTACCCATTCTAACCCTCTCTTAATTACTCTCATTTCTTCTTCCTTCTCTAGATCGATATCTTAATTCTTGATTTCTTGATTTTTAAATTATTGATTCGATGAATCCGCTGTGCTGCATAGCGCCGGAGTCGATCGAGAACCGGACGACCCGGAACATTTCTTCGGCGAAGAATGACTTGGTGGTGGGCCCGGCGGAGGAGGTGGTGGGGACGGTAGCGGTGGCGGGGGTGCTGTACAAGTGGGTGAACTATGGGAAGGGGTGGAGAGCGAGGTGGTTTGTGCCGAGGGATGGGGTGCTGAGTTATTTTAAGGTGCATGGGCCGGATAAGATCTCGGTGGGGTCGGTGTGGGAAGGATGTGACGGGGTTAGGGTGATTGGGGAGGAGTCGGTGAGGAGTGTGAGGAGGGATAGGCATTGGGGGGAATGGGTGGGGCCGGGGGGAGTGGAAGCCATTTGAAGGTGAGGTTTTTCCATCTTTTTGTTTTTGGTTTCTTCTTCTTCTTTTGTTTGGGGTCGAGAGTTGGTTGGATTGGTGTGGAAATTGGAAATGCTTGCTTTGGAATGATTGGGCTAGTTTGGATGGGAAAAATACTGTTAGGAACCTAGGAGAACTCACCCTTAAAAGCTAGCTGTTAAAGGGAGGGAGCCCAAGTTTATAACTACCCAATATTAGTTTCCCATATAACTGATGTGGGACTAAATTTGGATCATAACATTCCACCACGCTTCCGTAACCCGCCGCCCTCGGCGGTATTCACTCTAGCGACACTGCCCGGCCCGGACCTACCAGTAATTTTAATCCAGCCTCTAGGTAGCCCTTTCCGACTCTCGGCGGCTTTCACTCTAGCGACATGGCCCAACCCGGGTCTACCAGTAATTTTAATCCAGCCTCTAGAGCGAATTAAGAAGCATGGGGTCGGCTCTGATACCAATTGTTAGGAACCTAGGAGAACTCACCCTTAAAAGCTAGCTGTTAAAGGGAGGGAGCCCAAATTTATAACTACCCAACATTGGTTCCCCATATAACCGATGTGGGACTAAATTTGGATCATAACAAATACCTTCTTTTTTTCTCCCATTTTCTTTGGATTGTGGAAAAGTTTGTTGAAAAAGTTGAGACCAAGTAAGACGGAGCACAGAGGAAGAGAGATAATAAAAAATTTGAATAGTAAAACAGTGCTAGAGTAGTTATTTTTTAATATACTTTTCGGTAACTCTTTCAGTGGAAAAGATTTGTGGGGGAAAATGGGAGATTTTTTTGCCGTAATAGGCCACTTATTGAAAATATTTGCGATTATGGGCCAGTTTCAAAACTATTAACGCTTGTGGGCTACTTTGTGCCACGTCAGCAGCAGATCTCTTCATTTTCAAAGTCGTTAATGGAATAACGGCCTTTGTTTTAAAATATTTGGAATTTTTTGTTTGCCGTCGCTATTCCTATTAGCGACCAAAACATATATGAAGTTGCTAATGGAATTAGCGACCTTTAATGAACTGTATTCTAACACTTAGCAAAATCTAGAGAGCCTTTGCTCTCTAAAAAAATAACAGTCAATTTATTTTTGAAACTGAGGTCGCTATTCGGAATAACGACCTTAGTTGTACAAAGGTCGATATTCGGAATAGAGACCTTTATTGTACTGAGGCTGCTGCTGACGTGGCACAAAGTAGCCCACGAGCGCAGTTTCGAAACTAACCCATAACCGCAAATATTTTCAAAAAGTGGCGTATTACGGCAAAAAATTCAAAATGGGGTGCCATGTTGGTTCCCCTTCTACCTCCATTCAAACACAAAGTGGCATGAAAACTTGTTTTCCACAGTTTTGCTGCATTTTTGTTATTTCCTTTTGTTAAAAATGTGATGTTGTTCATGTGGGGTTTGTTTGTGAAGCATACTTGGAGTTAGATATATCGAGTAGAAACCAGGACATTAGTTGACTTGAGATTTGAACTAGTTGGATTATGGCTATTTATGTTTCTTTTTCATCTTTCATCTGCTTGGACCTTTTGTTTGATAAGTTAAGATGGGTGTATCATATATATGTCTATGTGTGTTGCAATTTATAGTGAAGCGGACTTTACATAATCTCCCATCACTAGTCTACAGCATTGTACTTCTCAATGTATGTTATTAACAATCACATGGTCGATAACAATGTCATGTCTTGAAAATAGTTGGCAGGCTTGCAATGTTGCTTCAGCAGCTTGGCCTTCTGTATCTCAAAATTATTAATATTGTCAGCTTTGTGTTATGTTCTCGCTGCTGCTACTGCTATTACTGTGAGCTAGTTTTGTGTTGATTCAGGATGAATCAACACAAAACTCACACTTAGCATATACATAGATAAATCATACATCATCTACACTTAGAGTGGATTACCAATCACCAAGATTTTCATAACTTAAATTTTTATTCATCAAAATTAGAACACTTTACATATAACACTTTACACCATTACACCTTCTCTTCTTATTCTTCTACCATAAAATACTAACAAAAAATTCTTATCATACATAACAAACTAAACAAACTATTTTTGAGTGTTGTAGGAAATAACTTATGCAAGCACCACCTAAAGTTGTAGTAGCGATTACCATTGCTTATAAAATGTTGTTGGTGAGGAAGAGCAGAGCCGCGGTTTGGGAGCCTTAACTTTCTGTATGTTGGATTTACTATTGTAATTAGTTCCAAATTTAATTAGAAAATTATTGTTAGAACAGTAACTATAAAAATAATTAGTGTGAAATTATACTTCACCGATATTAAACAAAATTATGAACATATATCTACTTCTCTGTTATAAAAGCCACAATAAATCTGTCCACAACAGATCTAGACCGTAGCTCTTATATTTTTACATTAAATCCTAGCCATACAAATCCCTTATATATTGTATTTTTTAAATTAAATTCATAATACACATCCCCTCTAATCTCTTTTCTCTCCCCGATCTCTCTCTGAACCCAAACCCAATCTTTTCTCTCCCGATCTCTTTCAAAATCCAAACCCTAACCCCAGTTCCACTCCCAATCCCGACGCCCCTTCCCAATATGAAATCCCTTATCCCTCCGATCACCCAAACCCTAACCCTTATCTTGTCCCTCCGCCGCTGCCGCCGTCGTTTGCGCCATCTTTCTGTCCCCTTGGAATTGCCCTCCCATCACCGGAGCACAGCTGCTCTCAGCCACCTCCCTCATCGCCACGTCATCCATCAACACCTTCCTTGCCACGTCTGCCCATCTCGACCCTCATAAAAAACGGCCAGAAGAAAGAAACAAGATAAAAACCTAAGCAAGATAGCTCCTTTTTACTGATATGTTTTATTTCACTGTTTGCATCTGAATGCAATGGAGATGTTATTTGGGTTTTTGTTAATTTATTGTTATTGATGTAAAAGTTAGTAAATTCAGCAAACCCAGATGTGAATTTTTCTATATAGATCAGAATATGGCTTCAAACCATTAGATGATTGGGGTATTTTCCAATTTGTATGGAAGGGCAAATAAAGAGAGGAAGTTTTTAGTTTGTTATTTGGTTGTCACTCCAACTCAATACATGCCAGTTGGGTTTTGTTAGTTTTGATTGATAGAGGGGTATTAAGAGGATTAATGAAGAGGGGAGACAAGGGTTTAGATGACAATTAACTTAGTTGTTAGGGTTTTCTGATTTGATTCATTTCATCTGCATGCACTTGACATGGGCAAAATATGAAGATGGTTGATATGGGCATTCTGATTTTGATCAGAATTATAAGCCCAAATCCTGAAATTCTCATTTTGGGAGTTGTTGTGGACAGTCAGGGAGGCTAGCAAATCAAATTGAAGTGGTGATAGTTTGAAAGAAGGAATGGGCGTTTTTAAATTTTTTATTATGGGTTTAATTTGATAGATAAATTTGATAGACAAATTGAGAAAAACTCATTCGCTACCTATCTCAGAGATTCACTTAATATGCCAGGTGATGTAGAATAACGCTATTGTCTTTTGCACTCACTAGACATTAGAAAAAGGTACTGTTAAATGGAATTCTTTATTGATCTTGATATTGCACTATCCTTTATGTTTTCTATTATGTTTGTCTATTGTTAAATTAGATAGTAGTGAGTGATGTTTCGCTTTGTTTTTTTTTGTTTTAATTTGTGATTAGATAATTTTGTTTTTACTCAAGTTAATTTAGTCTATTTTAATTTGGCGAGCTATACAAACATTGTATGATTGTATGATTGTATCACATGATTCACATACCTTGATGCATTCTACTTAACTACCATTGTATGATTGTAACACATACCTTATAAGTGGTCTGCGAATTACCATTAATTAATGGTATATATTTGCTCTTATTTGAATGTTTCACATACATATACTCAATATATAAATATTAGGATGTGAAAATCTGTTTAAACCCGATGCACCAATACTATGCGATGAACATTGAAAATGTACACATCAGGTTGCCCAATTTGACAACAATGTTTTTTCTTGTCTGGTTTCTGCCGTCCATCGCGATGACCATACTCTAATTGACTTCTGTCTTTATTATATGTTCGGAATAAAGAATCAAGGTTCCAACTTAGGATAGTTTCTCGCTCTTACAATCAGTTTTATTTTTTTAGTCATGAGTGAAGCTTGTATTGAGAATCTGTTGTGAATTGGAACAATAATGAAACAAATTCCGAGACTGAGAAGACTAAGTTTAAAATTTGAAGATTTTGTAAGACTTTAGGTTAATGAAATCGTTTCAAGTTAGGACATTAAAAAAACAAACATGACCTTTTTTAATGGTATATAGGTAATTAATAACTGATGGAAAGAGCTTGATCTAGCTAACTATATTACATGTTATGTATATTGTTCACAATCTCTGCTCAAATGTCCTGAAATTGATCAAGTATCAAATTTAGGCTTGATGTTAGCACAATTTTTTGCTTTAAATTAGAGATTAGCCACTGGGTGCGGTAAGCCCTTATAAGACATTCTGTTTGTTTCTTTCTATCAAAATTTATTTAGGAAAATTCTCAAGAGTATTTGTTGACACTTGTTATTCAAGTTTCTCTCATATTCCGACAATACTCTATTTGTTGCGACTTGTTGATCAGGTTTTTCTCAGATTCCGACAATAATTGGTACATAATGCGCACTCCTCTAAGTCTGATGGACCAATAAAAATCATAATTTAAGGCACAATGTTTGGTTGTAGATCTCTAACAGATAGAAGATTTTTTTCTTGTTGGTATTGATTAGAAAATCTCAAGACCCCTATGTATGAGTGGAGGCCTAAACCAAGGCTAGATCTAACTAATTAAAATGGGCCTACACGCTTAAGCCTAGCACAGGAACCTACTTCTTAAAACCCTAAAGCAGCCCTGTTGATAATCTTAGGAACTTTTTTAAATCAGTTTAAATATATCTGTGATATTAGTTGTCTATGCTGCTTATCCTTTGCTCTTACAATTTGACAATGTTAATGCTTATGATCGTTTTTTCTTTGTCAATATCAATATTTACTAGCTTTTAGGTTCTATTTCCACTGAACAATAACAAATTTTTTTGGACTTATTGCAAAACATAAACAAATTTAATTTTATCTGTCCCTTTTTTTGCGTTCTTGATTACAGCATCAGTCAATAAAAAAATTTGGAAACCAACTTTCCCACACATGGAATCATTTTCTTTTGCAACACTTGACTTTTAACTGTTAGAATGAAGTCATTAACAACATTCAGAGATTATCTAAATACAAAACCACTTAAATAACCCAATTTGCTCTTACTTGCAAATGGACTTACATGCCTAGGCGTATCAATAGGTGGCACTTACTTATTAACTATTAATTGACAGAACCAGAGACAAATTAATTCAGTCCAAGATTCTCCACTTATGTGAGTGTTGCTTGTAACTAGCATACATGCATACAGATTCATCCGTCATCATCTTAATTCTATAATTTACTGAGTCCAAATGAGGAGGTACTGATGGCACGAAGAGCTGTCTTATTTATGTTAAAAGATCATGAGGAGAGTAGATATTTAGATCTATGGCATGCAGGAAGTAGGCTCCTATGGTAGCGTGCTGATTGTAAGAAATAACTAAAAATGCTCGTAATAGTACAAGTTTTAGCCCTTTTTGTGTCTGATTGAAAAAATGTAATCATTACAAATAGTAAAATCCTTATTTTTAGCAAGTACATCTGAAAAGAGACTAAAAAGAGGTAGGCATGTATTGTCATGACTCATGAGTGCAAGGAGGCTATGTCCCCATCCTCGAGTTGCTCCCTATCTCCCGATCACCAACATAACCGTTGTGACGCCTCCCATAGCTTACACGACCTTGAAGACTACGAGTCAATTTTTTTTCTGGCTGATCTAAGGGCGTTGGTCGAGATTGCCTTCGTTGTAGATTGGAGCCGATTGATGAGATACCGCAGCACCAAGCACATCTTCTAGGTCCGATATTTTTTAAGATTTAATTTCAGTTCTAATTTTTCGCATTTATCAAATATTAATGATTAATTTTCTAAATTTCCTGGACTAATTTCAAGACACAAGTACTTAGTTTTGATGTTTTAGGTACCATTTTGAAATTATGCCTCGTCATAAAGTAAATAAAAAAATTGTTGACTAAAAACTGCAATTTGTAGTTACTAAATTTAGTTCTTTTTTCCTTCTAGATTCTAGATAAAATTCGAAATTTTATTGCCTCCCTTTTTCTTATGAAACTACCATAAAAACCATATCTTAAAGGATTAACTTTTTTAAAAATCTAAAGGGACAACTTATTTTGAGATGGATCATGTATATAAGGATTTTCTTTAGTTACTTACATTAATTTATACGAAGTTGTAAAAGACAAGACTATAGTGATTGTTGTATATATGATAAGATGATAGTTGTGATTGTTGCTAGCTTTGTCCTTGTACAGATGACAATAGCTTCCTTTATGTGATATTCAAACTTTGTCAATGCAATTGTCTACTTATTTTTGTGCATTCCACATTAATTAAATTTAATTAAATTTAAATTAAATTAAATAAATCTTCCTTTTTTTTTGTGGGGGGGGGGGGGGTGGTCTAGATGCTAACATTTATTTGAGATTGCTAAGATTTAATCTAGGCGGTATATGGCACTTCGAAAGCTTTTAGTCGCCTTCGAAAAAGGTACTTCTCGTTTGTCTCATGTGGAAGGAAAAGCCAAAATTCTGATTTTGTTCAACTTTATATTGATATCAAGCAAAGCATTTTTAGAGTGTAGGTGTACTCTTCTAATTCCATGGTATGTAGGAGAGGCTTGAGTATTATTATTGGGAGGGGAAATGATGATCGATAATATGAGTCTAGGATTAATTAATTTATTCTTTTTTTAGTATCTTTTTTTATATCTTTTATGTTTTACTCAAGACTAGATATATTTAGAGTCTTTAATATTAAAATTTATTTATTTTGTGTACATAATTAATATATAGTGATCACACTTTATATTGATTTGAGTTCTTAATGAGATTTCTTCTATGATTGATTTTCTCAACAACATAGAATATTGTTTAAGTATTTTACCAAGCCACGTGCAGTTGGTGCACGGTAAATTTCAACTAGTTATAATTAAAAACATGTATCTAATAGTATATTTTTTTTTTTGAAATTGGGAGTATTTTTTTTTCTGTATATAATATATCTCAGTTGATTGAATGAAGAAACATATATTTTTTAAAAAATGCAATGCACCCATGTTTTGGATTGAGTATTAATCCTAGTGTTCATGAACGTGGGTGTTCAAGGCGCGAAGTTCAAGAATTATGGAACAAGTAAGGGATTGCAAGTTTAATTTAAGTTAGTCGGCCATTGTGAGAAGGATCCTAGTTGTAAGCATGTCAATATTCCGGTGAGGGTTCTTTTTGAGTTGGCAGAGATGATTAGCGTGGTCGAGGTGGTTGCAGTAAGATTGTGCGTGGTGTTCCATAATCTGATGGTTTGGAGGAGGTGATATCAACGAAGGTAATGAGAGTTAGAGAGTGCATTGTTGGCGTTGTCGGGATTTGCACACTGATAGGTGTCGGCAGAGTTTTTTGGATTGCAGATTTTCTAGCCACACCGGTGATTAGAGCGGGTGGTCTCCATTATTCATGCCCTGCAGGAGAGGTGGTTAGGTAAGGGATTGCGTACCCTCTGTGAGAGTGAGAATGTGGGGTGCTTTCATGTAAGGGTTGCTTGATCTTCTACGAGAAGTAGGAATGGGAGGATGGTAAAGGCATGACAACTGTATACGTTTTGGTTCTATGGATACAATGTCTTCAAGTGGAGGATTTTAATTTGAGTGTGAATCCATGTGCTCGTGAAAGTGGCAACATGTTGAACGAGCTGAAGATTGAGCAACAACAAAAGAATAAGCCAAGACAAAGGAGGATGAACCCGCTACAAAGCACTCCGAGTCAGAGCAATTGGGCGTTAGGCCAGGGTGTTGAGAGTTGACCGATACTCTTGTACTAGTGAGATTGGGTCAGGTCTCGGACAATTTTTATGGGTTTTCTTAAAAATAGGATACTGATATTATGTTATATGATTTTTTGGTATCCTAATGATTAATGATGAAAGTAGATGAGTTGGAATGTGACAGTTATTCGTCTAATGGGAAAATAAATGCCTCAGGACACTCAGGACATCTATACGACCAAAAGGCCTTGTCATGAGTTGGGACTCGAACCATCTCTTGTGAGAAAAGAACTGCACTAAAATCCAGGGAACTCCAGGGTTATACTTGGGGTATAAGTATTGTAAGCCGTCCTATGATGTGATTGATGGGCAATTACCTCTGTGTTCTTTCATAGCACTGTCATCGGATCAGGTAGTGAGGTACGTGGACCTTACACTTTGGCAACGGGTCCGGGTGCAGATCTAATCATTTTTCCGATCTGGCTCGGCTCCAGTTTTTAGCGGGTCTAATAATACATGACATCGATTTTATTTTTCACTGTTTACTAAAGATTTCAATATTCAAATTTAAAACATATTATTTTATCTAGAGGACCGTATGAATTAGCTATAAATTAGCGAAAGTGAATGTAGAGCATAGTTAAGTTGTATCTGCAAAATAAGAACTCTGACATGCAAATTGGTAATTAAAAGAAAAAAAGATTGCAAACACTTTATCAAGCTATATGAACAATGCACTTCATTATTTTGCATTTACATAGTAAATTTTATTTTCTATCAGAACATTATTAAAATTTTCAACATACACAGTAAGGATCATCCATGTTGAAAGAGCATCCACACTTGTTTGCTATATTGCCAGTTTGCCATTTTTTTTTGGTAAAGAAGTCGCTGCAGTCGTTTACCAATGTGCCATTTTGTTCCATTTTTTGCTACAGTAGTTTGCTATATTTGAGAAACGATTTGGCAGTATGGTCCCTATTATTTTATTATTTTTTCAAACCATCTAACGAAACAAGATGTTTCGTCCGATGAAATTAGGATTTTTAAAAAAAAAAATATTCCCGGGAGGAAAAAGTTGATTTTTAAATTTAAAAACTGATATGTTTAGGTAGGTGTTTAGTTAGTTAATTAATTTAGTTATATAATTAGTTAAATAATTAGTTAGATAATTAAGTTTAGTTAGCTAATTTAGTGGGTTAATAGTGGGTTAAGTGGGAAAAAGGGTGGGATGTCGTGGGACCACCGGTGGGTCCCACAAAAAAATTGCCAATTCTGTTGTCATTTTTTCCATTTTTTAACTAAATGACTGTGGATGCTCTAATATGCTATTCTTAAGTTATTGGTCTACCACCAGTTCCCACGTCGGGTCCAAGTCGTGTCGGCTCGGGTCCAAAATCATCTGATCCTACCCGTCTAAAATCGTGTTGGGTCTGGTCCAGTAGCAGTACTGGGTCAGCTCCAGATCATGTTCAGGTAATGCTAATTCTTTCTTTATAATTTTGAGGAAGGTTTTTAAACTTGAGATCGAGAGCGGGATCGGGTTTTTTCAAATATATTTGGATTGGGATCGGTACGTCCGGATCGGTAGTATCGATTGATGTATCAGATTGTTGGGTCATGTATTTTTTAAAGTTAGAAAGAATTATCTATTTTGTTTATATAATCAAATTATTTTTTAAAAATAATAAATTATAATTTTAAAAAAATGATTGATGAATTTAAATTATTCTTTTTACAAATTTGATATTTTTCAGTTACAGACTTGAACATTTGAATTAGTTTCAGAGAATTATTAATTGAGAATAAAACTAGAACAGTCCATAGATAGACAAATTAATACAAATTCTATTTACATACAAGGAAAAAAACAAAATATAAGCTAGAAATGAAATGATGTTCATTACACAATTACTTTTTATTGCGTGGATAAGAGGATCCACGTGAATGGAAAATTCAAATATTGAAAATTTTTATTCATGGGATCGCTGGTTTCGGGTTAGGATCGGGCTCGATCCATCCGATCCAATTGCTAAGTCGGTCAATCCTCGAGTTATCTCGCTGATCCCGAGATTTAGGGGTTGTATCGGAGCGCCCCCTTGAATAATGATCTGGATCGGCCGGATCGGATCAGGATCAGCCAATCTTTAAAACCATGGTTGTGAGAGGTTTTGAGAGACAACACATCTGTTAAAGCTTGTACTTTAAATACCTCAAGTAGAAAGGATAATTTGCTGCTGAAGCCTCTTGAATCTCTGCGACTTCTTGTGTTACTACTGAGTTGTTTAGCATCTGATCCTTGGTTATGTATTCCACAACACCATGCTCAAAAGCATCTTTCTAGACCTCCCACTGGGTCTTATCACCTTGTTTTGAACTACAAACCTCTAAAATTTGGGGGCTGAATTCAATAGTTCACAGAGTCCAGGAACCAAAAGGAATCCATTCCTAATGGTTCAATTGTGGAGTTAAAATGGCAGATCTCTTAGGTGCCATAATCATTGTTAATTTCTTTTAGGTTAAAAGTATCGAGAAATTAATTAAAAAAGTTAGCAAATGCACGAAAAAATCACAAAATAACTACTCCACATGTAGAGATGGTTTTTCACACTTAACTGTCCATTGGACGTGCCACTTACTTTTATCATCTGACTTTGATGGGTTATGTATTAACAAGTGAACAGTGAATATTGATTGCAGGTTTCTTCTATTCGTGCAAGTAAGTCAGATGATAAAAGGCTGTCTATTTTTTTCGGGCACAAAAACACTTCATTTGCGGTGTGATTCCAGAGAGGATCGAGATGCAAGGAATGAAGCGTTAGTGTCCACTAAAGATCTCTTTCCTCGCGTCCTTTCGAGCAGTGATTTTGCCCCCACCACTGACCTCAGTGTGTCAACTGAGAAACTGCGAGCACGACTAGTGCAGGAAGGAATCAATGAAGCTGTAGATAAAGAGTGCGAATCTATTATTCTGTCAGAACTTTTGGGCTGCAGAACCAATTAAGATGTCTTCATAAAAAACATGTGGTTTTACTCAACACTTTAAGGCAGTTGGAGGTGACTTTCTTTACTTAACAATGCTTCATCTAATGTAATTCTTATCCAACTTCCGGTAAATTTGGATTATTGAACAAAGAGACCATAATATGGCAGTTAGTTCCATTTGGCATTTATAGTCTTTAAGTGTGCTTCTAATAATAATAATAATACTCCATAATAATAATGATCCTTGTGTGTATTTGTAGCTCCATGTGCGTCTTCTCTTAATTCAACTGATTTCATCCTTTAAACGTTACTTACATCACCAAAGTGTGTGCCTTCACTTAACTGATCAACATTCTGACCCAAGCAAGGCTGGTTATATAGTTATCTTGTCTCTTATAAGAATTTCCCTTCGATTTCATGAATATTTCGCTGCCACACTATATTCCATAACTCTTTATCTGCGCTACTATGATTTCATTTACGACATCTTTAGTCTTCTTTAACATTATGAATAATCTACTCCCCAAGCAGTTCTTGGATAACCAGGTGTAGAAGTGGACAAGGACAGCCCATAGTATTGCAAGCAGACTGATGCCGTTTAAGAGGCTTTTTCTTAAGTTCAAGCTAATTGGCGAAAATAATAAAGTATTTGTTTTTTTTAAAAAAAACTTTTTACTAAAAATTGGATTATTTTTAGATTATTATGATCCAATTATCTCAAAATACCCAATTAGGATTATTTGATGACCAACAAAGCTTTCAACATCCAAATTGATCCTGATCTAATGTGTGATCCAGATTGAGGAGACGTCTGCTGACTCAGGTAGTAGGGTCCAGATTGTTGAGTGCATGACAAACATTGGTTCATTCCTACTCTAGGGGAGGCATATATCTTAACTAGCATGGTTCCCCTGTATATATATTCTACTACTTCCCAAGATCATTAGTTTTCTATAATTTACTGCACTTACATCACACTGTTTCCTGTTGTATGATGAAGTGGCCAAGGTATGCGATGTAGCTACCTCTACTTGGCAGTGCTACATACAGATCCAACATGAGTCATCTCCATCTCTGTTTCATTTTTTGCAAGTGTATCATGTGATGTATGCCCATCTTTGGATGAAGTATGCTCAAATGAACATTGTGATTTTACAGATGCCATTTTTCATGCTTGAGGCTTTTTTTTTCTCTTAAGATGTTTGCAAGGTCTGGTGCCATTATGGGGTTGTCCACAATAAGCTGAACACCTGCTATGTTCTGAGTTTAGTATCTATTGCTATTGAAAAGATCCTTCATCTACTTTATTCTTTTTCTCGTGTCCTTTAAAACTGGAAGGAAAACTTATAGTTATGTATTTTCTGCAGACTGAGAAAGTAGAGCTCGAAACTACAGTTGTGGATGAAACAAAAGAGCGTGAAGGACATACTGGACAATTGAATGGAAGATTGAGTGGTTAGTAGTGCATAAGGTGCATAATATACTATATCTGCAGCTGTATATCATCTGGTGATCTGACTCTGAAATATCTTCAAGCAATTTTTTTTGCAGTCATCTTTAAGTATTTATTTTTATTGATTTCCCTAAATTAAAGATTGGTCATTATTATTATCATTATCATTTGTCCATTCCTTTTCCCCCATCACAATGAGGTCAGATGTTGCACACATCATTGGGTTCCATGACAGGTTTATAAAATTTTAGACTGATATTCTGATGTTAAAACCTCTCTCAACAGATGCAAATTCTTAGTGGAGGATAGTACAGACAAGAGATGGTAGTTCATGTCATCCAAATTCTCCTTGATAAAGAGACAAATCTAGAAGAAGGGCAAATATGATAATTGATAATAATTTTTTTTTGATCATTAAAGGTTAGGCCGAGGCCTCCCCCGTGTTTTATTAAAAAGTTTTTAATAAAACGATAATCATACGCAGACAATGTAGTTCATGTCACCCACAAGCAGGCCATGAAGCTCATTCTCCGACCAAAATAAAGGTTCGCCTACCATACATGATAGTGACTGAACCCCAAAATAAATACATCAAAAAACAGCCACCTAAAATACATCCAAAATCCATACACCCAAAATATACCCAAAATACATCACAATCCGAAGTCCGACTACATGCACCCCAAATTCCTAACAAGTAGACCCATGTGCATGTTCCACCCTCCATCGATCCGGGTAGTTACCGCACTTGCAATGTACCCTCCCTTTCCTGTGGTTGTTCCTGACTGGTGGCGACATCTGTGTACATATCCTTGATTTTCTTCGTTTGCTCTTCACCTGCCGTTTTAGACTAGAATATGATATTAGCAATAACCTTAAGAAGCAATTGTTGATGCATGATGTGTTTGTGTGTAATTCTAAAAATTCTATTGTTCCTTTCTAACTAAATACCCCAGTATATAGCCGCAACCCCAATACTCCAAATATCAAAATTACTGCTTCGAATGTGTCCCTGTTTCCAGCCCCCCCAAGCGTTAGTTATCGTTTGTGGTCCTTGCCCTTGGCTACCCATTCTGTGTAGTAGATCCCCCCAAATTGGCCTTGCGAAGCTGCATGTGACTAGTAGATGGTCCACCGTTTCATTATCCTGGTTGCACATAACACAATTTGGCGGTCCTTGCCATCTTCTTCTGGCCAAGTTGTCCCGTGTTAGAATTACGTTCCGACAAGCCAACCAATTAAAAGTCCTCACTTTAAGTGGTACTTTCGCCTTCCAAACCGGGTCGTTTACTCTAACTCCCCCATCGCTTATCCTTTTGTACGTCGATCTCACCGAAAGGATGCCGCCTTTTTCTGCTTCCTATTTAGGTTTGTCTTCATGATCGCTCCCTGCCGGTTTCCAATCTTGTAGGAAATCAATAAGCTCCTGTTTTTGTCTTCTGGCCTCTCTATTTAGTCCGGGTGTAAGTCTAGGCCTTCACTCCTCATTCCTCCAGTTTCTTGCCACCCGATCATATTTATCCGTAGCGAATTTGTATGCTACCGGGAATCTTCTCTTTAGAGTAATAAGTCCACACCATTTGTCCTTCCAGAAACATGTAGTAGCTCCATTACCAATGGTAAATGTAACCCCTGAGATGAAAATGTCTCTAGTGGAGTCACCCCTCGCCAAAACCCCGACGCTGATTTCTGATTTTCCTGTTTCTGGTGCATGCAGCCATTTTTCCAGTAAGACGCCTTAATGAGTCTACCCCATTTTGTCTTGGTCTTAATTTTGAGTTTCCACCACCATTTGCATAGTAAAGCTTGATTCATTTGACGAATGTTGACCACCCCCAATCCACCAAGCTTTTTTCGTCTGCCCACAATACCCCATTTGATTAATGCATACCCTTTTCCTTCTACTGCCCCATGCCATAGAAACCGTCTTCTAAGTCTGTCAATTTTTTTGGTTACCCAAACCGGTATCTCGTAAAAAGACATAGTAAAGAGGAATAGCGCTAACCACCGAATTGAGCAAGATTAAGTGTCCCCCAAAAGACAATATTTTACCTTTCCACCCTGCTAATCTGCTTGCAATTCTGTTGATTAGGCCAAGCCAATCCACCCTATTAATATTTCCAGTTCCGATCGGTAATCCTAGGTACTTAATAGGTAGTTTCTGTATCGGGTAATTAAGAATATTGGCTATAGTGTTCTCTTCTCCTGGATCCCCTCAGAATGTGATGGAGCTTTTGTGAAAATTGACTTTTAGTCCCGACCACTCTTCAAATAAGTATAGGCCCCACTTCAAGAAAGTAGCCTGCGCAATGCCGCACTCACCGAAGATTAAAGTATCATCCACATACTGGACGTTCATTACAACAAAAATACCCCTCATACCCAGTCCATTAATTAATCCCGTTTGTTTGTAGGCGTGAAGCATTCGATGGAGCCCGTCCCCCACCAAAGTGAACATCAGCGGTGAAAGCGGGTCTCCCTATCTCAGTCCCCGCATGCATCTTATTTCCTTCTCCGGTTCCCCATTGACCAGGATATTGACTTTGGACGTAGTTAACCTTGTCTTTATCCATCCGATCCACCTGATTCTGAATCCTCTTCTTTCAAGAATCTCTAAAAGTATTTCCATTCTACTTTGTCATATGCCTTCTCAAAGTTTAACTTTAGCATGAAACCTGCCTTCTTACGTCTTTTCGTGTCTTTTATTACTTCCTGTACCAGCGCCACCCCTTCTAGTATATCCCTTCCTGCAATAAAACCAGTCTGATAGTCCTCGATAATATCCCCGATGATCCCTCCCAATCTATTAGCGAGGACCTTTGTAATGATTTTGACTGAGCAGTTAATCAAACTGATCGGCCTAAAATCAGTCACCTCTCTCGCGACCTGTTGTTTAGGGATTAGGCAGACATGAACATAATTGATTCTTTCCAGGTTCAAACTTCCGTCATAGAACGCATTCATGATATCCATGATGTCCATTTTTACTAAGTCCCAAAACTATCTGTAAAAAACATCGGGAACCCATCTGGCCCAGGTGACTTATCCTGACCCAACCCCCATATCGCGGTCTTGACCTCTTCCGTGGTAAACGGTTGTTGCAGAGCATCAACTCTCTTGTGTTTCTCCTTGCAGTTTCTCCCATAGGTTCTTATTGGACTCGGTCTGTCTCTCTTTGTTTTGCCCGAATAATTCTTTGAACTTAACGTCAACATGTTTTGCTATCTGTTACTCATCTGAGACCGAGATCCCATCGATATCCAGTGAATGGATATAGTTTTTTCTCCGTCACATACTGGCCGTCTTGTGGAAGAATTTTGTGTTCGCATCTCTTTCTTTCAGCCACTTAACCCTAGAGCGTTGCCGCCACATAATTTCCTCATTTAAGTAGGTCTCTTGAATTTCTTGTCTGCAAACCATTAGCCTTTGGAACTGGTTGTCGTCCAGCCGGTCCACTTCTTTCCGTCTTTCAAGATCCTCAATCTCATTGAGAATATCCTTTTTTCTGTTCAAAATATTTCCGAACTTGACCTTATTTCACTTTCTAAGCCTTCTTCTGAGAGTGGACAATTTTTTGTTCAATCTTGCAGCTGGTTCTGCCTGGCCATGTCCCTCTTCCCAGCAGCTCTTCACCAATGCATGACATTCCTTGTCGGACAGCCACATTTTCTCGAATCGGAAGATTTTCTGTCTTCTTCCCTCTTCTCCTGTGCTAATCATGATAGGAACATGATCCGAAGTATTTCGAATACAAGATCTAGCCATTCCCAAAGGGAATCTCGTTTTCCAGTCTGTGGACACAAGAATCCTGTCCAGCTTAGCGAGTATCGGATCCCCACGTCGATTGGACCACGTAAAGCTCCTGTCATTGACAGGAATGTCCATCAATGTCAAGCTCGAAATGACCTGATTGAATTTTCTCATATCGTGGCCATTGCCTAGTCCAGCACTCCTCTCATATGTGTGCCTGACGATGTTGAAATCCCCTCCCACAACCCAAGGTAGATTCCACATTCCTCTGATATGAGTTAATTCATCCCAAAACTGCTGCCTGAGGGTCCGCTCATTAGGACCATACAATGCCGTGATGGTTTGCTGCCATCCGTCCTGCCTTCTTTGGACCACAACCGAAACTGTGAAAGTCCCTACCCAATCATCCAGTAAATCGAATTTACTAGTATTGACCCCTACCATGATCTCCCCTGACGCACCTATAGCGTCCCTTACCCTCCATTCCTGGATATGGTCTAACTTTAGACCCCTGAGAACCATGTCAGTTGGTTGAGCTAGTTTAGTCTCTTCCAAACAAACAATATCAATACTATTGTTCCTAATAACCTCTCCTACCATTCTACACTTGGCAGACTTGCCAAGCCTCTTAACATTCTAGAATAATGTGTTACACATAAACACAATCTTCCTCCTTGTGCCTGTAAAGTTGAATTGGACTCTACCAGGTCTAGGGACACGCTATCGTCACTTGTCCCCCCTCTAAAACCCTTTTAACATTATCAGTGTTAGCCAGTTCCCTACCCCGAATAACATCAACTATATTTGTGTGTGCGTTATGATGCAAATTTAGACCATAAACGTTGGCAAGTTGAATAAGCAAGTAGTCAGGGATAGAACCAAAAATTGATATACTCGATTTTGTACCTGCGATGTTTTCATATGCTTTACGCTTTCCCACCCTCTGGTAAATTTCTTTAACGGTCATCGGCTTGTCCCCTTTGCTGCGCTGTCTTACGCTGCGTCTGAATCCTTCCTTTGCCTTGACAATTTTGCTCTTTTTACCAGATTCTTCAGTCACTGCTGAGTGATCAGCTGCGCTTAGGATCACCCTGTCATCCCATGAGTTGGGCGCGTCAGACTTATACGACTCCGTGTCTGAATCTGATGAGGCCTCTGATGTCTGCTTTTTTTTTGTAGCCCAATTCTCCAACATTGCCTTCATCCTCATTTTGACTTCGCATTCCACTCTTTTTTCGACTTTATGATTTAGTAGCTCTTCAATCTGTAATCCGTCCTTCTTATCGGAATCCTCATCCTGATTCAATGTCGCCTTATTCTCGGCTTCATTGTCCGCCATGATTGGAGATTGATTATAAATCAAAACTTCAGCCCCCAAGTCT
This sequence comes from Hemerocallis citrina, assembly GCA_017893485.1. Classification (NCBI taxonomy): domain Eukaryota; kingdom Viridiplantae; phylum Streptophyta; class Magnoliopsida; order Asparagales; family Asphodelaceae; genus Hemerocallis; species Hemerocallis citrina. Next base: position 252,042,055 of record CM030363.1, on the reverse strand, counting down.
TGCCCAAGACCCGAGCCCAATGAATTTTGGCCCAAGCCCATCCCGCTCTCCACGCCTTTCAAATTCCCCTTTTTGGCGCCAACTTCCTCTCTGTTCACATCGCTAGACGTGACTCCGGGCTTGTACTCTCTTTGTTTCGAAGCGCTGCTTCCATCCCCTCCAATGGGATCCTCCTGACAAGCCACATCCCCTACCTTACTTGAGCTGTCCTTGGGCCCCACACCAGTACTTTTCTCTTTAGAGAAATCCTTCCCTCCCAAGCCGTTGAGTTCCTTGGGCCCCACAAAATCCACTGTGTTGCGTAACCCGGCCAGAAAAATAGCGGATGGGATTGCTGAGCTGTCCCCCTTCGATTTGGCTTCGTCAGGTGTCTTCGTATTGCGTGAGGCATGCGGTCGAGTGGTAGATTTATCGAACGAAAACTCTCCAGCCGTTGGATCTTCTCCCCCTTCGTTGCTGTTGGAGATTAGCGGTATGGATGGTCCCCCTGAACCGGTTCGCTAACCCAAGCCGGTTCATTTTCACGTAGACCTTCATCTTCTACATTGATCCTTCGCTTCCCCGCAGCAATGTCCACCCATTTCGTCGTGTTCCGGTAGCTGCTTTCCTCCCCGAAAAGGTTTTTTTTGACCGTCCTCAATGGCACATCCTCTGCAGACTCCTCGTTGCTGTCCTCCTCCACCCTAACCTCGACGAAGAAAGTTTTGTTCTCTACCAAAACCCTAATCTTCCTTGGGAGCCTCTCATCGCCATGTTTAACAATCCTAATCCTTGCAGTGGCTCCCCTCTTCTTCACCGTCGCTGAGTCCATCTCAAGGACGCCCCCAAACTGCCTAAAAATGTCCTGGAAGGCACCGATCTCCCAACAGTGGAGTGGCAAGCCCAAAACCCCCACCCAGGTCCCCCTGACATCGCCATGATCAAGAGCACCTAGTGTTGCTTGATCAAGCATCAGAATGGGGCAAGCAGGTAGTACATTGCAAATGCTCTGTATAACAGTTACAGTCTCTCATGTGCTTTTCTTGTTTAAAGGTTAGATATCACTTGATGTTTGATAATGAATTGACTGCAGTCATACATTATCTTTATCTAGTTCTTAGTGATTATTGTTTACCTATCTATATACTAATGATAATTGGGTTATACTGCTGAATTCCGATTTCAATTTTATTTCTAGCTAATAGTCAAACCTGTTGTACAAAATTTGTTATATTTCAAAACTTATGATACGACTGAGTATTTTGGAAGTTCAATTTATAACTAATAGTTTGAGAAGAGATTAATTCCATTTATCTGTAGCTATTTTGGAAGTATAAAAATATCGTCAATGCTTATGTATATATGTAGGCACTTTAAATGTTATCTTTACCTGTTGACTTACCTCGCTAGATTATTCAAGAAGATATTTATGTATATACCTATAACTTATACATGTGGTTCACTGTATTACGTTTGGATAATTCAATATATATAACAAGCAGCTTGGATTTATGCAGCGAAACAGCCTGATGAGAATTCTTCATATTGCTGCTTTTGCTGTATCCGGATATACTTCGACAGAAGGCAGGCAGTGCAAACCCTTTAACCCTCTGCTTGAGGAAACATATGAAGCAGATTATCCTGATAAAGGTCTTCGTTTCTTTTCTGAAAAGGTTGCAATTTTTCTTTTTATTTCTTTCTTTATTCTTTGGTTCTTATTGTTATGATAAAAGATATTTGTATCTAAAACATGTAGTAAGCAAAGGTGTTTGACTGAAGATTTCTTGAGAGGGCAAAAGCGCTTCCAAAAGCTAAAACCACCTCTTGAGGTGGGGTGGAAAAGCGGAAAAGCACTAATTCTGGAGAAGTGCTTTTCCTCTCGAACACACTTTATCTACTTTAACCAAACACCTACTAAGCAATATATAAATTTTTCTTCTTTCACTTAATTTTGGAGTATTTATGATGAGGACATTAAATCTGTTTTATTTTGTTTTCGCAATTATAGATAGCCATATGTAGTAGTTTTATGATTTGTAATCTTTCTTTTATGCATTAGAATATTTTTGAGATTTTTAGAATATTTCGAGATTTGTATTAAGATTTGTTTTGAGCCTATTTATAAGGCTTGAGATTAATGAGAAGTTATGATATTCTTGATTAACAAAAATATTGTGTGTTGAGTTATTGCTCTTCATTTATCTTCTTTTGTGTGATACAATTGAGAAAATTATTAGGAATTGTGATAAATCCTAATAAAATTTTAGGGTTTGTGATAAACTCTAAAACTATTCCCAAATTAAAATCCCAAACCCTAGTCCCCAAATTAATTCAACCCCAAAACCCTAATCCCTAAATCCAATCCAAAAGTCAACCCTAACCCTTTCTCCCCCCTTCTTTTTCTTCCTCCCCGTGTCTGCTCCGAAACCCATCACCCAACACCATCGCCAGCACTCGAACCCATCCCCTACCTCGACTTCCTCTTCCTCTCGTTTGCCGTCGAAGCCCAATTCCCGCATCCCTCTCTCCTCTCCCTGTTGATCACCGATGCTCCTCGACCCCCCATCACCCTCTCACTGCCCCCCCCATTGACCGCCGTGCCGCCTTCTCCTCTAATCAGCCACTCCGTCCAACTCCTTCCTCACACCCGCAATCCTCTCACAAACCAAATTCCTCTAACCCTAAAATCCTCAATCCTCTAACGCCAACTCAGATCCAAACATTGACCCTCAAAGTCTATCCCGATGTCTCTTCCTACAGCTGGGCCCATACCCGGCCACCCACGACGTCCCCGCCCCTGTGGTCCGACGCCTGCCGCTGCTGTATCAGTCATTCGCTGCCGCTATCCTGCACCCCTGCCACATCCCGAATGCAAGACCACACCACTCCTAGTCAGCAAAGCCCTTTTGTTGCTGTCGATCCCGGTGAGATCTTCACTCTTCAAATATTTGTGTTATACTGCTTTATTATCTCTATTATTTTATATGATTTATCTATCGTTCACAAATATTGAGAGTGAGCGTTTCTACTTGCTAATTAGAGTACAGATCAATATTGCATCTTTTACTTGCTAAGAATGCTTAGGAATATAATTATTGATTGTTAGAACTGAATTGTTAATTGGGCTTGTTAAACTATTTCAATTCTTGAACATTCATTGAACCGATTAACTGTTTTAATTTCTAACTTGATCTGCATTACATGTTGGTAAACTTTAATCCTTTAAAATTCTTGAAAATTCTCTATTTAGGAATACGTTTTACATCATTTTGGTATCAAAGCCAGGTTGTTAAAACCCTAATTCTTACATCATTTAGTCATAATTATTGCTTTCATTTAGAATTGTTTAGTCTTTTATTTTATTTTCGTTCGTTCTTTTAGATCACTTCAGATTATTATTAAAAAAAAATTAATTGCATTTAGGACACGTTTTTTTTTCTTTTCCAAATTTCTTCATACACACGACCTTTTGTTTTCACCGTTGGTGAATGCGTCTTCGCAGCACCATCACAAATCCCGAAGAGCCTTTCTTGTCCCTTCCAGACCACTCAATTAGGAACCCTAGACCTCCCAAACTGAGATGGACAACTCTGATATTTCTGCTACCTTAGCTCCATTCAAACAACTCTTGCCAATATCAATCAGAGGCTTAAGAAAGTGGAATTCAATCAAACTGTTGTCCCTGAGCTTCATGTTAATCGTCAGATTCCTCAAGGGAATGATCGTGATGGTCGACGTCAAGATCGTGACCCTAACGAACAATACAAGAAGAACGTTAAGGCTGACATTCCCCATTTTAAAGGCCACATGGAATCCCAAGCTTATCTCGATTGGATCCGTGCCAATGTCATGGACCACTACTTTTTGTGGTTTGACAGGAGCGAAGCCCTGAAGGTTAAATTTGCTACTATGAAATTGACGGGTAAAGCTTAACAATACTGGACCAATCTTGAACATGCCCGCAGAGGCCAAGGCCTGGCACCCATAGCCACTTGGGAAGCAATGAATGAGAAGCTCACTTAGAGATATGTACCGTTATCGTTCCACATCCGATTGCTAAATTCGTGGAACTAACTTTATCAAGGAAGTAAATCCACACAGGAATATATTGATAAGTTTGATGACTTCCTTATTCGGTGCAATGCCTTAGGTAAAGAGAGCGAAGAACAAACTCTCTATATTCAGAGCTGGATTATGAGCCGATCTGAGGAACGAGCTAATTCATAGAAACGTGGACTCATTAGCGGCAGCTTATGCCCTTGTCCTCGATATGGATTCTCTTAAAGCAAGTTTCCATTGCAAGTACAACGATTCGATGGGTCATTTCCCTAGAATGACCCTTCCTGATCTCTCTAGACCTTAGCATTCTTCTCCTCAGTACCCCAACAAGTCTTACCCAAGCAAGCCTACATCAAATTCATATCCACTTAGAAATGACAACACGGGTAAGAACACTGAAAGAGACTTCTAAGATTGATCCTCTCATTAAGTGCTATAAATGCAAGGGATACGGTCATGTTGCTGGCAACTGTCCTAGCTCAAGTAGGATCAATATAGTAGAGGGTACCGCTGTCATCGCTGATGAGCTCGACAATGAGTTTACTTATGAACCTCATGTAAGTGATGACTTTGATGAAGAAGAGGATGACCAGTCTCTCAACTGTATTCAGTCTATCCAGTCACTTCCATTGAATATACCCGAGTCACCCATCCTTTTCCAAGTCACTTGGCAGCCCATGGACTTTACCCCTGTGTTAGAACATCACAGAGTCACAGAGTCTGCGTCCACATTTCCATTCTACATTCACGATTTGCATAGAGAAATTTTCAAGAAAATTAATGAGAATAATTTTAACTACACGTTAATAGCAGATACTAGAAGAAAATTTATAACCCTTGATATTTGTGACGAAGTGATGGTTCGGATTCGTTCGGAACGGTTTCCAGCTGGATCCGTTAAGAAATTGAATATATGTGCTGCAGGTCCATTTAAGATTCTACATAAAATCAATGATAATACCTATATCGTTGACCTTTGTGAAGGTTTTGGCATAAGTAAGACTTTCAATATTGAGGATCAAGTACTCTATGAAGGCTCAAAATTTAATCCTAGAAATTCTTTTATATATGAGCCTACCCTGCCACCTAATGGTGAGATTCCCACATTTACCCCTCTACCTGATACTATTTACCCACCGACAGAAAAATTGAATAATATTTTAGATAATTAGATAATCTCTACTAGAGATGGTGGTATTCATAGGTATTTGGTGAGTTGGAAGAACAAGCCGAGGTTGGATGACACTTGGAGTGATCGTGAGGAGCTCTTGCATTGGGATCCAGATCTTTTGGAGCACCATGACAGGATCACTGGTTTTGACTCGAATAGGTCGAGCCTTCTCCCACCCAAAGAGAATGATGAGGACATCAAATCTGTTTTATTTTGTTTTGGCAATTATAGCCATATGTAGTATTTTTACGATTTGTAATCTTTCTTTTATGCATTAGAATATTTTTGAGATTTTTAGAATATTTTGAGATTTGTATCAAGATTTGTTTTGAGCCTATTTATAGGCCTTGAGATTAATGATAAGTTATGCTATTCTTGATTAACAAAAATATTGTGTGTTGAGTTATTGCTCTTCATCTCTCTTCTTTTGTGTGATACAATTGAGAGAATAATTAGGGTTTGTGATAAATCCTAATAAAATTTTAGGTTTTGTGATAAACTCTAAAACTACCCCCAAATTAAAATCCCAAACCCTAGTCCCCAAATTAATTCAACCTCAAAACCCTAATCCCCAAATCCAACCCAAAAGTCAACCCTAACCCTTTCTCCCTCCTTCCCCCCGTCTGCTCTGAAACCCATCACCCAACACCATCGCCAGCACGCGAACCCATCCCCTACCCCGACCTCCTCTTCCTCCCGTCTGCCGTCGAAGCCCAACTCCTGCATCCCTTTCTCCTCTCCCTGTTGATCACCAACGCTCCTCGACCTCTTATCACCCTCTCACTGGCCCCCCATCGACCGCTGTGCCGCCTTCTCCAACCAGCCACCCCGTCCAACTCCTTCCTCACACCCGCAATCCTCACACCCGCAATCCTCACACAACCCAAATTCCTCTAACCCTAAAGTCCTGAATCCCCTAACACCAATTCAGATCCAAACCTTGACCCTCAAAGTCGATCCCGACGTCTCTTCCTGCGGGGTCCACACCCTGCCACCCACGCATCCCCACCTCTGCGGTCCGACGCCTGCCGCAGCCATCTCAGTCAGTCGCTGCCGTGATCCTGCACCCCTGCCACATCCCGACTGCACGACCACATCACTCCTAGCCAGCAAAGCCCCTTTGTTGCTGTCGATCCCGGTGAGATCTTTTCACTATTCAAATATTTGTGTTATACTGCTTTATCATCTCTATTATATTATTTGATTTATTTGTCGCTCACAAATATTGAGTGTGAGCGTTTCTACTTGCTAATTAGAGTACAAATCAATATTGCATCTTTTACTTGCTAAGAACGCTTAGGGATATAATTATTGATTGTTAGAACTGAATCGTTGATTGGGCTTGATTAACTAATTCAATTCTTGAAAATCCATCGAACTGATTAACTGTTTTAATTTCCAACTTGATCCGCATTACATGTTGGTAAACTTAATCCTTTAAAATTCTTGGAAATTCTCTAATTAGGATTATGTTTTACATCAATTTATAAATCTAAACATGAAGACAATAGTTTGTCCTTTTCCTTCTCTCCATTCTCTTCCACTGTCTACTTGCCAATACTGGCTTGATGATTATTATTAACCTTCTCTCTTAATTTGGTCTACTTATAATCTGAACATGAATATAATAGTTTGTCTTTCCTTATACTGGACAGTACGAGCTTGAAAATAAATTAATACTAACCATTTCTTTCTCTATTGTTTCAATGGTGATAGTTGCTTGTCACTGTGATGGTGAAGGGTGGAAATTCGGGGGTGATTCAAATCTGAAAGGGAAATTCTGGGGTCGGTCCATTCAGCTTGATCCTATTGGTCTTTTAACACTCGAGTTTGAAGATGGAGAAACCTTTCAGTGGAGTGAAGTCACCACTTCTATATATAATATAGTACTTGGAAAAATTTATTGTGATCACTATGGTACTATGCGAACACAAGGCAGTGGTCAATACTCCTGCAAGCTCAAATTTAAAGAACAATCTATCATTGATCGAAATCCACACCAGGTACTTGCAAATTTTAAATCTGAATGAATCTATAAGAAACTTTTAAATCATGTATCGTACTTGTGCATAATTTCAGAATCTTGTAATTGTTAATTAAATTAAACAATTAAATAAGTAAATAACTAAAGTGTTTCAAGATTAACTCTTCAATGATTGACTTGTAACATGGACTGGAGAGTTAACAAATTGGACACTGCTTGATCCAATTGACTGGTTGCCTGGAAGTTGCTATTTACTGGTAACTAGTTTGGGTAAAAGGGTTTCCAATTCCGGAATGATTTTGACTGTATCTTGGAGATATTTACAGAATAGAAGATGATCTTTCCTGGAATATTTGAAGACTTTAGAAGGGTCGGGGAACCTTTCCTGAAGGTCAAGTTACTCCCCGTTAATGTAAACCTATCAGAGTAAACCTATTTAGAAACTAGAAAGCATGCATAGACTTAGGCTTTGTATGATAAATGTGATAGTTATGCATAGGAGGCATCCAGATCTTGTAGTTCATTGATCTCTCTCTCTCTCTCTCTCTCTCTCTCTCTCTCTCTCTCTCTCTCTATATATATATATATATATATATATATATATATATATATACACTAGTATAATGTACGTGCAATGCACGTCTAAAAAAGTAAAGTCATCAATTAAATGAATATATATTGAATGAGAAAAAAAAGTTTATATTTGAATGTTTTGATTTGGGCTACATGTGCGGTGCACATTTATATTTGTTGGATATAATTTGGACGTGTATTATACGTGTTTATATAGTTACGAAGTTAGGGTTTGTTTGTTACAAACCCCAACTCTCCCATTAAAATAATAATAATATATATATATATATATATATATATATATATATATATATATATATATGTATATTGAATGAGAAAAAAAAGTTTATTTTTGAATGTTTTGATTTGGGCTACACGTGCGGTGCACATTTATATTTGTTGGATATAATTTGGACGTGTATTAGACGTGTTTATATAGTTACGAAGTTAGGGTTTGTTTGTTACAAATCCCAACTCTCCCATTAAAATAATATATATATATATATATATATATATATATATATATATATATATATATATATATATATATATATATATATATATATATGAGAATAAGGGACCTAACGTGTCACCCTAGCTAACTTAGCTACGGAGACATCCCAAAACTAACATCTCGACCATCCAAAATGAAGATCCACACCATTAAATGTGATCTACACCTTAGAAACTAAGTGTGTGCAAAATTTCAAATCACTTTGATGAGATTCAACTGTTTATCATGTGACAAACATTGATGTTTTATAAACGGTTTAGAATTGCTCTATTTTTAGGTCGTAGGATGAGTGGTTAAAACTAGGGGAATTCATTTCAAATTTTGTACACAAATAGTTTGTGTAGTAGATCACATCTAACGATTTGAAAGTTTATAATTTTTTTTTTTTCTGGTTAGAGACTTCTGATCCAGACCTTGGTATATTCTTTGCAATGTCGCCGAATGCGGTAAGTGGGTTTATGCGATTTTACTCCGCTTATGGCTGCATTTATTGACGGATATGTTGTTATACATTTAAAAGAAGAAATCCACAACACACACAAAGGTAACTAAGAAATAGAAGATACGAATGGTCATCATCTAAAGAAAAGGGAAAAGGCAAAAGAAAAAATACTGATGTTCACATACCTTAGATTTGCGAGAATCAATCATAATTGTCTACGATTTGCTAAATAAGTTGGTATTGGATTATATGTGAAACAAATCAGGTTTTAAGTTGGATTATGGGTTAGACTCACTGATTGTTTTATGCTTGAAATCATTTTTTAATTTGGATCTCTTCAAAACTTTATGCGGGTGCATAGTCAAAGCTATGTGGCTGCATATTGATTATTGATCGAGTATGTGGGACACAATATTCAGTATACGCTCGCGTAATTGGTTAATGCCGTAATTATTACTGTGTGGGTGAAATAAAGCGATCTCCTGTTGCACAGTGCATATGCGGCATTTATTTTCACATTTAATAACACTAACTTTTTTCCAGTTTACTCGACTGTTATGACTTGCATTATTTTGTTTCCCTTCTCCACTTGTTTCACTGTTATAGAGCTAATGAGCTCATTGGGACCTTTCTTGTGAAAACTGCTGATCAACATAGTCATCCATTTGTGAAATATGTGGATAGTCTGTTTGCCCCTAGCTATTATTCATTTGATTTAAGACATTTAGTAATTACACTATAATCATCATTGTATCTAATCTTTGACCAAATGGACCTTACTCCTTTTACTCTTTTTCTAATCAATCTTTGATGGTATAAATGGGATTGATCACAGTCGATAAGACTAGATAACAGCTGCTCCTATTCACATCTAGCTATCAATCTAACATCAATACTCAAGGTTACAAATTCTTAGCAACAAAATATGATTATTTCAGGACAACCTAATCTATTGTGGAGATTAAGCCTATTCAATCTAAGAGTTAATCATCTGAACTCCTTATATTGGCTTAGAATATGAAAGAACTTCCATATCAGAACTTTCGACCTCTATATCTTATCATATTTTCACATGGTTGAACAGCATGTTCAAGGCTCGGCGTGTTGATTTGTAATTGTTGTTCTCTCTAGTTACAGATAGGTTTAATTTATATTTTCAGGTGCATGGATTTGTGCAAGAAAATATAACTGGGAAAAAGGTTGCAATGCTGATTGGGAAATGGGATGAAGCAATGTATTATGTACTTGGAGATCCTACTACAAAGCCTAAGGGATATGATCCGATGTCAGAGGCAGTTCTTCTATGGGAGCGAGAGAAATTTGTTACCCAAACTCGATACAACCTTACCTCCTTTGCCATCTCACTGAATGAGTTGACAACTAGCCTTTCAGAAAAGTTGCCTCCAACCTACTCTCGCCTACGGACTGATCAACGTCATTTAGAGAATGGTGAATATGAGCTGGCAAATTCTGAGAAACTCAGGCTCGAACAGTTGCAAAGACAGGTATATTACTGTACAAGTGTACAGTACTTTGTTTCGGAATTTTATTAGGAAATTACACATGACAGTTTGTAAAAAGAATTGAAGTATTAGAGCTTCATTAATTTAAATACAATGATACTTGTTCTGTTTCATCTGCATCTATCTATCTACTGTCTGGATAAATAGTTCATTACTTGGAGTATGTTTGTCCCTAATAATTTGCTGTCTACTGGCTTCAGTCTTGGTTTTAGCTATGTATAGCAGTAAAAAGGTTGTTATGTATTGGTCTGTTTCTTCTTAAAACTAGTTTATAGCCATGTGCAGTACATTTGGCTTCTAATATGCTAGATTACGAAAAATTTAAATAAATGTGTTTTTAAGATTGTTTGTTTAATAGGTAATTAAAAGTAGGTCCTTTTTTAATTCATAGTTGAAATTTCTGTATAAAGTCTTGGCGGTTTTATTTATTACAACTGTGTAAATTTGGTACTACGTGTGTGTATTTGTGACGTGAAGATTTGGTAATTGGTATTTGACCAAAGATATAAAGCTTATATACTTGTATTACCAATTTATTTAGTTAAGATCTTAAAAGAAATTAACTATAATCTTCTATATTTGGAAGATTATATAGGAAATAAAGGGTTTTTTTAGATATTCATCACTAACAAAGCACATATTTACATGGATATCCCTCACAAATCATAATTTACATATTAGTCTCATACAATGTGTCATACAATGTGCTAGCCACTAATAAATAGCCTGTTAAGCTCTTGTAACTTGACCCTACTTAAGCCTAGACCAAGGATGGACAATGACCTGTTTAGCCATACACTACACCCTCCATTATCTCTCACTTATTGAAGCCAGCAAAAGAATTTAGAGGGGTAGTAAGGAAATATAAGGGTTGAATGAGAAATGAGGAGTGGTTGAATGATGAATGAGAGTGAAGGTTGGGGATGGATTCAAATTTTAGAGCAAGTTAAAGAAGTGAAGATGGGTTTGGATTTAAACTTTAGAGCTTTTGGGAATCCAAATATAGATAACAAGGAAATTTCAAGGAAACAGAATATTTCATGCTGTTTGGATGGACATTAGCCTGAGGGACTACTTATTAATGGTATCACATTGTTGGGGGTGAATATGTAAATCTTAATTTGTGGGGGATGTGTATAAGTGATTTCATAGGGATGAATATGTAAAAAATCCCTAAAGAAAATTCAGAAAATGGGTAATCAATGCTGGGTAAATTGTGGAAAACAATCTTGTACTGTAGGGTCAACACAAATAACCCCCACAATTTGTATTCAACGCAATATACACCACTGAACTATCTTCCGGGGGGGGGGGGGGGGGGGGGGGGGGGGGGATAATCTCACCCCCTAAAACCTTATTATTTACCTTCAACTCTTCATCCCCTTTTCTCCAAAAATATCCCCATTTCCCCCAAACCAAACCTTAAATCTGATCTCAAAAATTGATGATGGTATGATTGAAACCTTTGAGGAGAAAGTGGTGGGAATCCCTTCAGAATTTCTTTCTACTTTGGAGGACATGAAGAGGTTTTGATCAGGAGTTAAGAGTGAAAGATTCAATCTTTTTGGAGCTTGCAGGTGATGGTGAGGAAGAAGATGATGAGGAAGATTTTGATGGTGAAATGGGAGGAAGATATTAAGATGTGGGAAATAGTGGGGGGAAATTTACATAAGGGTGTTTTTGTCACTTTACATTAACTAGTATTTTTCACGTGCGATACACGTTTTGATAAGAGTTTGAGGATTTTTCACGTGCGATATACGTTTTAAGAAATAGTTTTGGAGTTGGTCGTGCGTGCACGTAATTGGAAAAATATTTTGAAAAAGCTACAATTTGTACGTGCAATGTACGTGTTTATAAGTAGAATTTGAGTTGTACGTGCAACATATGTGTATGTTTAGTATTAAAAAAATATTATAAAATTGTTTTGCACGTGCATTGCATGTTTTAAAAAGGTGATTTTTTTTATTTGTTTGTTTTTGTTGTAATTAATGGGAGAGTTGGAATTGCATGTGCAACGCACGGGTTTGTATGTTGACAAATGCCAACCCCAACTCTCCCATTATAATATTAGAAATAAGTGGGATTGACCTGGTCAACCGATGGAATTTGACACCGTACCCACCCTGAAGATAGTTGACTCTATAGTACAGTGGTGTTTTGCATTGAATACAAATTTAGCGGGTTATTTGTGTTGCCCTATAGAACAGAGGTGTTTTCCGTAATTTACCCTCCGCGCCTAGAATTTTTTGCCGTACTAGGCCACTTTTTGATAGTATTTGCGTTTTTAGGCCAGGTCCCAATCTATTAGCGTTCGTGGGCTAGCCACTGCCACGTCAGCAACGGCCGCTATTGGGAATAGCGGCCTCTTCATATCCACCAAATTTGCACTCCCACACTTGGTAGAGTACGGGGGGATTGGGCTGAGTATGTGTAAAGAAGGTCGCTAATGCCACTAGCGACCTCCAACTGAGGTCGCTATTCCCAATAGCAACCACAGTGGTAGGCTATTATGAGTCACATTCACATAAGCTGATTTGGCAAACAGCATAATCGCTAATGTCAATCGCGACCTATCATAACTGTGGTCGCTATTGGTAATCGCGACCTTAGTATAAACATCACAGAGGATAAGCTGATTTGGCAAACAGCATAATCGCTAATGTCAATCGCGATCTATCATACCTGTGGTCGCGATTGGTAATCGCGACCTTAGTATAAACATCCAAGACTCATAATTAGAAGCATTCGGGGGCCCATCTGAGGTCGCGATTGCCACTAGCGACCTCAGTTAGAAGAGGTCGCTAGTGCCAATAGCGACCTCTTCATTTCCTGATCCCTTCGTACACAGCCAAGTGTGGGGGCACAGAATTGGTATCTATGAAGAGGCCGCTATTCCCAATAGCGGCCGCTGCTGACGTGGCAGAGGCTAGCCTACGAACGCTAATTGTTTGGGACCTGGCCTAAAAACGCAAATACTATCAAAAAGTGGCCTAGTACGGCAAAAAATTCCCACGCCTAATGGTATTTACATATAATTAATATTTAATAGAATTGATGGGTTAATGATTCCTTATTGTATCTCAAAATATTTATTCATAATCATCTGTTCTCTACTTTAGGTTTATTTGCTGTAGTGTTGTAATGAGATCACAATGGAATTATACTCTTAGTTAAGTTAATATCAAAATATATAGTCATTCTAAACCTATTTAATGATATGAATACACCAAAAGTTTATATACTTGACAGAGCAGAATACATTCCATATCTAGGAAGCACATCACTTTCAATTCAGGAGCCATTCCAATAAGTTATGTGCATCAGGCACATGGGTGCTCCAGTAATCCAGTTCTCTGTAAATATTTCTTGGATACGTGATTTGTTTCATGGAATTTAAACACTAACTTCATGCATCCAATATGGATCAAATACTGTAAATCATAGCTGCAAATACTGTGCTTTGTTACTCGGTAATAGGTATGATGCTAGTAGTTGAAAAAAACCGCACCATATGAACATTGCTCAAAATTTTATTTGTTATTTGCTAATAGCCTACACTACCACTGCTGTTTGCATAGCATATTAACATTCTTTTGAATAATATTCTTCTGCCTACACTTTTGTTTAGCCATTTGTGTTCTCCTTAGGCATGTACACCATACAGATCTACAGCTTAGGATCAAGTCCAGTGTGGCAAGTTGAGTAAGGTAGGCTTGATTTTGTTTTGTGGGTTTGCTAGGGCTTTTGAGGAAGGGGAAATAGTGGGTCTCTTTGACCTCTATTTCTGCAGTTATTCTGTAGTATTCATTCTTCATTTTGTAACAAGAAATTGAAAATGTTGGTACATATATATTTTTTTGTTACTTGATAGAAAATTTTGTATTAATTTTGATTTTTTTAATGAATTTCTTCTTTTAACATTAATATTTTGTTTATTCAATTTATAGGAACAGCTCAATATTTGTAATATATAGAAAATAAAAAAATTGCTTATGCTTGCATCATGCTGTTATGTTTTTCGTCGTGAAATAGGGCAATCCTGCATTACACGCTTTTGGCTATATTTTTCATTGATCGAAATGTCTAAGAAAGATTGTTTTCACTCATTTCACTATGATCCTAACTTCAGTATAGAATACCAATCTTTACCTGGTTGAGATGTATTCAATATTGTCAGACCTTCAGATTAGATCTTAAAAGTATGGTCCTACATTTAAAATGTATTAATTTTATTTTATAATGCAATATTTTCTTATGAATATGCTATATCACTACCTGTTGTGCGCTACATCTACTCTTCCTAATCATGCATGGATCCTTAGGAATAGAGGGGAGGAGAAGATTGTGCTTAACTATGGTAGTGCAGTAAAAGTAGTGCACAAAGGTAGTGCACTATCATTATTGTTTTCTTATTATGCATTTGTTTTTCATATATAAATAAGTTGAGGTTCCATAATATGTTTGAAGGTGCAGATGGTATGAAATGCATATGGTATTAACTAGATTTATCATATTTGTCTGTACTTCTTGTAAACAAACTAATATATAGATTCATTTCATTCTGAATTCAGGGCTCAGATATTTGTTACAGCACTTTGAATTAATTTATGATTTTGTTATCTAGGCACGAAGTTACAGGAGAAGGGATGGCAACCCAGGTGGTTCAGGAAAGATAGGAATGATGATACTTATCCCTATGTAGGAGGATATTGGGAAGCTAAACAAAAAGGAGAATGGGACGGAATTCCAGATATATTTGGTCAGAGTGAACCATCGACTGTAGAGTAAATCCTCCTCTATGATTTATCGGTTTCTATACCCATCTAATATGGTTATAGTTATTGGGGAAGCTCAGGCAAATATATTCCACATTTGTATAAGGATTTCGCACGGAAGGGAGAAGTGATTTTGGAATTGGATGAGAGAATGATATTTGTAAGATTGTAAGCCCTCGGCTGTTTACAGTTTACTATTTATCAAATTGAATCCCATACCGTATTCGTTAATCTGTATGTTCCGTTTCCACGTCTAAATTTATACATGAACCATTGGCATGTTTATGTTTCCTGCCAATGCAAACTTATTTGATTGACACGACAAATATATTGCTCTGGTGGTTTCTGCCTATTCTTGTCTTATACAAGAGTTAGTTTGTATAGTGAAATTTCTGTGTGTGAAAGGACTGTTAAAAAACTGCTTCTTGTTTTGTTACATATTGATATAAGCTACTTTCATAAAAAGGGGAAGTTCAGTTAGAAAGGAAAGGACAGAAGGAAACAAAACTAGATTGGGTTATTTTCCGTTTTTGGTTTGTCAAGGGAAAAATGTGAGAAAAAGGGAACTCTGGTCAAGGTTTTCGATTTTGTTTTTCAATTTGGTGTATAGGATTCTCTTTCAACTTTGTGTAAATTTTGAGAGATGTACTTTCCTGAACTACAGATTATATTCTTCGATTTTATCGTCTTATCTACAGTTTACAGACATTAACCTAGAAAAGGTGACCAGTAGGAAACGTGAAATTGAAGGGTTTTCTTTTTTTTTTTTCTTTTTTTTTTTATAATGGAAAATGTGGAATCTGGCCACCTGTTTCATTAATCAGAAATTAACAAAACATCCAGACTACAAACATGAAATAAAACATGAAGCAATATGATCCTTACACACAACAGATTTCTCCAACAATCCTGGAGGGTGGGCCGACCGACAGATAGTTATCGCATGCTATCGAAGAGGGCAAGGACAGACCTACTCCAATATTGTATTGGACCCCATCTTGGGCCCAAATACAAAGTTTGCCCCAACAAAATTGCATGTACGTCAATTTAGCTTCGTGCGCTACCTCCACGGTACGTGCACACCTCCTGAAACTAGTTAGGCGGGATTTTATCAACCGCCAAATCCTGCTGCCTCATCGATGGGGGGACCCCTTCTTCGGGCCCAAGCCTTGCACCTGTCGAAACCCAACCTCCTCCCCCTCTCCTCCTGCAACGTCTCCAAAGAGATAGCCTCAACCAAAGAGAGAGCCGTGAAGAGGATACTTTCACATCTCTCACGCTCTTGCTCTCTCGAGTGATTTCTCACCAAACTACACTCTCATTCACCCCACCCAAATACTGTCACGCCCCGCTTCCCACTATACGGAATTACAGGCACGCAACTGAGGCCCAGCGAATGATATACATCATCCATAAGCTGTACAATTATAAGCTCAACAAGAACTTTATAACACATTTACGCAGACAAATATAATAATCACATGAGCTGAAAATAAAATAACCATCATTTAGATAATACATCAATATCGGGTCAAGTTGCCCGGAAATACATTATGCCATAATTAAAACAGTACGATAAACAGTTCGCTATAACGACTAGATAAAATAGCGACTGAAAGAAAAACAACATGAAGTAGTAAGGAAGCAGCAATGATCGTCTAGAGAGTTTGCTCGTCGGGTCCATCAGTGCCTGTATAATTATTAACTCAACGAAAAATAGAAAAGTTCCCGTTAGAGCAAGTTTCGGGCAGCACGTAGCAACAAGCAGAAAAAAAGAGGTAATATAACAAGATATAACATTAGAGAAATAAGAAGTAGAAGTACAAATACAATATGGAAGTAAGCAAGGAACTGAGACAATATGATCATGTAAGTAATAACTGTAACTAGTGTATTCTAGACTTCAAGATATAAGCAATTAATAACTTAGGCTCAGTTAATCGATAATCATGTAATCAAGGATCGAGAGTCATGTAATCAAGAGTCATGTAATCAAGAATCAAGAGTCATGTAACGAAGAGTCATGTAATCAAGAATCATGCGTAGTGAAGATCTCGGGTTTATCTGTTTTATTAACTTATCTAATGCAGACAATCTTGTGTCCCATATCACAAGTTCGGTGCATATCAATCATGTGACGTTTAGACTTAAGTAGTGAATTCTATAGGATTATGTACTCGGGTCTTCCAGTGATAGTATCAAGACATGTAATCATGAATCATGTAATCGAGAATTATGTAATCAAGAATTGTATAATCAAGAATCAAGAATCAAGAATCACTATTTCGGAAAACACGGGTCCCCTTCCGAGTATACTCTCCTATATTGTCCACTATTAAGCCATACCCTTATAATCCCGGCTTGTTATTCTTTTATAATTAATTATGAACATGCAGTTGGTACGACTAGTGGAACGGTGTAATCAAATAGTTTAGTCAAGGAAAATATCAAGGGCAATAATCATGGATATGAGACGTAAAACGAGTACATGTATCGAGAGTAGTTATTATAAATTATCAAGTAGTATAAAATGCATTCTATCAACCTATTATATCTATGCAAGTTATTATTACAAGAACAATAATACACTCAGTTCATTAAATATGAAAAGTAATGGGTTTATATGCAAAAACGTAGAGATGAATTTTTAGACAACTTGACATATCTGCATTCAAATTCACTTTTCCGTTGTTACAGAAAAGCAAATCCGATTCCGTCAGAGATTCTAGAAAGTAGACTCTCTTCCGGTTCCAACGCATATTCACACGATACATTCTAAAGACGGTAGCTATGCGTACAAATTCGTTCTTCGCTGGTTTCGATGTTTTGCGCGCATTCTAAAAATTCGGAGTCACAATACTAAAATTGAGATATCTCACAATCTATACATCTGATTGAGAAACTGTAGGATGTTTTGGATATCTGGACTCGAAGGGCTACGATTTTCATGTAGAAAGTTTTTCGATCCAGTGTCGGGAACATGGTCAAATTCTCAGTACGAGATACCGGTTAGTAATTCCATGCAGGTTCAGAAATTCACGATATGACGGTACTAAAATAGCGATATCTCACAATCTATACATCCGATTGAGAAACCGTAAGATGTTCTGGATTCGGGACTCAATAGGCTACGATTTCCACATAGAAAATCTTCAGTATCGGGAACATGGTCGACTTCTTAGTGCAAGGTCAAGAAATTTTAGAGATAGTAAGGTTGAATATTCGATATTCGATAACACGATTCGAAATGTGTTAACGGTTCACTCTTGAGTTGATATAGCATGGAACAAGTGACTAGAACGGAGTTTGACAATAAAACATGATGATAACTAGACTACTTGCCACGAGTCCAAGGAAAATGCTTGTACGAGAACAAAAAGAGTGTACAAGATACTTGTCTTATAACGTGACGATTTCGGTGGTGGTGTTAACCACGGAAAGAAGAAGCGATGTTGGCAACGGATTGTGGTATAACACTGGTAAGAATGACGGCAAGACGGCAGCGAGCGAGCAACGGTAGCAACGGTGAGTGACAACAACAACAAGGTGGTGCGGCGTCGGGTTGTTTTTCGGGGTTTACAGGATCGTAGAAGCGGAGTCGTTGGCTTGAAGGTGGAAGGTAAAGTGGAGCTCGGGTGTTGCTTGAGCTCTCGGGTGTGAAGAAGGCAAAGGAAGAGAAGAATAAGGGCTCTCGGGTGTGAAGAAGGCAAAGGAAGAGAAGGAGAAGTGAAGAATGAGAGGTTGGTGTGTTATGCATGTGTGTGAGTGCATGCATATATATAGAAGGAAAGGCATAGGAGTGTGCTGCATGTGTACAATTAGGGGTGCAGAAAAATGGGAGCATAGGTTAGGAAAAATGAGAGTGTACAGTGGAAAAATGAGAGTATGGGATGGAAAAAATGTGAACATAGGTGTGGAAAAATGAGAACAAGGAGGAGAAGTCGTGGAGTTAGGCGTAGAATTAGGCAGGATTAGGATTATGATTAATCAGGGTTTAAATTTGTATTTAAACTCCGGTCGAAAAATCACAAAATTATGGAATTGATCAGAAAAATATTCTGGCTTTAGATAAAGAGTCCAAAGAGAAAAATAAAACTAATCTAAAAATTGAAGTACAAAAATTCACGTAATAAAATACGTACAACTGGAACAGGGAGTTACAAATACTACGCCCAAAGAGAGAACCGTTGAGAGGATACCTTCACCTCTCTCACGTTCTAGCTCTCTCGAGCGATTTCTCACCCACACAAACACACACCAATAGACTCTCACACTCAATCAGAAACCCTAACCAAACAAAACAACAATAATTCATCGCGCCACGAAGGGCGGTGGCATTGCCGCTGTCAGGGATGCTGATGAAGGGAAGAAGAGGTGCTATCAAGAAGGCAGTGGCCTTTGTTGGAGGAAACTCAAGTGGACAGTAGTTAGCAGCGAGCGGTAATCACTGCACCGGTGGTAGTCGAGCACACGTCGGCCGTCGCCGCACCAGCGGCAGACGAGCGGCAGTCGCGCACATCCCCCTCCGACCAGCGGCAGTCGCCGCACCATCGGTAGACGAACACACAGAATGAGTTGCCGCACCGGCGACAGGAGGCGGCGGCCCACTCGAGCTCCACACCATACATCGTCGACGCTTCAAATGCCGTCGACGCGCACCCCGTTCGTCGCATTGCGAGTCCCCGTATGGGATAAGATGTCGACGTCGGAGGGGCGAAGTGGTGAGGTGGGAGGGGCGACGGGATGAGATGGAAGAGGGTACGAGGAGGGAGGGACGACAGGGAGTTGATTGACGGTTAGCGACGCGAGGGGGGGGGCAACGAACCCTAGCCGCCGCCCCCAAGATTAGATCTAGGGTTTGAGACTTTTGGGGGTTTTCTGGGAGGAGAGTTTCTCTCCCCCAAGATTAGATCTAGGGTTTGAGACTTTTGGGGGTTTTCTGGGAGGAGAGTTTCTCTCTCTAGATTTTTAGAGAGAGAAACTGATTACTGCAGTTAGTAATATTTTAATTGAAGCTTTATGTTCTCACATTGCTCACAACATTTACTGAATGTTCACCTGCCACTTCAGCATCATCATGTCTCTAATCACAGTGTATATATGAAGGCATACTGATTCATTAAATTTGGTGAAACAAAACAAGGCATAAGTGGTAGTTCTGTGACTCAGCGACTGCGGCTACCCGATTTCGACTGGTTTATCTTCGAAGGACTCTTTGATGCAATGCATCTCTTAGCATATTTCTCCAAGAAAATGATTGAATATTGGATTAATGCTTCAAGCCTCTTTTCTTAGTGGGGTGAGCTAATCTCACCAATGCAAAATCGAGCCTATCAATGTACCCAAAATGAGATCCTCAAAAATCTTGATTTAGGAATATAACTCCCTTTTAACAAGAAACAACTAATTAAGGGCTCCAAGTAGAAGGTGCAAACATTCCATCAATAAGGATAACAAGTACATACTCAACGTTAAATTTTTGATAAAGGACCTAAAGTTGTATTAGTGATGGCAACCCAACCGGGTGGGCCCGCAACCCGCCCACTTGAATCCGACCCGCAATTAGGCGGTTCGGGTCCGGATTGAACCCGTGGGTCGATCCGGATCACAAATTTCGTAAACCCAACCCGTTTGACCCGACCTGCGAACCCGTTGACTAGGTCAAACCTACCTGCTCGACTCGCGGGTTTGGATCCGTTCGACCCACGCGGGTTTGCAAACGTTCGACCCGCGCAGGTCAAACGTTCGACCCGCGGATCAAATAGTCCGAAACTCAGAAAACAAAGCCGTAAAACAAAACCGTTGGCTTTGTTTTGGCGGTTTTTTTCCCCCCTATAAATACCCTCTTAATTCAATCTACAAATTTTCACACCTTACTCTCTTACTCTCTACTACTACTACTACTACTCAATTCAATCTCAATTCAATCAAATTTTTCTCAACAAAGAATCAACCAACAAAGAAGTGAAAAATTTCGATTGTATCGAATTGTGTTGATTCAACTCTCAACTACGTCTACGTCAACTCCTCCAACAAAGAAGCTCTCTCGCTCTCTCTTTCAATGACTACCGAACTTCGTGACTACGTCTACTACATTTCTCAATCAACTACGTCTACTTCTACTTTTATTTTCTCTCTTATTTCTATATACGATTATCCGCGAAGTACGGTATCAAAATTTCACAACCTTCCTATTATCTTAATTTTTGTTGTACCAATTTTTTGTATCATATTTGTTTATTGATTTTTCGCTTTTCTCTCTCTCAACCCTCATATTGTTTTTAAAATTTTATTTTTTGACATATAACTCCTAGATTGTTTTGTATTATTTCACATACACTGGTAAAACACTAGAAATCATTTTTTTCACATATACTATTACCATGTATAGATCACGAGACAACGGCTATAGCCAAAGTGAACAAAATTCCACCGGTACTTCGTGTCGGCATCCAAATAGTCTCACATGTAGATCCCGAATTTATACCGAATCATATTGTAGGATCTCATGATGTCCCTCTACACGACATAGAAGAAGAAATGCATAATGTTGACACATAAACACAACAAACCAAACCCACTAGTAGTAGAAAAACTAAGGAAAAACAAGTGATTGACACAGAATTTATGACTATACCCCGATGAGGGTAATCCGGGTGTAGGACATAAGATTTGTAAAATTTGTAACAAAAGTTACAAATGGAAGAAGGGTGAGGGAACATGTACAATTAAACGACACATTTTAAATGACGAATTCTTCATGTACGCAAAGAATTAGTACAAGACCAAATCAACCATTGGACCGGACAAATAGATAGACAACCACATGATCCCGAACTTATTCGTCGGGAAATGACCCGACTAGTTATTAAGGATAAACTACCTTTTTCCTATTCCGAGAGTAGGAATGTCGAGTCTTTCAACCAAAATGCACTAAATCCATATTTTAGAAGAATTCCTAGAAACACACTAAGTCCGATTATTTTAAACTTTACAACGAAATGAGAAATGCTTCAATTGCACTATTGTATTCTTTAACTTGAAGAGTATCGTTAACTTCTGATTGTTGGAAAGGTTCTAACGATATTCCGATGATGGGCTTAACTTGTTATTGGATAGATAGTAATTGGATGATTCAAAAGAGAATCATCTCATTTGTCGCTTTGTTGTATCCCCATAGTGGACTAGTTATTGCAACACGTATTTCAGAAGTTTGTGATTATATCATATTCGTGATAAATTTTTTACTATTAGTTTGATAATGCAACTAACAACAATACTTCGATTAATATTAAAAACACAATTATCTCCTCCATGTAATAAAATTTTTCATGTTAAATGTGCGTGTCATATTTTAAATTTATGTGTACAAGATGCATTGAAAGTAGTCGATTCATATATAATTGCAATTAGAAATTGTGTACATTTTATTGCTTTGAGTGGTCTTATGCTTCAAGAATTTAAAGAATGATGTAAAGCTAGGGAAATACATTTTAGAAAATTTTCTAAGGATGCTAAACACCGATAGAATTCTATTTTCGATCTACTAAATGTTGTTACTCAATACAAAGATATTATAACTGATTTATGTCTTGCAAAAAACATGAAATTTTTTCAAATGACTCCCCAATAATTATATTTTGCCGAATCTATATTACGATTTTTGGAACCTTTTGAAACCGCAACTGTTAAGTTTCTACATCTTATGATTCTAAATCTAGTAGTATTTTTATTTCAATCATTACCATGATGCAAACTTTTCAAGAAATGATTCGGACGAATACATTAGCCATATTGTTGTTCCCACTTATACAATTTTTTTAAAGTATTTTAATCCTCCTCCTATATTGTATTGTATTGCTACTATTATGGATCATCGTATCAAATTAGCGGGTACGAGAAGTTTGATTGAAATATTTTTTACTTTACTTGGAGATGATTCTAAATATGATTGTAATGAATTTTTAGCTAGCTTTAAATCGACATTGAATAACTTATATATTCTTATGATATAACTTTTGCATCTGCTAGTACAACTAGTATAGTTACTTCTTCTTCTTCTTCCACTTCTATAGGTAAGGGTACGAGTACATTAGAAGATGCCACTGCTAATTTACTTGCTCGTATTCAATCAAAAAAAATCTTGGACTAATATTGTACCTAATGAATTAAATTGGTATAGTCAATAAGATAGTAAAAGTTCTAGTACTAAGATTGAAGTGCTACAATGGTAGAAAGAACATGAAAATCTTTTTCCTATTCTTTTACATATGGCTAGAGATCTATTAACTCCTCCTGTCTCCACAGTTGCTTCAGAAAGTGCTTTTTTTACAAGTGACAGAGTTCTAACAGATTACAGGAATCGTTTGAAGTCGGATTCGTTGGAGATGCTCGTGTGCACTGAAGATTGGATGAAGACTGAAGACATGACTCAAGCAAAAGCGACATCTATATCAACAAGTGGAAGCAACTTGCCTGAAGTTCAACAACAAGATTAGGGAATTTAGGGCGATGAGATCCGAGGTTTAGGTTAAGTAGAGGTTCATGACAGTAGTCCAATACCCTCTTTTCAATCTAACTCTAGGCTATCTCGAACTCTAGATTGTCCTCTTAAACATGTAATTGAAGGAATTTGTATATTTTTTTAACAATATTTGTATGTAAAAAAAATTGTAATAATTTCATAGAAGTTGAAATGAATAATATATATACAATTTTATTTAATTCTCAATCTCTTATACTTGTTGTACAATTTTTATTTATTTATTTTTTGAGGTTAAAAGAGAGGAAAAAGAAGAAAAAATCAGGCAAACCCGTCGATTCGCCCGGCCTGACACGGGTTCAACCCGAATGTGTTCACGGGTCAGCCGGATCGGTTTTTTCATTTCCCTACTTGACACGGCTATTGGCCCTACCCGAACCGAGCCCGTCCGAAACCGTGTCAAACCCGAACGGGTTGGGCCCGGCCCGGTCCGGTGGACCCGGTTGCCACCACTAAGTTGTATGTTCCTTTCCTTGTTCAGAGTAAAAGTAAGTAGGGCAGCAAACGAATCGAGCTATTCGCGAGCTATTCGGCTCGAGCTCGGTCAAAGCTCAGTCAAAGCTCGACTCGAGACGAGCTCAAGCCGAGATCGAGCTCAATAGCTTAACGAGCCTCGAGCTTGGGTTTTTTTTTAAAATTTTAGGCTAAGCTCGCGAGCTATTCCGTTCGAATTCGGTTAAAGCTTGGTCAAAGCTCGGCTCGAACCGAGCTCGAGCTCAAAACTGAGCTCGATTCTTCAACGAGCTGAGTTCGAACCTGAAGATATTCGGCTCGGCTCGGCTCGATTGCCGCCCTAGAAATAAATAATGATCAGTGAATAAATGATAATCAATAATCGCCAGCAAGCCACTACATTGCGAAAACTAAATAGTACAAAGAAACTAAAGAAAAAGAGTATCAATCAAAACACAACCAAATACAAAGAACTAAAAGAAAGAGAGTTTCAACCTAATTAACCATCAAAAAATCAAAAGAGACAACCAGAATATAACCAGTATAAAACATGCAGCAAACAAATTAATTAACCGATCGATTACAAGAAAGGGAGCGAATCCGTTGGCCAAGCATTGAAAAAAGCTGGAGGACGAGCAGCCAACTGCCCACCACCACTACTAATCCCATACGCCGTCGGCTTCATGAACATCTCCTCCAAACCACCACCACCACCACCACCGACACCAACAGTACCCCTCCAAGAATTAATCGGCCCCCCTCCGGCTAACGACAAAACCATCTTCCCATCCTCTTCTTCATGATCTCCACCACTAGGTAATCCTCGCACTCGGTTGGCAGCCCTCAAAACCTCCATCCTCCCCTCCACCGCCTTGGCCCTCTCAGCAATCATCCTCTCCAAAAGCACCGCTTCCTCGAACCCCATCTCACCGACCCAACGCTGTCGACATCTCCCTCCGTCGCCCAACATCAGCCTCATCTCAAGCTCATTGTTCTCCCTCTGCTGCTTCACTACTTGCTCTGCCAACTTGGCAACGCGTTGGCGGAGGAACCCTTCCTGGTCCATCATTTTCTTGGACTGTTCCCTCTGCGGCATTGCTTTCAGACGTTGGAAGAGGTTTCTGGCTTCGGACTCAGATGGCCAGACCTCGGGCCGGGACACGTCTGGGCTGTATATAACTGCACAGGCTTTTACGTCGCACAGGGTGGCAAGTTCGCTGACTTTTTTTATTAGGCCAGTGCGCCGCTTCTTAAATGTGGAGCGACGGTTGGCGCCATTGGGGATCAATGCTAGGTTCACCTTCTTCCTTGCCATGCTTTCTTTTTCCTTTTTTTTTTCTGTAAAAAAAAATATGGTTATTTATTTTTTTTGTTATTCTTGAGGGTTTAGGGTTTAATATATAGGAAGAGACGTTGAAGGAAGAAAATATTTCTGAATATTTTTTGGAGGGAATTGAGATTGGATTGTATATTTTAATCATGAGAATATTTGATTTTCATTGAATGTTGGAGAAATATTTTTGCAAAAAAGGAATCAAATAATTAGAAGATCAGACGATTTTGGTAATTTGGTTTCATGTTAATGGAAATATTAAAGAAATCACTGGTTATTTATTTTTTATTTATCTCTAATCTCTAATCTCTAATATTACTAGTATAATGTACGTGCAATGCACGTCTACAAAAAGTATAATCATCAAATTAAATGAATAAGAAAAAAATTAGTTTATATTTGAATGTTTTGATATGGGCTACACGTGCAGTGCACAATTGTATTTGTTGGATATAATTTGGACGTGTATTGTACGGGTTTATTTAGTTACAAAATTATGGCTTGTTTGTTACAAACCCCAACTCTCACATTAAAATAGTAGAGATTACTGGTTGGGAGGTGTAGATTTAATTGAGAGATTTAGTTTGATTAGGGTTAAATCTAATGTAATTGTGTGGTGTAGATTTAATTGAGGTTGAACGCTTACAAATCACAGATTGTCTACAAATGACAACTCTCCCATTATAATATTAGAGATTTTAGAGATAATGAGAGAAGGCCTTAGTGTCATTTGTAAATCTACCAAAGCGTGCATTGCACGTGCATAACTAATATGAAGGAGGTCTCAAGTTCGAGTCCTCACTATGTCAGATTTTTTTTACTTTAATTTTGTTTAATATATTAAATGTGCATCACACGTATAAATTACTATCTAACTATATTTATCTATCTATAATATAATATATAATAACTATTATAATGGAACAGTTGGAGTTGTAAATCTACAACTTACGTGCAACACACGTGCAACTCCAACTCTCCCATTATAGTCTTCACATTTACTTTTAAAAGTATACAATCCTATTTATTAAGACATGCATCGCACGTGTGAATCAAAGTTTTTACTTTATTTTTAAAAAAAATGTGCAACACACGTGTATATTACTAGTTTTTGTTGAACACGTGTTGAACATGGCCGTAGTCACACATCCACACTTAATATACTAGTAATTTACATGTGCGATACACGTCTTTATAAATATATTTTTTAAAATCTGGCGTTGTCTGGCATAACTAAGACTTTCTTTATATTAGTTATGGTTGTGCATTGCACGTGTTTATTGGATTACAATGCACGTGTTGGTGTGGTTACAAATGGAGTTTGTTTGGTGACAAACTCTCTCATTAAAATAGTATATATATATATATATATATATATATATATATATTATTTTGGTGAGAACTAATTTTGGATGAGAACTAAATATATATAGGGAGCCCTTCGGTTGAAAACTAATTTTGGTGAGAACTCAGGGAGAACTCAAGGAGTATAACCCCCATTCTACACGCCTTACATAGCATATAAAGAATTCAAATAATTTGACGTTCATTTGCCCATCCATCAAATGGAGGAGAATTTTTAGCCATACAATTTTGCGATGATGTAAATCATGGAAAAACGAACATCAAATTACATGATTTTTTATGTTATGCTATCTAAGGCGTGTAGAACGAGATAATCGATTCATATTTTTCATGGGGGCTATATTCCTTGAGTTCTCACGGAGTTCTCACAAAAATTACTTCTCAACCGAAGGACTCCCTGAAGTAATTTTGGTGAGAACTCCGTGAGAACTCCGTGAGAACTCAAGGAGTATACCCCCCATGAAAAATTTGAACCGGTCATCTCGTTCTACACACCTTAGATAGTATAATATAAAGAATTCAAATAATTTGAAGTTCATTTGCCCATCCATCAAATTGAGTAGACTTTTCAGCCATACAATTTTGCGATGATGTAAATCATGGGAAAACGAACATCAAATTACGTGATTTCTTTATGTTACGCTATCTAAGGCGTGTAGAACGAGATGGCCGGTTCGAATTTTTTATGGGGGTATACTCCTTGAGTTCTCAAGGAGTTCTCACCAAATTAGGTCTCAACCGAATGGCTCCCTATATATATATATATATATATATATATATATATATAAACAATGCTCTATTGCAAACCACTGAAACCGTTGTTCGAAACAACGACTTATCTATATAACCTAAGCCGTTGATTTGAAACAACGGTTTAGGTTTATAACCTAAGTCGTTGTTTCCAACAACAGCTTTAGGTTTGCATACCCATTTGCACGGGACTCGTTTGCAATGGAGCATTGCTCCCTCTCTCTCTGTCTCTCTCTCTCTCTCTCTCTCTCTCTCTCTCTCTCTCTCTCTATATATATATATATATATATATATATATATATATATATATATATTTGAGAGCTAAGTAATTTGAACAATCTAATTCTACATGACTTGAAGTATGTGTATATAATTTTTCGAGTAATTTGGGGACCTGTCAGCTTATTGATCGAAGGAAGGCTCGTTTAGTAGACAGCGAGCGAGCAACAAGCCAAGCGTAGGCTGAAAAGGTAAGACTTTCACGTTTGGGTTAACATAACCAGAAGAAGTGAATTACATAAGTTTCAAATTCTAATTTTTCTCAATAATTAGTTTTATCTTTTCTCACCTTCAGAAGAAGGAAGCATAAATATCCCTTCTTTCTTCGTACCCGACTCCGCTTGGTCTTATGTTACTACATAGCCGTTCCCAAATGAAAGATTCCTCACCATAAAAGTCAATCTTTCTTCTGTCTTTACGTCTTTCGGTTCAGGTCAGTAGTTACCAGATCTTACTTACAATAGGTACAAAGTACAAAGATGCGCAACATAGGAACATTAATGAGAATGCGAGACATCGGGAGAATATCTAACATTAGTGAAGATCAGCTAGAAAGATCTTTAGACAATTTGGGGACCTCTCGCTTGTTCATCAAGCAGTTATATACATTAATCGGGGGATTTTTTGGTGCAAGCTGAGAGTTCAATTCCCCCACATTTACCTTTAGTTATTTAGTTAGTGAGAAGCAAACTCCAGGTTCTAATTAGAAACCTCTTCGTTGTTGCTGTGTTTATTTTGTGACCGTTTAGGGTTTATTGTTATTGTTATTCGAAGAGTTGTTGCCTGTGTTTCATTGTATAAGATGGTTGTTTCTGTTTTAGCCATTTATTTGCTTGTACTGGCATTAGATTATTACGGCATATACACATACTGGGACTTTGATTATGTTGGTCAATGGATGGCTCAATCATGATTTCATTGCATAACAGTTATCATTAATCAATGTGCTAAATTTATTCTATTCTATTGAAGCGTAATAATTGCCATCAAATTTTAATTTACTTAAAAAGGCATGCACATTATCTCTACTTTCATAATTAGAGAGTGAAGTTGTGCAGAATATGGATAACCAATAAACTTAAACCAATCTCAACAATCAACCAAGCATTCTAAACTGAGTTATATAAACCATATTCCACAGCATATAGCCATGCATTTTTCAGTTCAAATTACCAGTAATTTACAAGTACGATGCACATTTTAATAATTTTAAAATAAAAATAAAAACTCTGACATAGGGAGGACTCGAACCTAAAATCTCTTTTATATGAGTTATGTACGTGTGTTGTACATGTTGGTAGATTTACAAATGACACTTAGACCTTCTCCCATTATAAAATTACTAGTAATTTACACGTGCGATGCACGTTAATAATTTAAGAAAATAAAAATAAAAAAAACTCTAAATTAGGGAGGATTTGAACCAGAAACCTCCTTTATATTAGTTATATACGTGCATTGTACATGTTGGTAGAATGACAAAATGATAAATGACACTAAGGCCTTTTCCTTTATAATATTAGAGATTATATTATATTATTATTATTATTAGATATTATTAGAGATTAGAGAGAGATATATATATATAAACCAGCCACACCAACTAATTAAATCTCATCCACACATCTCTATTTGCATTATCTTAAATTTGAAGCTTAAAAAATTATGGGTATGTGCATCGCTCTTGCTTTATTACTAATTACATTATCTTTAATCTCTAATATTATAATGGGAGAAGAGGAGTTGTCATTTGTAAATCTATTAACGCGTGTAACACATGTGCATAATTATTATATAGAAGTTCTTGGATTCCAGCCCAGACTACGTCTGAATTTTTATTTTAAATAAAATTATATTTATTAATACATGCATCACATATAAAAGTCCAACCACAAGCCCTGATATGATATATAGGAGATTATCGGCAAACAGTACTGTTCATAATTAATTAGCGTCACATTTTTTTTTCTTTTTCCAAGCTTAGTAAATTTTTTTTTTTGGATCAATAAACAGTGGGATTAAATCCCCCACGCTTCATTAAAAAGATTTTAATAAAACATCAACCAATACATGAAAGATGATATTCATGAGATCCAACAGTGGGCCATGTGTCTCATATCCCAACAAAAGGGAGAGCCCAACCCATACAAAAGTGCTCCCCACCCAAAAATATAGAAATGCAAAGTTTACATCCCGACTCAGCCGAGCAGACAACCGAACCCCCAAAAAAAGAACGGTGGTAAATCCTCAATCCTTGCTTGATAAATCCCCATCCGCGCTTGCCGATTACTCCTCCACTGTTGTCTCGCCCCTCTCTTCGGATTCTTCTTCGTGGTTTGAGGTACTGATATCATCGAAGACTTCCTTCACTTTCTTTGCTTATTCAACCCCTGCTATTTGAGACCAGAATTTAATATTAGCTATAATCATAGATATAAGCTGTTGATGCATGATATGTCTTGTGTGTTGGTCTGAAAAATTATATAATCATGGATATAAGCATGGATATAAGCTATAATCATGGATAAAAGCTGATGATCCAAGCTTGGTTAATTAACATGCATGATATGGCTAAAAATGAGGTTAAATCGGAACCGTCCAGATTGGGCACGAATCTTGAAGCTCAGGGGTAAAAAGGTAATTTCACATACAAGCGGATCCAAAGCGGGTACTGGATCTCCTTCTCACAGACCCAATAACCCACGAACGGGTCCGCTCCAGTTGGGCACGGGTCCCGACCCGAGGCGAGCCCAGACCAGCAAGAGACAAATCAGGGCCACTGATTTGACCAAGTCAACGGGCCTGATTTGCGCTCACCGGGAATCAAGGGGTTAGTTTCCTAAACAGACTGTGAGGATTTTTCTCCTAGCAGTTATACAGGGAACCACGCCTCTAATCACTCCCCTGGCGACTATAAATACTTCCCCTCTACCACTGTGACCAGGTTAATCACTTTTTCACCACTTTTAAGCTCTTTCTTAATCTCTTCTGATTACTGACAAGAGCGTCGGAGGGTGCGTCGCCGGAATCAACCCCGGTGTCTCGCACTTCCTTGCAGGTTGCGCCAGGAGCAAGAAGGCTTGAGTCAACTGTTCAGGTTGTTCTCGGACTCACAAATTCTATCTGTTTACCCCCACACCGAAATCAGCGGTAACAGATTGGCGCCGTCTGTGGGAACATAACCACACGAACAGCCTCAGCCCCTTCTCTGTCGTCCTCTCCAACCATGCCTCCAAAGAAGGTCAGATCCCGAGGGTCAAACCGTGGGGCTAATCCCGTCGACCCTACAGAGGAAGCCCCCTTCAATCCTATTCCTCAGCCCGACCTTCCTCCTCCGGCCCAGCAGGGCCAACCTCCTCTTCCCAAGCAGCAACCCAACAATGGCCCTTCCGGCCATAACGGTCGGAAGCAGAAGCAGCCCCTCAACCCGGACCATGTCTCGGTCCATAATGGGTCCTCGGACTCGATGGCTTCTCATCATCCCGACCTCCGCAACACACTCCTGAACCGCCAGAAGGATGACGACCTCCGCACCCACCTTGACGAGAGGCGGGCCCGAGAGGGAGCCTCCCGCCAGCGTCAGGGTGAGCGGTCCCCACGTCGCCGAGACGGAAGGAGGTCCCCGGACCGCAGGGGCCGGGCGACATCTCCCGAACGCAGGAGGAGGAGGCCGCATTCCCCCGTAGATCGTCATCCTCGGAGGAACAATGACGCACCGATCACTCGTGTCGAGTTCCTACAATTCCAAGACACCGTTCTGCAGGCTCTCAACCTTCGGCAGAACGTCCAAAATGCCCAGAGGGCTCCAACGCCCCCGAGGGATCTCAGTCCTCGCCGCCGAACCCGAAGTCCTTCCCCGGCTCCCAGCCGCCAGCAGCAGCAGTACAGTCCTCGCCGATCCCAGGGCTACCGGCGCCACAGTCCGCGCTCCCCTTCCTATGAAGAAGAGTCCGGGGGGTCGTATGATTACCAGCGGAGGGACGACGCCCTCATCCGCCGCCTCCATGAGGTGGAAAGGCGTATTGGCCGCATGGACAGAGAGGAGTCCCGAGCAGGAACGGTCCGTCCCAGCAGATCCCCTTTCTCTCGGTCAATCATGGAGGCCCACATACCGAGGGGTTTCAAACCTCCGCAGTTTGAAACGTACTTAGGGGAATCCGACCCAGTTGATCACGTCGAAAGCTTCAAGACCCTGATGCTGATCCATCAAGCTTCCGACGCCGTGCTCTGCAGGACCTTCCCCGCCACCCTCAGGGGGTCGGCTCGGGAATGGTATTCCAGACTCGCTCCCTCCTCGATCTTCTCGTTCGAGCAGTTTGAGACACTGTTCATAACTCACTTCGTGAGTAGCAGGCGAGCCGAGAAGACAAGCCTCTCCCTACTGAACCTGCGGCAGGAAAGGGAAGAGAAGCTGCGGGACTATGTGAAGAGATTCACCGCAGAGGTCAGGTCTATCGCCTCCT
This sequence comes from Hemerocallis citrina, assembly GCA_017893485.1. NCBI lineage: Eukaryota > Viridiplantae > Streptophyta > Magnoliopsida > Asparagales > Asphodelaceae > Hemerocallis > Hemerocallis citrina. The sequence continues at coordinate 252,009,847 of CM030363.1, read as the reverse complement.
TAGACCAGTCAGTGGCGACCGTGGCGTTCCAGTCGAACGTTCTCAATGCCAACCTCCGATCGTCCCTAGCCAAGAAGCCCCTGCATGACTTCGCCGACCTCCTCCTGAGGTGCGAGAAGTACATCCGAGCAGAGGAGGCTGAAGCCCTTCCGAGCTTCGGGGGGCCCTCCTCAGGGTCGAAGAGGAAGGCGACGGGGGAAGAGGGGTCCAAGAAAGCTCAGAAGGACAATGGCGGTCAGCGTCGCCCTCCCCCCAGGTTCGAGAAGTTCACTCCCCTCACCACTAACGTCTCTACCATCCTAATGGAAGTGGAGAAGGAGGGGGTCATCCCTCCATCTCCGAGGATGCACACCCCGGCAAATAGGAGGAACAAAGATAAATGGTGTCGTTACCATCGGGACCACGGCCACAACACGAACGACTGCCGGGCTTTGAGAGATGAGATCGAAGCCCTCATCCGGAGGGGGCAGTTGACCAAATTCGTGAAGGCTAACGATCGGGCGGATCGCATCTCTCCTCCGCCTCGGGGGGCTAACAAGCGCTCCGAGCGACGCGAAGAGACACCCGAGTTTGAGGAGGAACAGATTCTGCACCTGATCCACGGAGGCCCCATGGGGGGCTCCTCTAATTCCTCCTGAAAGGCCTTCGTCCGAGAGGTCAACTCCGTTCACAGCGCCCCTCCCCCCAAAGGTCTTGGCGTCCCTGTGTCCTTCTCCGACGCAGACCTCGAAGGGGTCCGAACCCCACACTGTGATGCCCTCATCATCGACCTCCGGATGGCCAACTTCAAGGTGCAGAGGATTTTAGTAGACAATGGGAGTTCGGTCAATATTCTTTTCCTCTCGGCCTTCCGAGGCCTGTAGCTGTCCCGGGACCGTCTCAAGCTGGCCGGTTACACACTCCACGGGTTCACGGGGGTCTCGGTAACTGTCGAGGGGGTGATAACCCTAGACGTAACCGCGGGAAGTGCCCCTACTACCCGGACCGAGCCGATGGACTTCATGGTTGTCGACGTCCCGGCGGCGTATAATGTCATTCTAGGCCGACCCGGCCTAGCCGCCTTGGAAGCTGTCCCCTCGGCGTACCATTTGAAAATGAAGTTCCCCACTCGGTCGGGAGTAGGGGAAGTCAGGGGAAGCCAAGAAACAGCCCGAAAGTGCTACATGACTTCCACCGGGGGACCAGTGCTCTCGCTCGAGACACTAGAAATCCCCGAGCCGAAAGCTCGGCCAACGTCCGAGCCGGCGGACGAGTTAGAAGAAGTGCTCTTCTCAGACGAGGACCCGAGCCGGAAGTTCCTCATCAGCAAATCCTTGCCGACCGCACTGTGCTCGGACCTGATTAAATGCATCCGGGACAACCGTGACTTGTTTGCATGGTCGGCCGCGGACATGCCCGGCATTTCCGAGGAGCTGCTCGTCCATCGCCTAAGTGTCGAACCGGGGTGCAAACCGGTTCAGCAGAAGAGGCGAAAGTTCGCTCCCGAGCGACAGCAGGCCATCAAGGAGGAGGTGGATAAACTGCTGAAGGCCAAGTTCATACAGGAGGTAAATTACCCTGAGTGGCTGTCCAATATTGTAATGGTCAAGAAGTCGAACGGCTCCTGGAGAATATGCATTGACTTCACCGACCTGAATAAGGCGTGTCCGAAGGACCCATTCCCTCTTCCAAACATCGACACCCTCATTGACGCCACCTCGGGCCATGAGCTCCTCAGCTTCATGGATGCCTTCTCGGGCTATAACCAAATCCGAATGTTCCCTCCGGACATTCCGAAGACCTCCTTCATCACCGACCAGGGCCTCTACTGCTATCGGGTCATGCCGTTCGGCTTGAAGAACGCGGGCGCCACCTATCAGCGCCTCGTCAATAAGGTCTTCCAGAACCAGATAGGTCGGAATATGGAGGTATACGTTGACGACATGCTCGTCAAAAGCGTCCGAGGCACTGATCACGTGGCCGACCTCCAAGAGGCCTTGGCGTGTTGAGAAGGCACAGCATGCGGCTGAACCCGAACAAGTGTGCGTTCAGGGTCTCCTCGGGAAAATTCCTCGGCTTCATGGTAAGCCAACGAGGAATCGAAGCTAACCCCGAGAAGATTAAGGCCATATTAGACATGGCCCCGCCCCGGAACATCAAGGAGGTGCAGAAGCTTACCGGTCGGCTCGCCGCTATCGGTCGGTTTCTCTTGAAGTCGGGGGAAAAGTGCCTCCCCTTCTTCAAGGCACTCAGGGGGGCTAAGGGTTTTGAGTGGGGCCAACCGCAACAGGAGTCGTTCGACCAACTAAAGGCCTACTTGGTGAACCCCCCTCTGCTCAGCAAACCAGTCCCAGGCGAGACTCTCTTCGTCTACTTGGCTGCTTCCGAGCAGACCTTGAGCGCTGTCTTGGTAAGAGAGGAGGACCGGTCCCAAAGGCCCATCTACTACGTGAGCAAAGTGCTTCGGGACGCCGAGCTCCGCTATCCGAAGATAGAGAAGGTGGCCTACGCCCTAGTCACGGCGGCGAGGAAGCTTCGGCCATACTTTCAGTCCCACTCGATCGTCATCCTCACCGACCAGCCCCTAAAGCAGATCCTCTACAAGCCCGAGACCTCGGGCCGGCTGATGAAGTGGTCCATAGAGCTGAGCCAGCATGACATATCTTACCAACCTCGGACAGCCATTAAAGCGCAGGCACTCGCCGACTTCATCGTAGAGTCCACTATCCCTGAAGTCGAACACACTCCGAATGGACCCCCCATTTGGGCAGTCTTCGTGGACGGATCCTCTTGTAATGAAGGAAGTGGCACCGGCATCATTCTAAACGGCCCTGACGACTTCGTCCTCCAGTACGCGATCCGCATGAACTTCAAGGCCTCGAACAATGAGGCAGAGTACGAAGCACTCATCGCTGGTCTCGGACTTGCACGAAGTGCTGGGGCGCAGTGCCTCCGAATCCACAGCGATTTCCAACTCGTCGTGAACCAAGTCTTGGGCGAGTACGAGGCTCGAGACGAGCGGATGGCAAAGTATCTTGCTAAGGTTCGGGCCCTCATGGGCCGGTTCGAGGAGGCGCTCATCCAGCGGGTCCCTCGTGAAGAGAACTCACAGGCCGATGCCCTCTCCAAATTGGGCTCGTCTTCCCTGCAAGGCCTCGAGCAGACCGTGCTGATCGAAGTCCTCTCTAAGCCAAGCATCGAAGACGAGACACCTGGCTCGGCGGAATCGTTGCCGGTCATGTTACAAGATAATTGGATGAAGCCTCTAGTGGAGTTCTTGAGGGACGGGCTCCTACCCGAAGACCCCAAAGAGGCTCGCCGAGTCAGAACCCGGGCCGAGCGGTATGTCCTGATAGAGGGCATCCTATACAAACGCTCTTTCTCTCAAATAGACGGCTGACCATACCTAAGGTGCCTCTCTCCGGATCAGGCCGAATATGCCCTACAATAGCTCCACGAAGGCATCGGAGGGGCACACTCAGGATTTAGGTCCTTGGCCCGAAAAGCTTTAAATTACGGATACTTCTGGCCGACCCTCCTTCAAGACGCCGAGTGACACGTTCGGCAATGCAGCTCTTGTCAGAGACACTCCAGCATCCGACGCCTCCCTCAGGCCAACCTCGCCTCCCTATCAAGTCCCATCCCCTTTGCAATGTGGGGGATGGATTTACTAGGGCCTTTCCCTCCGGCTCCGGATCAGTTCAGGTTCTTGGTCGTAGCCATCAACTACTTCTCGAAGTGGGTCGAGGCCGAGCCCCTCGCCACTATAACCGAGAACAAGGTGGTATGGTTCTTCTGGAAGAGCATTATTTGTAGGTTCGGCGTCCCCCGCGTCCTCGTGACGGACAACGGGACTCAGTTCACTGGCGCAGCATTCCGAGCTCTATGCGACGACCTGGCCATCCAGCAGCGCTTCTCGTCCATCTCCCACCTTCAGTCGAACGGACAGGCAGAAAATGCTAATCGGCAGATCCTCGCAGGCATCAAGAAAAGGCTAGACAAAAGTTCCAAGGGCTTATGAGTCGACCAACTCCCCAACGTCCTATGGAACTACCGCACGAGCAAGCGGACCCCCACAGGCGAGTCCCCTTTCAACCTCACCTATGGGTCTGAGGCCGTGATACCTCTCGAGGTCGGAATACCTTCCCCTCGGCTCACAGCCTATGACGAAGCACAGAATGCCAGGGACCTCAGAGCAGACTTAGACCTGATAGATGAACTAAAGGAAAGGGCGTCAATTCGGCAGCAGACTTACCGAAGAAGGGTTGAACTAGCGTACAACAAAAAGGTCCGACCCGCCAATCTTAAGCAAGGAGATTTGGTCTTGAGAAAGCTAGCCGTATCCTTCCCCAGTCAGAAGAGCAAGCTGGCTCCGAACTGGGAAGGGCCGTACAGGATCACGAGGGTAGTTCGGCCCGGAACATATTGTCTTGAAGACCTAGAGGGCAGAGAGCTTCCGAGGACCTGGAATGCCGACCACCTCCTAAAATACCAAGAAAGCGCTCCGGCGCCACTCTAAGTATCATAGGATATCGAGCCATTCCAGTCCTCCAACTTGTAACCTATTTTCGTAAATTGTACTATGTAAAACGGTTCGCCGTCGATTATTAATAAAGAAAGCTCTTTCGTGTTTTTGAATTCGCATGCTTCTCTCCCCTCTTATCAACTGCTTTTTAAACTGAGATTTCAACCAATGATTCGGAGTCCACGTTCGGCTCGACCTCACCTCCTCGGCTCGTCCCCGGACGAACCAGGGGTAGACCGTCGTTCGGAACTACTCTCACAACCGTTGAACTACACCGATGGTTCGGAGTCCAACACTCGGCTCGACTTTACCTCCTCGGCTCGCCTCCGGGCGAGCCAGGGGTAGATCGCCGTTCGGAATTGCTTCCACAACCGTTGAACTACACCGATGGTTCGGAGTCCAACACTCGGCTTGACTTTACTTCCTCGGCTCGCCTCCGGACGAGCAGGGGTAGATCGCCGTTCGGAATTGCTCCCACAACCGTTGAACTACACCGATGGTTCGGAGTCCAACACTCGGCTCGACTTTACCTCCTCGGCTCACCTCCGAGCGAGCCAGGGGTAGATCGCCGTTCGGAATTGCTCCCACAACCGTCGAACTAAACCGATGATTCGGAGTCTAACACTCGGCTCGACTTTACCTCCTCGGCTCGCCTCCGGGCGAGCTAGGGATAGATCACCGTTCAGAATTGCTCCCACAACCGTCGGAGTACAACGATGGTCCCGGGGTCCAACACTTGGCTCCCAGTCCCCCCAAGCTTGCTTCGCGGCAGACTGGGAGTGGACCCCCACTTCGCTTCGTCAGTGGAGGGACACCGAAGCCATGTTCGGCCACATAATCCGAACACTCCTGCCTAGCAGCCGAAGCACGAAGCCCTATGCCTCCGGTCGGCTACCGAGCAAGTGCCTTCCCGAGCTCGCAAACGGAGAAAACTCACTTTCTCCTCAACTTTCGCGCATGATCTCGATCAGACAGCCCAGATCTTGCCACCGGTGCTAAACGACAAGATAGCGTTTTCTTGGGAACTGCACCGCCTCGAGATTCGTGCCTGCGTTCAACGACTCAGATCTTGCCACCTGCGCTAAACGACAGGATAACGCTTTCTTGGGGACAGAGCCGCCTAGATATTCGCTCCGTACCTTGTCAGAGTCACTAAACGACAAAATACCGTACATATAGGAATCCGTTCGGTTCAACACTCTCGCCGACGGAACTAACACGCTCGATTCAAGGACCTCGGCGCGACCAACACAGTTATAAGCAAGACAAATATGCAGAGCAATGAAAGATGTTTTATTAAACAACCAGGCTGTAATACAAAGCGCATCTGTTCCATGGTTACAATGTGTTTGCAAATAAAATACACGACGCCGACCCACTATACTTGGCCCTCATATGGAAATATCTTCACTAGACTGTTCGGTCGCCTGTCCGTCCTCCTCGGCTGATAGCTCCCCTGCACCCTTCCAGAGCTTTGCCGCCACAGTCTGCAAGTGTCGAATCTCCGAGAGCAAATCGTCCCGCTCGGCTATAATCTTCGACTGGTTATGCCGAATACACTTGACCCGAAGAGCGTTGCTGAAAGCGGTTTGCGAATCTTCGTCCTCCCCTGCAGGGCTCAACTCGGCAATCCTATTCTCCAGGCGTTGGATCTCCGCTTCCCGAAGGTCGAGGACGGACGAGAGGTGGGCCCGCTCACTCTTAGCTCGGCATAACTCCAGCTCGACTCTCCTGGGACTCAGAGCCGCCGTCCCAGAAGTGGCCTCGGATTCAGATTCGTCATCCGAACCATGGAAATCAGCATAAGGGTCGGTCGCCTCGAGCTGAAAAGAAAGGAGAACGAATTGCAAGTCTTCAATACACTTCCGAGGCACAAGACTTGGAAAATTATCCAAACAAACTTACAAACTCATATATATTGTCTTCACATACATCAAGACCGACTCTACTACAAAGTTTTACAACAAATCCGAAGGAACATAAAATTACATGATCAGGGCCTCTTCGGAAGGGGAACGCTTCGGTTCAGGGAAAGGCGAGGACGACGAGGCCTGCCCTCCGAACTCGATCCTAAACCAACGAAGCGTGAACCCCCTTCGCTGCCGACCCTAATTGGGGCACCGGCCGAGGCACCGCTCGACGAGACGGCTGCGCTACTCTGAGCGTCGGCAGGGCTCCGCCTAGCCGCAGGCAAACATGTTGCGAGTTCATAAAAAGAAATCCCCCTCTCGCTCTCTTTGCGGGTGCACGACGTACTGCGGACGTTAGCCCTCTCCGGCACAGGCTTGAGCGATGCAATCTCTTCCTCCAGTTCAATGATTCTGTCTCTCAGAGCGTCGTCCTTCGCCAACTTCCTCGGACGAGAAGGCCTCGACGAGCCAGAGGCATTGGCACCATCAGTCGCAAGCCGTCGGAAGTGGGTGACCTCGATCTCCCTGTCTATCGTGATCCTTCTGAGCTTGTCGACTTCGGCCAATAGCCTCTTGCGCTCGACCGACGCCTTCTCCAGCTCGGAAGTCAGCTTCTCTTCCGCCACCAAGCGTTCTTTCTCCGATAATTCCAAGTGTTGGACCTCAGCCAAAAGGTCGTCATTCTTCTGCTCGGCGGCAGTGAGCTCTCTACGGAGCCGCTCGACTTCCCCTTCGGGACAAGGAGCTTGGGGGTACTTCCGCAGTTGCCACAGCTCGCGACAGTACCTCCGCACAGCTGCCTTCGTCTCCTCCAGCTTGCCGAGCAGGAAAAACCGATTCTGTCGGCTCTGCAAGAGCTCGCCCTTCGTTTTCGCCAGCTCCTTCCGAAGGTATACAACCTCCGTGATCGGACCGAACTTCACCTGAAAAGCGGAGATAAATCCGATGGGACAATACGAAACATCTACAACTAGTCACACGCAAATTCGAGGCTCAACACTTGGATAAATTTTTGCCAAACAAAATGTTTTCATTCAAAAACCGAGGTGAAAGTTTTACATAAGCGGTGGCCAGTCCGCAGTTAGGCTTACAAAAAAAAAGACCAAAAAAGACAACCGAGTCAGGGGTCGACCTTTTTGTCGTTAGGGTCCGTCGACCCCCCGGCCTTGTCCTCGCCACCGCCCTCGCCTCCGTCCTCGCTCCCGCTCTCCTCCTCGGAGTCGTCCTCCTCCTCACCCTCGGCTTCGGTCTCCCCTGGGCCTTCGACGCGTTCCGTCTCTCCCTCGGGGTCGAGCAACCCCTCGGGAACACCCTCCTCCCCTTCCACGGGGTCGTAAAAGCGGTAGGAGGACGTGTCGAAGCCCGGGTTCTTGGCGGCTACGTGGAGCAGGGCCCGACCGTAGGCTTCCTCCATGTTCTGGAGCATGTGCTGCGCGGCCTTCTCCTGCACGGCCTTCCTCACCTTCTTCACCTTCTTCTGGTGTTTGGCCATGATCCTGTCGGCCCTCTTCCGATCCTTCTCCGTTTCCGACCGAGCGTTGGCTAGTGCCTCCTTCAGCTCGGCAGCCTCCTTCTCCGAGGCCTCAAGTTTGGCCGCCGCATCCTTCGACAGCTGAATGGCGTCGGCCAGCTGCTGCTCCAGCCCCTTCACTTCAGCACCCCTCTTCGCCGAGAGGAGCTGCTCGGCATCAAGCAGCTGTGTGGCCTTGACGCGCTCCGCCCTCTCCCGCTCGTTCTCCTGCTCCTTGTTCGCAAACTCCTCGAGCAGGAAATTGAAGTGGCAGAGAGTCTGAAAAGGAACGACACATTAAAATTCGAACCTAAAGACTTAGAGAAATTCTAAGAAAGAAATATTGATGAGGGAGGGCTCGGCCTACTTACCGACATAGTATTCCGAGCAATCTGCATCGCGGCGTCCCCTGCCAGCCCGGCCTTCAGGGTCGCTCGATCCTTCGGGGTCGGCAGGTGCCTCACCGCCTCCATGCAGATGTTGCCGTCGCCCAAGAAGCCGTCGACGTTCATCACCTGCCAGTCGGGGACGAAGATCTGCTTATGACGCTCGGTCAAGATCTTCTCCGTCTCGGCAGTGAGGGACGGAACCTGGAGGGACAACACCTCCTTTACGCCGAACGCACCGCTCGACAAACCGGGGGCATCCCCCTTCGAAGGCGGTGTCGGCGCACCCGAGGCAGGAGAGTCGAGGACCCTGATCTCCCCCTGCTCGAGGACCGCGACCTTCGGTTGGTCGGCAGTCTTCTCGACCGAAGGTTTCTTCGAGGCTCGGCTGTCCTAAGGCCCTGCCGAAGGCCTCTTCTTCTTCGCCTCCTGCTCTGACCGGCCCTTCGCCACCAGGGCTTTGTAATCCAGCTTCATCGTCTCTGCACAAGCCGAATGAAAAAACTTAGAAAAATTTTCATGAACTCTAAGCAAAGAGTATAGATACCAGAAGCATACTAGGGTTGATCGGACTGAGATCCCCACGGAACAGATCCTCCTCGGTAATTTCTTTCCAGCTTAGCGCTGGCAGGGCGAGGAGCTTCTTCTGGACCTCCGCCTCCTCATCACTCAGCGCCGCCTCCTTCTTGGTCCGCTTGGGCAGACCCTCCTTTGCCCAAACCGTCGGTATCACCCACGGCGCCGGAGCTCGGATGAGGAAGTACTTCTCCTTCCAATGTTTGATCGAGTTCGGATTCTCGATCAGCTTCACGCCCGTCCGGGACGAAAGATAGAACCTCTGTTCGTCTCGCCTTGACTGACAGGGTTGGTAGAGACTCCGAAAGAGGAACATACTCGGCTTACCGCCGACCTCTTGGCATCGGAGGACGAATGCCATGACGTGCCTCCATGTGTTCGGCATCAGCTGGGCGGGGCTCAAACCGTACCATGTCAGAACATCAACCACGAACGGGTGGAGGGGAAAGCGGAGTCCGGCAATAAGGGAGTCGATCGGAAAGACGCACACGTCCGACGAGGACTTTGTGTTGGCTCGGAAACCCGGCCCGGGGAGGAGCAGTCCATAGTCGGAAGGGATCCGGAAGCCCTCTCGGATCAGGTGGAGGTCACCCTCGGTGAGAGACGAGATGGTATGGTCCACCTCGGACAGTTCCCTCGGCTCGTTCTCCTCCACCAACTTAGCCGTACCTTGTGTCACTCTCTCCAAGGTGTCCTCGGCGTAGTCCCGTACGCCCCCCACGCTCGACAGAGAAATGGGCTGCCGACCGAACGCTCCAGCCGTCTTCGGCGTTTCCACGATCGTGACCACGGCCTTGCCCTCCCGGGACACCGCCGCAACCTCCTTAGGCAGCTCGGCCACTTCGCCCTCTCTGTCCGGACGAACGACATTCTGATCGCTCGGCTCCACTACCTCCTTCCCTTTATCCCCTCGGCCAACCGCTTGCTCCGAGGCGGGGATCTCATCCGTGATCTTAACCATTTTTTTCTAAAAGAGAAGGGAAAGAGACTGACCTTGAAGTGATAGGTACGGTCGGAAAGTTCACCGGAGACAAGGAACGCTACCGCGACAGCTAGCACCGCCACCAGAGAGCTGAAAACTTCGAAGGCAAAGTAAAAACTGAAGAGAGAGAGTAAAAGTAAAAAATGAGACTTGGTCTAAGGGGGGGTGAAGATTTATAGTAAAATGGAACATCCTTTGGACTTCCAAACGAAAGAGCGCGACTTTTGGGCTGCTCTCGAAACGTCGCAAAGGCCCAACACAACTGCCTTCCTCACCAAGTCAACTAGCTCGGCGCAATGGGATCTGAATCCGAGCAAAACGCAATCCGAGTCGGATTGCACAGACTCCGGTCGATCTCCGAGCAAGTACCATTCCGAGCCAACAAACGGAGAAAACGCACTTTCTCCTCAACTTTCGTGCATAATCTCGATCAGACGGCCCAAATCTCGCCGAGGACACTAAACGACAAGATAGTGTTTTTCTTGAGAAATGTGCCGGTCTCGAGATGCGCAGCCACCATCCAACGGTTTAGATTGCGTCAGGTCTCTCGAATGCCCCACCTATGTCTAGAGAAACTAGAAAAAGTTTTGATTCAAAGTTTTAAGGCACCGCCCTCGGCGAGCACCCCCCAGGCCCCGGGTCTCGGTCGGTATTCCGCCGACCCACGGGCCCCGGTCGAGAGCAGATCAACACTCAGAGATCGGGAGAAGCACACAATTCCGAGCTAGTTGATTGTAACTGTGAAGGTTCGGCCTGATAGAGGACTCTGGCAACAGAGCCTTCACAGTTGCAAACAACAAGCTCGGAACGCCGAAGATCATGGCGGAAGAACGACCGCTTGTCCTTCCGAAGCAACTTGGCCCCTGGGTCCGAATTTGGATCGTCACCTCTTCCACCATGATCTCCTCCAACCCCGCCACCCACCTCGGGACAGCCGGAGTCGGCAGAAGACCTTGGTGGAAGAACGACCACCCATCATCCCGGAGCGACTCATACCTCGGGTTCGGATCACAGTCGTCACTACTCCTGCCTCGTTCTCCCCCGACCCTGACACCCACAATGAGGGCCGTCAGGAACGGGAGAAGAAGAAGGCAGTAGAGTGACCACCCCTCCGAACCTATCAAGGTCAAGACCCCACAAGACTGGCGTCCGCCAGAGGCAGACACCACCGAGATCTAAAACTCAACATTGCTGCGACTGAAATGACAAGGGGAATGGAGTACTTATAGCCTAACCTCCAAGAACCAGCCATTATGACCATCGGAAGTTGAAACGCCACGCATTAATTGAAGGAGTTATCCTTAATGACCTGGGGAAGGCAGAACGCCACACAAACCCCGAGGCACCATTAATGTCCTTGGGAACAGAATCATCTCGAGACAGTTCGCGCCACGTCACTCGGACTTGCCGAGACCCCCTGTCTTCAGTCGGCTACCAAGCAAGTGCCTTCCCGAGCTCGCAAACGGAGAAAACACACTTTCTCCTCAACTTTCGCTCATGATCTCGATCAGACGGCTCAGATCTTGCCACCGACGCTAAACAACAAGATAGTGTTTTCTTGGGGAATGTGCCTGTCTCGAGATGTGCGTCGCCATTCGACGACTCAGATTGTGCCATGTCGCTCGGATTTGCCGAGACCCCCTCCCTCCGGTCGGCGGACGAGCAAGTGCCTTTCCGAGCTCGCAAACGGAGAAAACTCACTTTCTCCTCAAAAATCGCGCCTGATCTTGATCAGACGGCCCAGATCTCGCCGAGGACACTAAACGACAAGATAGTGTTTTCTTGGGGAATGTGCCCGTCTCGAGATGCGCGTCATCATCCGACGGCTCAGATTGCGCCACGTCGCTCGGATTTGCCAAGACCCCCTCTCTCCGGTCGGCGGACGAGCAAGTGCCTTTCCGAGCTCGCAAACGGAGAAAAAAGACACCGAGCTACTACGACCGTTGGATCTCCCAGAAATTCGTGCTCTTGATGACAAACGGTCCAGATTGTGCCACGTGCACTAAAAGACAAGATAGCATTTTCTTGGGATTCACACCATCATCCGACGACTCAGATTGCGCCACGTCGCTCGGCCTGCCGAGACCCCCTGTCTTCGGTCGGCGGCCGAGCAAGTGCCTTTCCGAGCCCGTAAACGGAGAAAAAAGCTTCCGAGCGATAACAGCCGCTGGATCTCTCAGAAATTCGAGTTCGACCATGATCAACGGCTCAGATCGAACCACGCCATAAATCGGTATTAAAAATCGTTTTTTATTTATTTAAATCGTTTATTTATTTAAAAATTGCGAAAAAATTGCTAAAAATTCGGGAAAATTAACTAAAAATTCTAGAAAATAATTAAAAATTCGGGGGTATATTTTTGAGCCCCTGAACGGATAATTATCGCCTAGAATGCACTGTTAAGGCCCCCGAACGATTAGTAAAACACATCGCAAAATTAAGTAAATAATCCAAAAAAATAAATAAGAGCCGTCAAATACTCAATATGGCTAGGAAATAGTACATGACATCAAAAAGTTACCTCACTACCCCCTTCGAAATTATAAGTCCTCCATATGGACTCCGATACAACTCCGCTAGCCACCAAAACAGTCAAACTACTCCTCAAAGGCTGATCACGCTCAGTCTTTAGGAGTGGGTGGCTCGTGATATGGCTAAAAATGGGGTTAAATCGGAACCGTCCAGATTGGGCACGAATCTTGAAAGCTCAGGGGTAAAAAGGTAATTTCACATACAAGCGGATCCAAAGCGGGTACTGGATCTCCTTCTCACAGACCTAATAACCCACGAACGGGTCCGCTCCAGTTGGGCACGGGTCCCGACCGGAGGCGAGCCCAGACCAGCAAGAGACAAATCAGGGCCACTGATTTGACCAAGTCAACAGGCCTGATTTGCGCTCACCGGGAATCAAGGGGTTAGTTTCCTAAACAGACTGTGAGGATTTTTCTCCTAGCAGTTATACAGGGAACCAGGCCTCTAATCACTTCCCTGGCGACTATAAATACTTTCCCTCTACCACTGTGACCAGGTTAATCACTTTTTTACCACTTTTAAGCTCTTTTTTAATCTCTTCTGATTACTGACAAGAGCGTCGGAGGGTGCGTCGCCGGAATCAACCCCGGTGTCTCGCACTTCCTTGCAGGTTGCGCCAGGAGGAAGAAGGCTTGAGTCAACTGTTCAGGTTGTTGTCGGACTCACAAATTCTATCTGTTTACCCCCACACCGAAATCAGCGGTAACAATGCACATAATTATATTTACTATTGTTCAACTTTTATCTAACACGTATTATATTTTAACTTGAATTTTTTGCGGTAATGGGCCACTTTTTGAAACTATTTGCGATTTTAGGCCAGTTCACAAACTATTAGCACTTTTGGCTAGCCAGTGCCACGTCAGCAGCGGCCGCTATTGGGAATAGCGGCCGCTATTGTCAGCTTATAGGGAGGATATTGTATAATGGACACGACTTGGTGTAATTGAGGTCGCTATTGTCAATAGCGGCCTCGTATAACCAAGGTCGCTATTCCCAATAGCGACCGCAGGTTGGCCCAATCACTTTTAGGCCCACCTGAGGTCGCTATTGAGAATATCGACCTTAGTTAGACGAGGTCGCTATTGACAATAGCGACCTCAGTTACACCAAGTGGTTTGCAATTATACAATACCCTCTATAATCTGTTAAGTGTGGGAGGACATTGTGTTGGTCGCTATGAAGAAACCGCTATTCCCCCACCTGAGGTCGCTATTGAGAATATCAACCTTAGTTAGACGAGGTCGCTATTGACAATAGCGACCTCAGTTACACCAAGTGGTTTACAATTATACAATATACCCTCTATAATCTGCTAAGTGTGGAAGGACAATGTGTTGGTTGCTATGAAGAAACCGCTATTTCCAATAGCGGCCGCTGCTGACGTGGCACTGGCTAGCCAAAAGTGCTAATAGTTTGGGGAAGTGGCCTAAAATTGCAAATAGTTTTAAAAAGTGGCCTAGTACGGCAAAAAATTCTTTTAACTTAGGGTTGTCCATTGTTGGCAAGTGACTGCAACTGCGCTCACCTGATTTTAAGAATGGTGAATTTCCATCATTTAGGTGGCTGATTAAAGTGGTCAAAGTTTGTTTTACTAGTTTTGGTAAGGTTTGAACGAAGAATTAAAGGCATGTTTACAAGCAGATTGACCCCAGATTTGTAAAGACGATATTGCCTTCAAAATATTGACCAACTTTCCATTTTTAGTAACATTTTAATTATTAGATGATTTATAATTTAAAATTTATAAAGTATATTTTTCTCTTAAATATTACAAAATTTCTTTTTCTACAAGTTAACTAGCTTGTATTAAGGATAATAAGTTTTCTCTGAGATATTAGAGAAGAACATCTTTTGCTATAAGGAATTTTTTCCCTACAATTTAAACCTTAGATTATCCATACTAATTTTTTTTGCTGTATAAATCTGTGTTTTAACTATATATAAAATTTTGGGGTTTTCCTGGTTTGGAATATTTGGAAGCGACGTTCGTTCATTGCAGGTTAGGGTTTAGAAGAGAGGAGTTCATAGCAGGAGAGATGAGATGTTCGGGATAGTTTTCCTCACGTCTAATGCAGTCAAGGTGTTTGCAAAGGCGTATACGTCAAGCAGAAGCAGGATGGAGTTGTACATGCTCAGGTAGCATGCAGCAGTATTTGTAGGAAAAGTCAGGAAGCTGCCAGAAGTAACAGAGGCTTGGGCAATCAAATCGGGACATTGCGGTTGGCTATCAGTTCCTCAGCTATAATGCGTAATTGTGAATGAATCATCAATCAAATACAGTAAGGTGGATTAATTAGTGATATGAAACTATGCCACCATATTGGGACATTAATTAGATACTTGATCATTAGTTACATGTATTTGTCAATTGCATGCACTCCTAATGCTTAAGTTGTTTATGAGAGGCGAGATTCTAATGTCTCACAAATTAGCAAGATCGAATTTGCACTGAACATCATCCTTTAAATTGTTGAGATGTAAACGCCACATTTACCACATTTGCTGTGATGATAACTGAGGAAGGGTTATGGCATTTTGCATGAGGAAAAATATTACTTACTTCACATAAAACCAAACAAGTAAAACACATAAGCCACGCAAATATCTAGATATAATTAATGAGGAAGGGTTATGGAATTTTGCATGAGGAAAAATATTACTTACTTCACATAAAACCAAACAAGTAAAATACATAAGCCACGCAAATATCTAGATATAATTAAGTAATCAGTTTCAAGGAGGTCTTCAAAGCTCACTATATAAGTAAAAGTATATATATATATAGATATAGATAGAGAGAGAGAGAGAGAGAGAGAGAGAGAGAGAGAGAGGTGATCTTTTCCACATTGCAGTTCTATTCAATAGCTTCTGTCTTCGATCTTCTCTTTAGAACTTCCAAAATCTGTAAATAATAAAAACAGTATATCTAAGTAAATATGATGATATTAAATTGGACAAACAATTTATATATCACATGCATTATACTAAGCAATGATGGCTCCAGTGAGAATATCCAATGTATGGAGAATCAGTAACTGGAACTTAGAAGACAAAACAAATGCAATAAATCTAAATTAATTATCCAAAATTTTTATTATAAATCAATCATAATTCAAATTCAAATTCGACCAAGCCAGCTGGTTGAGATGGCTTACCAGAGCTGGAGGCCGGTGTCATTGAGGCTGGTGTCCTGCAGGTTCGGTTGAATTGGTTGCAGCCTGAAAGTGTGCAACTGCGGTGACAGCTCCAGGAGGTTCCTAGGTTCCGATGGCCCTGCTTGATTGTCGGTATACAACTGCTCAAAATGTCCAAACATTGAAATCTCACTTTTGGACTGTGCGACTGCCTGCTGCGCCTCTACTGTTGCCCGTTGCTCCGATAACTAAGTTATTAGTTAAAAACGAAAATTAATACACTTAATAAATTCCAATGCCTAAAAGAAAACACAAAATTGACATACAGAACAGAAGCAGAGTTATTTGAAATCAACCATTTTTTATAGCCACTTGTTAACAAAATTGTCGATATATTACTAACTACTACTCTCTGTGTGTGTGTGTACCCTCCAATTCTTTTAGGGTGTGTAGCGGTAACTATATATCTGTGTACAAGTTTGTCTGAATACTGAACATGGGGCATTAAACTTTATAAGATCTTTAAAAACTACTAGGAAAGCTACTTGTAGTCGGTAAATTCTTAATTGAGTATGAAAGAAATTGCATGAGCTTCAAAATAGGGTTTGAAACAGTTTCCCGTATTTTCGTAACTTACTGCTCGAAACAAGTTGGTGTTTTGGTCTTCTAGCATGTGCTCCTGTTACAGAATTAATTCATGCAGATATAGAGAAGTTTAGGGCAAGTGCTCTCTCTGTACATAAACAAAATATAAGTAAATTATTATCAGAATCCATTGTTTAAGAAAAAATTTACCTTGCGACGCAGGTTATCAAGCTGTTGATGAATTAACTGATGCTGTTAGTTTGATCAGACATCACATTAAACAAAATCAAAATCAGTACGTATCATGTGAAACATATACACAGAGTAATATATAGGATATCTTTTCTTTATCTTTTTACTTAAATATTTAAAATAGGTTCCTAATGTTCTTTGTTCTTCCATGAAGTTTTCATGCTTTGAGTGTTCTTTGACTCAGTATATTGTTAGAGATTATGAGAGATTATAACAATAGAAATTAGGGTTAATATCCTAAACTAAGATGCTTGAGATATTTACCTAGGTATCAAAATTGGAATACCTAAACTACTATCACAAGCCAGTATTTATAAGATAATACTGGTTTGGGTACTGGGTTCTCAACCCACTCAACCCACGTTCCGATATCCATATAATTAGTACGTGTAACACACGTGTAACCCATAGAATAATATTATTCATAATACTATTCATATAGTGAGAATATACCTATATATCCAACATATATATATCAAATATGTATAAAAGCAGAAACTACTATGAAGAAAAGAACTGGGTTATAGAATGCAGGCATTATTGTCAATAACTATTTCTGAAAACCATGAGTTTGTAGTGTTTTTTTTTTTTTTTTTGGTTTGTTTGTTTGAGAAAATACATGGCCACTTATAACCTGTTCCATTAGTAAGAACACAGATATACTCGTACAAATACAAATTGTCTACTAAAAAAATCAAAATATAAAACGCAAAATAAACCAAATACATCAAAACCCTTAAATAATGAGTTTAGTTTTAAGGGTCTATAAATCTTGTTTTTTCCTTTCTTTCTTCTCTTCAAAATAATATCTTTTATATTTAACATTTAATTTTTCAAATATTTCTAATAAGTTTTTGCTTTTTAACCTAGTGATTTCTTTATTTAAAAAAGTTCTCTGAAAAACATTTGTGGATTAAATGAATTTTGGCATACTTGGTTAAGTAAAACATGCATTGCAGGTGTCTCTTATGCTAATTTCTTTTCATGTACCAACTTTCCATTGCAACCTACCCCTGGGCTTTAATCATTTGAGGAATGAAATTGAACTAAGAAGTTAAGGTATCGGTATAAGCTGATCATCATATTTAACTATTTCGAGTATACTCCTATCAGTAATTATATTACATTGATAAACGAATCACTAATTCAATAATATATATAATTAGTCTGCTTACCTTTCTAGTCCGAACCTTGTCAAGGGAGAACTCCAACTGCCCTTCAAGCTGGCTGAGATCATCTCCGGATAAGGAGGTCAAGTCTTCCCCAGTGAACTGCTTTATACCAGCCTGCATCTTCTCTATCTCATCCCTCAACCTTGTAACCTCTCCAAACAATTGCTAAAAACAAAAAGATAATATATCAATTGATCATCTTTGAATAATACTAATAATACATTTTTGAACGGATAAAAAAGTTTGAAAATTTTATTAATAATTAGAATTAAATGTTTGTATACCTTAATACTTTCCCTTTAAAAAGAAGTGGAGTTGTTCTCTAGATTGTTTCTTATTAATGAAACATGGTGGCTATATTCCACCTTTTCTCTTAAAAAAAAAAGCGGAGTTATGTACGAATATAGATACCTGATTAGAGTCGAGATCATTGAAACAAGTGTTAGTAACCATTTGGTATCGCTCGATAAGTTGAGGAATGCTGTAGAGAGTAAGAAAGGAAAAAGGAGTTGTAATTATGGATCAAATTACTCCAAAGAAACTTAATGATCAAATTAGAGCTAATTTCCTTAATCATAACTCTGATGTCTAGGCAACTAGAATAATTTTTAAAAAAACTTAAACATTAAACAGCCAAATAAAGCCAGACTGAGAACACATTTTCTTTTACTTCAAAATTAGTCCATGTGATTTGAACACATTTTCTTTTACTTCAAAAATGGTGTACACTTAAATCATAAATTTTTCAAAATACTGGAACTATAAGGTGCAGTCCATGTGATTTGAAGAAAGAAATGTGTGATTTTTAATTTTCAGTGTAGTAAGTCATATATATACTAGTCAACCATGAAGACCATCGCAGAGTTATGGTTGAGCTGGGCAATGAATAGCGAAGAGTAAAATTGGAAAAAAAAAAAAAAACAATTATTATTTGAAAAAGCATGAGAGAGAGAGAGAGAGAGAGAGAGAGAGAAAGACCCAAGTCCCTATCATGCCCCTATCATGCATGAAATGAAGGGGTGAGAGCTGGGAAGGCAATAAGTACATACAACACGCATGAAGCTAAAAATCAGTCAACAAATTAAAGTTAACTGCTTCAAATATTAATAATATTGAAATACTCAGGTTTTGAACTTAATTAAAAAGTAATAAAAGGTTATTTTTCTTAAACAGTGAAAGTTTGTAATCCTTGTGTCTGTCTAAAACTCCAATTTTATACTAAAAAAACTCTTATAATACATTGCATTATACCATAATTTCATCAACTAATATTTCTTTTAGATAGATAGAAATTTCTTTGATTAAGTCAAGCATTTGTAAAGGTGGAATGAGATTTTTATTTCTTATCATCCAATGTGCACCAATTTTATTCTTATCTATTTATTAGACTTGGAAGTTGCTGTAGAAGTCCCTTGGCGAAAATATTTCCCTAGAAATACTTAATTAAATAAATTATGGATGGGATCAAGATACAGATTAAATAGTGTAGGAGAATTTGACCCATATAGTTTATACATAAATTTTAATTTTCTACAAAAAATAACTGGTATCTTGTAAAAAAAACTGGTAGAACTTCAACAAAAAAAAACACAAAGAAACTAGTACTCTCCTTGCTATTAAAAAAAACCTGATGCTCCTTTATAAAAAAAACCCTCAAATTATTCAGTCGAGTTATATTACTAGATTGATCAGAAGATTTTAAGTCCCCAAAAAGAATCTGGTAAAAAAAAAAAAAAAAATCCCCAGAAAGAAATTAACTAGCAGCTATATATGGTGAACGACTTTGTCTAAGTAGCTAATATAGAAATTAAAATGTTATCCATAATTTTCACTTATAATTTTGTAGTGAAATTCAAAAATCAAATTGGAACAGTAAGCAATATATATAATGTGACAAAATGTTAAAAACAAAAAAGAAAGAGCAGTTAAGTAAGGGCTACTACTTAAAAATGGGATGTGAAATGATAAACTTAAGCCAGATAAGTATTTTTTAAGAAAAAAATAAAATTTAAAAAATAACAATACAAATGCAAACCTAAATGGAGGACTGCTATACTCAGTCATTTTGCCACTGCTGGAGAAGATGACCACCCCAACCTGGGCATCACAGAGGATACCAAGCTCCTTAGCTTTCTTAAGAAAACCTTGCCTTCTCTTCGAGAAGGTGACCTGGCGGCTTTGGCGGTCTTCAATCCTTTTGATCTCGATTTTCCCTCTCCCCATTGATTATATTTGTGCAGCACTCTTGATATTCTTAATTAATAACAGAAAAAGCAAAAGAAAAGAAAAGGAAACATTAGAGACTGATCAATACGAAAAATAATTGAAATCATTGTGAAGTTTAGCTCCAATTGATGATATACTTTAATTAATTCCGTATTCATGTTTTAGTTTATTTACTTAATATAGTTGGGAAAAAGTTGAAAAAAAAAGGGGGAAAATAATTACTTTAGAGTTCGTAATCAGCAAGATCTGGAAAAAGTTAAAATTATGAAGATACTTCTATGTTTCGTTAACTCATCATTAATGAAACGATGACTTTAGTCCTCTTTATTTTTAAAAAAAAAGTTAAAATTATGAAGAAGAAAAAAATGCTTGGAATTTGACATCCATACGGTACTTTGGGTAGTATGCAAAAACAGTCGAAATCCAAAAGGAAAAAGATAAATATTAGAGACTGAATTATGATAGAAAAACTACTTTAACCATGCATGGAGAAACTGGGAAAAGATTAATTGGCTATGCATTTCACTATGGATGTCCGATCGTTCTGATGTACTATGAGAAAGAAAGAAGGAATTATAAGAAATAAACGAAAAATGGGTAAATAATCAATTTAGGGTTTGTGATCCACAACATCTAAGACTTTTTTCAAAATGGAGGACATGAACATAAAATTGCAAAGAGAAAATTTTTTTTTGGGGGGGAAATATATATCAGGAAAGAAGGGAAACTAAAAAAGTAACAAATTAAACATTAAAGACTGATCTAACTTTAAACATGGAGCAACTGGGAAAAAAGTTTACATGATCACTGTGGAATTATCAAAACAAAATTCATTGCTCTGGATGTCCAAATTTTCAGATAAGTTATGAGAAAGAAAGGAACATTAACAAACAAAAAAGTGGGAAAACAATAATTTTAGCTTGAGATCAGCAAGATCTGAACGACTTTCATCGTAGAGAATTTTAAATTAAAATTTTAAAGAAAATTATGTTTCAAAGTATATATTCAAACTATACTTTGTTAATATGAAAAGAAGAGGGGGAAAAAGAAAGAAAAAAAGAAGAAGAAATATTCGAGTCTGAACTAAGCTAGAATGACCATTTAGAACATGGAGGAATTAGGAAATTTCGAATTTTAATGAGAAAAAGAAAAGCCAATAATGGCACGATAAAGGGTAACAAGATAAAGGAACTTACTGATCGATCTCAAAAGCTCTTGCACATCTCAAGGGTAAGGAACTTACCTCAAGAGGAGATAGCAAGTAACACAATCAGGAAAAAATGGGAGAATGGTACGCAAAGTATAAAAAAAAAGATGCAACTAAGGGAAAGGTGAGGAGATTGAGGAAGTTGTACCGTAAATGGTTTTATTTCAAGCAGAAAAATAGTTCTTGTAGTAGGGTGGCGTTATTCCACCTTTTACCTCAAAAAAAAAAAAAAGTTCTTGTAGTAATATTTGAGATGCTTAAAAAACAATACAAGAAGGAAGGGTTCATATATGAATCAGATTCAGAAAGCTTGAAAATTTGGATTTCATTTTATAAAAGAGTTAGCCGGACTTGAATCTTTTGATAAAAAAGTAGAACCAAAAAGAAAAAGAAAAAAAACAAGCAAAAATAGATTAAGGAATCAAATGGTAATGCATACCTTTTTCTACCTTAATCCAGCATAAGGTGGAAGAAAAGGGAAGGAGAATGGTAAAGAAGGAGAAAGAAAAGATGAAGAAGAAGAGGTGGTTGAAAGTGAGAGAAAGACAGGTTTAAAGCAAGAACTATAAGTAGAACACAAGGGTTTCACTCGTCAAAGGAGGCACATGCAAATGGACATATCCTCTAAGTGGGCAAAATAAATAAATAAATAAATAAATAATAATAAGAGCAAATTTTGGTTGAGCATACAAATATCAAAGCATAGATTAAGAAAAGCAAAAGAACAAGAAAAAGAAAAAGAAATACAATATATTAATACAAATATCATATATTATATATGTAGCTGAGTATTTCGAATTAATATCATATTGTATATGTAGCTGAGTATTTCGAATTAATATCTTCTACATAATTATATGTCATACAATATATTAGTATATATAGATGCTGCTAGTACCATTGTTAGTGCTCACTAATATTGATTAACATATTAATGCATGGAAATTAAAGAGAGAAATAAGAGGCTAGTTTTTATAGTAGACAACAAAAAATGGTCCTTGCAAGTTTCATGGTTTCCCTCCTTTGGAAACTCTTCCATGCAAGGGCTTTTACCAAAACAAGAAATTATGTGGGCACAATCTGAAGTGGACACAGACGTACTCATTAGCTACCATTATTTGGACTTGATACTGGAATGAAAATTTGGACTTGGTATGTGACTAGAGATTGCAACCCAACTCTAAGTGTGTCCTTGATTTTGAAAGATTACGGTTAACAATTTTTCGACCAGGCCAGGAAGTTAATTGCATGCACTTAATTAATATTCCCAGCCATCAATCGGTTCTTTGAGATACGAGCTTTAAAGCAGTTGGACCAATTAATGCATACATACAAGGATAACACACACCTGCAGTGTACTGGACCCTTAGAGCATCCACAGTCGTTTTCTAAAATTTTCTTATTTTCAAATTATAGCAAACGAATACAAAAGAGACGCTGCGTTACTTAAATGTCCATATTATGGCAAACTTGCTATTTCCATTTCTCAAATATGAGAAACGATCTGAGCTTTCTCAAATTATAAAGGACGGGATATGATATCCCGTCTCTTCTATATAATATTTTTTTAATCGTATCAGACGGATGATCATATATTGTCTCTCCTATTTTATTAAATTTTTTTTTTAAAAGGTCGGACGGGGAATGATACCCGGACGGGGTATCAAACCCCGTCTCTCACTTTTTTTTATTTGTTTTATTATTATTTTTTTTAATAAAACGAACGGCCACGATTGAGCGATAGGAAAAAAAAAAAAAAAAATAGGGTGGGACGGGGACACATACCCCGTCCGGGGTATGATACACCGTCCAGTTTGGGAGGAGAGCATTTAATGCTATGCAGGATATTAAATGGAGTGGTTAGTATATTAATTTGGTTTTAGTTAGTATATTAATTAGGTTTAGTTATTTTTATATTATTTAATTTAGTTAATTAATATAGTTTAATAGTTAATAAGTAATTAACTTTTTTTAATTTATTTGAAACGATCGGACGGGGTATGATACCCCGTCTCTCTAAAAAATAGAAAAAATATAGCAAACGACGACTGCAGTGAAATGCTCGTATTTGCTATTACTGTAGCTGCCATATTATAGCAAATGAGAAAAACTACAAATGAAAAGTTGCACAATCTTCCGAGCATGTAAGGGAACGGATATGCAAAACATATATCAGCGCAACCAATGGTTAGGAGGTTTTATAACCATGGTTTATATCCCAAGTCAAAAACTCTGGTCATATAAACTTGGTCCTAGGTAATGGTTTCCAAGTTTAGATAGGCAAGAAGGGATGTCAGAATTCACATGATCCCAACAGTCCATTGTCAGTGTATATTTCCAGAAAAACTCAGGTCTCAGAAACCCTAGAATTAAGCTAGGGTTTCCAATTACTAGTTCTATGTACACTCTTAAAATCTTCAAATTCCACTCGTACTACTCCAAGTCTATAATAAAGCACTTCTACATAATTTGATAGCGTTCATGCCTTAATAGTTAAGCCCTAAGTTTCTTATTGTAATTCACTAATATCTCTGAACCATAGAGATCGAGCTTTTTCCTATTAATAGAATAGACTAATTACAGACACTTGAAGATTTAACTTGAAATTAGTACTTTAGCCAAACAGTAGAAGGTTATATACTTCCTAAATCCTAAAAGTTGTCTGTTAAATGCAGAATGATAGCCACATTCATAACTCTTGGAATTTTGGGTTCATTAATTGTTTTTCAGTTTGCTAGTAAAACAGGTAATTAAGTTGCATCCTTTTAGCATAATAAGAAACAATAATTGTCATATTGGCTGTGTATGTAGGTACAGGTCCGGCCTGAGTTTATGGGGACTCGAGGCAAACTCCCGAAATGGGTTCCCACACAATTTATTTTTCAAAAAATTGATAAAAAAAATTTTGATTTTTTTTTTTTTTAGTTTTGTTGCTACAATTCTTAAAAACCGATATATATAAAGAAATAGATAGAGGAGTTGATCCCGACTCCCACGTCATCTAAGTCAACAAGAAAAGAGAAGTCACAATCTGATTTAGGGATTTGAGAAAAATCTCCATACAAATCCAAGCTTAACTAAAATAAGCTGGCCCAAATACTAACTTTAATAACAAAAGCCCAAAGAATTATATTTGGGGACCCCTAAAAAAATATTATGCGCAAAACACATATATTTAAATATAAAGAAATTTTTTTGGGGGGCCTTAAAATTGTGAAAAGTTAGGGCGGCCGAAGTGGGCGCCTTCCCTACCTCCGTTGAGGAGCCGGACACGTAGGTATTGTTGTGCGGAATACGAATCAAACAACCAATCAAAGAGAGAAATAGCGAGAGAAAAACAGAAAACAAACAAACACAAGGACACACAGATTTAATGTGGTTCGGCAAACAAGTGCCTACATCCACGGGGCGGTTGGGGTTTCTTCTTCAAATAATCACCAATGGGTGAAACAAACCCTTACAAGAGATGACGGCTGCAAAATCCGAATTAGAGGTCTATCTTTTACAAAACCCTAACGGGTGTATTTATAGGAAAACTACTGGACCTTTCGAAATGGGCCTTTTCTAGTTCACAAACCCGTCTCCAGTCGACTGGTCTTCTTACCAGTCGACTGGTCTTTAGTTCTGGACAGTCGACTGAGACACATCTTCAGTCGACTGCTTCTGCTGTATCTTTAGCCTTTGAAACTTCTCTCTGGACAGTCGACTGGTTCCCATAGTCAGTCGACTGATGTGCTGCAGATACGATGGATATAAACAAACTGAACCAGAATCGAGCCATTATCCAACAATCTCCACCTTGGCGAGATCTTCCAAGTATCCAACAATCTCCACCTTGGCGAGATCTTCCAAGTAGCCCAAGCAATCTCCAAAAATACTCCAAAACAAATGCTCATCACTAATTGTAACAAAAACAAACTCCACCTTAGTATGATATCACATACTAACCAAACAAATAGCGAAGCACCATTCCAACCGCCTATTCCAAATCATCAAGCATGCAAAATATTAGCCAGGTTCATGCAATGCTTGAACTTGGCTGCCCCAACAATTTTGGTCAACATATCAGCAGGATTATCAGCTGTCCCAATCTTCACCAGAAGAATATCACCATCCTTTATCAAATCACGCACAAAGTGATAACGGACATCAATATGTTTGGTCCTCGAATGATGAACTTGGTTTTTCGCTAAATGGATAGCACTCTGACTGTCACAGTGTACCTCCACCTTCTCCTAATGAATTCCCAAGCTCTTCAAAAGTCCACGAATCCAAATAGCTTCCTTCATGGCCTCAGCAACTGCCATGTATTCAGCCTCAGTAGTAGACAACACTACAGTGGACTGCAAATTGGACCTCCAACTTATAGGTGCTCTAGCCATAGTAAACAAATAGCCTGTAGTAGACCGCCTCTTATCTAGATCACCTGCATAGTCAGAATCAACATAACCCACCAATAACCTGCTAATATTGTCATCCCTTTCAAACTTCAAACAAACAGAATTTTCCTTCCCAGCTGTCTTAAACCCATCTGGCTGCAACATATAAATTTCTTCATCTAGGTCCCCATGTAAGAATGCAGTCTTCACATCCATCTGTGTCAATTCAAGATCAAACTGTGCTACAAACGCCAACAAAATCCGAATAGAAGGATGCTTCACAACCGGAGAGAACACTTCATTATAGTCAATTCCTTCCTTTTGAGCATACCCCTTTGCAACTAGTCTAGCCTTGAACCGAACACTGCCTTTTGGACCTTCTTTCTTCGTATACACCCACTTGCAACCGATAGCTTTCTTCCCCTTTGGCAATTGCACTAGATCCCAAGTCTTGTTCTTATGAAGAGAGTTCATCTCTTCATCCATAGCAACTTTCCAATCTGCATTTTCAGAACTTCTAGTAGCTTCTTTGAAGTTGGAGAGAACTTCATCATCAACAATGGGAAGAGCAAATGCAACTGTTTCTGTAAAGCGAGATGGTCGTTTGATATCTCTTCTTTGCCTTCTTGCTGCAATTGATTCTTCCTGTAACACCCCGAATCCCAAATACAACTGAATTCGAGAGTTCGACAGGATCTTTTCACTTCTTTCGTACAATTTTACAAGGAATTTAAAACTTTTATTTCAACAATAATTACACCAGAGTCTTTTACATCAATAAGCAGCGGAATCAATAAAATACAACAATAATGAATGTACAATTGTTACAACTTTAACATTTAAGAAATCAGCAGCATCAATTCTCTTTATATCTTCATGTAACTCCATAACCTGCATATAAACTGTGGGCGCGTCAGTTGCTTACAACTGACGAAATATTATACACGGCCATCCTCTCTATGCCGGAAACAGTATAACGATTCTCAAATGCTTTAGCAAACACAAACTTGATCACAAACAAAGCTACAAAAGGGGCTATCCTGTTGATGTCGTGTGGTGCGGTGCACTTAGTCCTTAATGCAGTTGTTTATATTATATGACACTAATGCACACTTGTTCGGATTCTATGCATCCCATACTACATAGGTCCGAGGGCAAGCCTCTTAATCGTCTTCATTATTGTAGGGTTCAATCCCTCGCCATGACTTAATCTACTACTGTAACTACGGTGAGTATCCTAGATGGTCTGTGAGTACAAGCACGTATCCTGGACCCTGGAGGGGAATTCCACGCCATGTCTTGACTCATCAAGCATGCATTCTGCGGTAATTCAGCCTCCTCCCTGAACACGATCCTCTTGCAGTCACTAAAACATCCCACAAGCGTGACTAAAGTCCGATCATTACTGAGTTGTGCCCGTGCCATGTCTTGACTCATCAAGCATGCATTCTGCGGCTCACACACCCGCACCGTACCCTAGCTCTCATACTCATGTTTTTCTCTCACCTTCATCACCTCCACTATGTATCTATCTGTAATCTCAGCAAGTGTCATAGACGTTCCATGATTACAAGCACGTGTCCAAGACCCTGGAGGGGAACCTCGCGCCATGTCTTGACTCATCAAGCATGCATTCTGCGATAGTTCAGCCTCCTCCCTGAACACGATCCTCTTGCCGTCACCAAACATCCCACAAGCGTCGCCAAGATCCCGATCATTCTGGAGTATATTGCCCATGCCATGTCTTGACTCATCAAGCATGCATTCTGTGGATCACATCCGCATCGTAGACCCGAGGCGCCCATACTTATGTTTTTCGCTTACTTCCATCACAGCCTTAGAATTATGAATAAAAATCAAAGCTCTAGAGTTAGCCTCTCCACTCAACCGGACTTATTCATTCATTACAATACATGACCAACCTTGGTCTTTCAAATTCTCATTTCATTTCATTTCATTGCCGGGGGAGACTTAGCTACTCTTTCATTTCAATTTCAAATTCACAATTTCCAATTGAGCACTTTTAGCTCATAATTCAATTTAGAGTCTCACAGACTTTCTCATCATGATCTTAGCCTTTCATATTCATTTAATTCTCAATCCTCATCTATGATTCAATTCATGTAAATTCTCAATTCCAACTATGATTCATTTCATGTAAATTTATACAGCAACAAATAGAGTTTACCAATATCCAGATTCACAATCCTTACCACAAACAATTCACAAGATTTCAGATATATCAAAAAGCGCTCTGGACAGTCGACTGGGAACTCTTCCAGTCGACTTGTTCAGTCAAAACCAGTTATTCATCACCACTCGGGAGAGTCGACTGCTGCACATGGCAGTCGGCTGTTCCGCAGTGTTCTACTTCAATTTAATTTCTTTGTCAATTTCATCTTTCATAACCTTGTGTGCATTTCACAATAAAACTCAATCAAATCTTAATAATCATAAAATCTTGTATTCAAAACTTATTTAACTTTCATTTGTCAAAATCAATTTCAAACTCAAGAATCATAAACAGTTCGGTTCAGTCGACTGGTGGCAGTATCAGTCGACTGTCCCGCAAATATCTTGAAAACTCAACATCAAATTTATGGCAGCATCAGTCGACTGTGAAAAATAGTCAGTCGACTGTCCTGCTGACAAAACCCAATTTTTAACACTTACCAGTCGACTGTGGAAGTGAACAGTCGACTGTCAAAACAACAATTTGCATCTTTACATACACTTTTCGATTTTTGAATCGATTGTACTTCCATATACAAAATATAATTTATTTCCAGAATATATTCCTTTTAAAACATTATCATATATATTATCAATTCCCAAGTTTCTCTTTTTCCAATCAAAAATGCATCAAAACATATTTTCCAAATAAACTACCTTCTTTTATCAAAATTTACTTTACAAAAATCTCTATACTTGTATAAATAACATTTTGAGGTTATAAATCATACTTTTTGCCACATTTCGCATTATTCCAATAATGTCTCAATATGCATCAATTTCATACAATCACTTCAATTCTAGCAATTCAACTAGCAATCGTAACAAGCATAGCAATTTGCATTTACCATAATCAATTTCATGCAATCAATTTCAATTTCAACCAAGTAAATCACATATCATCCATCATGCAAATTATATTCCTAAATTAGAAAGCATTTAAGAAACACCCACCTAAAAATGAAGATTTGTTACCCAAATGAACTCCTAGAATTAGGAGCTCCTAAAGAAAGCTCCAATTGCAATCCTTCTCGAAATCCGTGCACCAAAGCAAGCCTCCAAGCTCCACATTTCGGTAAGCATCCATCAGTGAGCATCTCCATCTCCATTCGGCAATCATCAAGAATAACTCCTATCTTCTTTCATGTACACATACTATGTATGTATATATATATACATTAGTATATGTATATAGGCAAGTGGAATGGTAATAAAATGGAGGAATGGACAGAGCTTATGCTGTTTTGGGTTGTCTCGGATTGGCAAGAGAGAAGGGAGAAAAAAGATGAGAGAAAGAGAGGCTAAGAGTGCACTTTTATAAGAAAGCTAATGGGTAGTTAGTATAACTACCTCCACATGAACACCACTAACCCATTATAAATTTTGTAACTTACTTTCCCTCCCTCTTTTCAAAATCAAAACTCCAGATTTTCCCTCCTCTCACATCAGCCCGGCCCCCAACAGTGTGCACATTGCACGTGTGCACGTGCACGTGCTTTGTGTACAAAAACAATTCATTTATTTAATCCTTTTAAAATACTTATTTAAATTTGTAATAAATATACAAAATTAACTTTAAATTATACTTTTCATGCACAATAAAATGGGAGGAAACATTTCATGAAAAATTTATTTGAAGGAAGAACGCGCTTACAACACGTGCACCCAAAACACGTGCGTCGCCCGTAAAATCTCAAAAATACAAAAATTGACTTTATGAACCGAAAAATATTTATAATCAATTGGAATGCAATAGAAAGTATATTTAATATACATATTTGATAATATACTCAAACGTACAGAAAACACGTGTATTGCACGTAGAAAATTTATTTTAATAAAGATAGTCAAAAATTGAATTTTCGTTTACAAAACAAATTCAAACATGTTTATAAAGATAAATAATTGAAATCCATTGAAAACTTTGCACGTAACGGTGGAATACCCGAAATCGACACGTGCATCGATAATACGTAAAAAGCACGTAAAACTCAAAGATTGAAATTTAGCATTTGAGTTGTCTCAAATGTGATTTTTAAGAATACAAGATTGTATAAATAATTGGAATTCAAAATACATATCAAAATGCGTTATGGATATGATCAGTAATAGTACAAAATGCACGTGCGTAACACCCAAGGGCAAAATTTGTCATTTAAATTTTGCGGGGTGTTACACTTCCTGCTGGGGAGGGTCTTGAATAGGAACTTCTTCCTCATCCTCAGTATCAACCACATCATCTTCATTTTGGACAGGAGTAGAATTTCCAACTGAACGCTTTTCTAACTCTACCTGTTGGAGAACTCTCGCACCAGTCGACTGAGAGCATCTACCAGTCGACTGCCCCGAGCTAATCTTCTGCTTCTCTTGATCAGGATCACCAGTCGACTGCACATGAGGACCAGTCGACTGTCCCGAGCTGATCATGCTGGTCTCATCAAAGGTAACATCCCTGCTGATTACTAACTTTTTCTGTTCTGGACACCACAACCTGTAACCTTTGACACCAGTACTAAAACCAACAAATATAGCCTTTTTGGCTCTTGCATCAAGTTTAGTTTCAGTTACATGAAAATAAGCAGGACAACCAAATATATGCAAAAAACTATAATCAGATGCAGGTTTACCACTCCATACCTCAATAGGTGTTTTGCCTTCAAGTGCTGCTGATGGTAAACGGTTGACAATGTGGCTTGCATATATAACAGCTTCTGCCCAAAATGTCTTCTTCAATCCAGATTGCGCTAGCATACATCTCACCTTCTCAAGTAAGGTTCTGTTCATCCTTTCTGCAACCCCATTTTGCTGTGAAGTCTTCCTAACTGTGAAGTGCCTCTGGATCCCTTCATCTTCACACAATTTCAGAAACAGATCGTTCTTGTATTCCCCTCCATTATCTGATCTCAGAACCTTAATCTTCCTTCCAGTCTGGTTTTCAACTTTCTTCTTCCAACTTGTGAACAATGTCAAAACTTCATCTTTGTGTTTCATGGTATATACCCAAACTCGTTTGGAGTAGTCATCAACAAATGTAACAAACCAGTGTCTACCACTCATAGAAGGTGTCTGAGTAGGGCCCCAAATATCTGTATGCACATAATCGAAGATACCCTTTGTCTGATGTACAGCTGTACCAAATTTCACCCTAGTTTGCTTACCCAAAACACAATGTTCACAAAATTCCAACTTGCAACCTTTAGCATCTTTAAGCAACCCTTGCTTCACAAGTTCCTGCAAGGCCTTTTCTCCTGCATGCCCGATTCGCATATGCCACAACCTAGTAGAGTCGGGAACAACCTGCTTAGACCTTTCAGTTACACTGGCAGCCTGACCCAAATATGTTTTTCCCTGCAAGAAAAACAAGTTCCTTTTTCTTTGCCCTTTCATCACCACAAGTGATCCGTTAGTCACCTTCAGAATGCCACCTTCACTAGCAAATTTCAATCCACTGGCCTCCAAAACACCAAGTGAAATCAAATTCTTTTTCAAATCTGGAACATACCATACATCTGAAAGCTCCCTAATAAGACCATCGTGCATTAGCAATTCAATCTTCCCGATTCCTACCTTCTTACAAGGTGCATCATTTCCCATCAAAACTACCCCACCATCCATATACTCTAAAGAAGTAAACCACTCCTTTCTCCAAGACATATGATAGGAGGCTGCTGTATCAAGAAACCATACTTCTTGATAAAGTGAGGAACTAGTAGCAAGTGCATAAGAAAAATCATCGTCACTATCTACATTATCAACAATCACATTTGCAATCGAATTTCCCTTATTTCGTAGCTTAGGACAATCCTTTTTCCAATGCCCCCTTTCATAACAGAAAGCACATTCATCTTTGGCTGGTATCTTTCTGTCCTTTGAAACTCCTCTCGATTTGGAACGAGATTTGTTTCCTTTATTCCCAGATTTGGTCTCAGATCTGGTCTCAGTTCTGCCCCTTACAATCAATGCCTCAGAAGTTTCTCTATCAACCATTTTATCCCTTCTCCTAGTTTCATTATTCAACAGAGCATTTGCAACATCTTCATATTTAACAGTGTCTTTTACATATACTAAAGTAGTTGCTAAATGATCATAACTTTCGGGTAATGAATTCAACAGAATTAGGGCTTTATCTTCATCTTTAATTTGCTCATCCAAATTTAACAAATCAGCCAATAATTTATTAAATGATTCAACATGAGCGTTCATAGACATACCTTCAGTATAGGTGAAGCGAAAAAGTCTCTTCTTCAAATACAGCCGATTCTCCAAACTTTTTCTCATGTATTTGTCTTCGAGTTTCTTCCACAACACCGCAGCAATGGTATCCCTCATCAAATCATACTTCTGAGCCTTCGCGATAAAGAGCCGAATAGTCCCACACGCAACTCGATTCAACTTCTTCCAATCTACATCGGACATATTCTTTGATTTTTCTACCTCCAAAGCAACATCTTGTTCTTGTTGAACAAGAACATCCAACACCTCACACTGCCACATCCCGAAATTATTTGTTCCATCAAATTTTTCAACTTCAAATTTTGCGTTGTGAATCGTTGTTCTGGACGAACTCGATCCCACAACATCCTTGGTTGCATCTGCATCACTCGCCATCTCCCTCTAGGTCGAACCGAAAGCTCTGATACCACTTGTTGTGCGGAATACGAATCAAACAACCAATCAAAGAGAGAAATAGCGAGAGAAAAACAGAAAACAAATAAACACAAGGACACACAGATTTAATGTGGTTCGGCAAACAAGTGCCTACATCCACGGGGCGGTTGAGGTTTCTTCTTCAAATAATCACCAATGGGTGAAACAAACCCTTACAAGAGATGACGGATGTAAAATCCGAATTAGAGATCTATCTTTTACAAAACCCTAACGGGTGTATTTATAGGGAAACTACTGGGCCTTTCGAAACGAGCCTTTTCTAGTTCACAAACCCGTCTCCAGTCGACTGGTCTTCTTACCAGTCGACTGGTCTTCTTACCAGTCGACTGGTCTTTAGTTCTGGACAGTCGACTGAGACACATCTTCAGTCGACTGCTTCTGCTGTATCTTTAGCCTTTGAAACTTCTCTCTGGACAGTCGACTGGTTCCCATAGTCAGTCGACTGATGTGCTGCAGATACGATGGATATAAACAAACTGAACCAGAATCGAGCCATTATCCAACAGGTATTTGTATATATAAAAAATTCAAGCAAGTATATTAAGTCTTCCCTCTTTTTTTTTTTTTTTTCCTTCATATTTTCTTTTGAAATGAAGGGAGAGATAAACGAGTAGTCCCACCATGGTTCATTAAAGGAGTATAAAAATATATATACAAATTGGACTGGTCCCTCCAAATTAAGAAAGCTAGGAACAAAATTGCAAGTTAACACATATAAAAATAAAATGTATAGGCCAGTAACTGAAGGCATTACACCAAATGTGTGAATCAAAGTGCATAATTGGTGAAAATGCAGAAAATCTTCTAATTTTATTATCAAAGGAGTTTAAGAGAATCAATGCCAAAGTCTTAAACATGTATATGTGGTCATAGTTGACCTAATGGTTACTTCCTCATTCAAAATACAATTCATTTTAGATTTCTACACGGCTGTTAAAAAGTAACATAGGATTGAGTAAAAGTACTCTATATTCTTGATTTTTGAAGCTCATAAAATGTCCTATCTGTCATCCTTTATAGTTTTTTATTACTTTTCTTATACTCCCTCCGTTTCAAAACATAAGTCATTCTAGGTTCTACACGTCTATTAAGAAAAAACCTAGGATTGAAAAAAAAAGTACATGACATTCTTAGACTTTGAAACTCATAAATGAGTTACCAATTGTAAAATGTCATATTTGCCCTCCTCTATAAATGAGCTATTAGGTAGTAGGTAGGAGTACTTGAAGAAATAAGGGTAAAATTGGAAATCACTTAAAAAATTAATTGATGGATATTTAAGATTGATAAGACATTTACATTGGGAACCTAAAGTGACTTACATTGGGAACCTACTTCCAAATCTACTACATTTTTTTTTTACTATTTTAAATGACACACTATTAGTGGAGGTTATTGTAGAGTAGGTGGTAGAAACATCCAATAGTAGTGTGTCACATAAGGTAGTAAAGAAAAAGGTAGTAGATTTGATACTAGGTGTAGCATTACCCTATTTTGAAATAAAAAAAGGACTAGAATGACTTATATTTTGAAACGGAGGGAGTTAAAAAAAATATGGTAAAATTAAAAATCTCACAAAAAATTAATTTATTGACATTTAAGAACGACAAGACATTTCCTTGAAAACCTAAAGTGACTTATATTATGAAGAAGAAAAAAACTAGAATGACTTATATTTCGAAGCGGTATATAACAACCTTGAAAACCTATTAATACTTTCTGATAATACTTCAAACAAAACTCAAAAAAGTTCAAAATTAGCAAATAACTAGTATATATAGGGTCAGTCAATTGTAGAGCTGCTATCGGGTCCTATCGGGTCAGGTCCTCCATTACCCGAACTCAGACCCAGTACCTCACGGGTCCAGAGATTGGACCCGAACTTGGACTTGCGAGAATCGGGTTCGGGTCTGGATCTGGGTCATATTTAAAAAAATCTGCCCGTCGGGTTCGGTAGCGGAGAATAAATATTTGTACTTAAGTATTTTTGCACCCGATACCCTGCGGTTTCAACAATTTTTGCACTTAAGTACATGAATAAATATTATATTTACACATGTATCTTAAACAATTACTATTTACATGTATATCCGTATAACTGTATTATTCAAATTTCATATTTTTTTGGGTATTTTTTAACAGTCCGGGTCGGGTCCGGGTCGGTTTATTTTGAGCGGACCCGGATCCGGATCCGGAAGTACATCGGGTCTTATTTTAGGACCCAAATCCGGATCCGTATAGATCGGATCGGTTCCAGTCCAATGTCAGATCCGGATCGGATCCGGGTATCAGATAAATGTGATAGTGCTAGTCAATTGATCTCATCTTCTACTCCGAATTAAAACTCTATATGCACACCATTTATCTCAAGCTAATTTTAAAATAGGACGAAATTTTTAATAGTTAGTAGGTACATCATTAACATTGCTTCATTTGGGAAATCAGGTTGCGCTAGAATAGATATATTTTTTTTTACACAAAAGCATTTTACATTTGAAGCCTACAAACTCAAACTTCATTATAAAATATTTTCCGTTGTTCAGAGAAATTAAACCAAGTATTTATTCAATAAAGTGAGCGTCATCACACACCAATTTATTCAAATATCAGGATTATAATCTAAAGATTGCTGATAGTGGTCACCCTTAAGAGTATCTGTAGTCGTTGGCTATATATCTATTTTATGGATATTTTGAAAAAAAATCTCTGTAGTCGTCGTCTATATATTCATTGTTTGAATTTCGGATGAACATGAGACGTCTATATTTGGCAGCGAAAATGACATTATGTATATTTTAGAAATCGAAAGATGATTTACTGTCTTAGTGTCGGACGGTATATGATATGCCGTCAGAGACAAATATTTTAATTGCAAAAGTTTGAGATGGCATATGATTTGCCGTTTGGAAAAAAAAAATATTAAAAAAAATAATTTCAACTGAGATGCTGACATTTGAGGAGGAACAAAAAATAGTGCAAAGGTGTTGGACGAGAGATCATCTCCCGTCCTTCAATTTTTTTTTATGTTTTATTATTTAATTCATCACACACTGCACGCTTGAGTAAATAAAAAAAAAATTAGAGAAAAAAAGGTTAGACGGAAAATGATTTGCCGTTCGAGAAAAAAATATTAAAATTAATGTGTCGGACGGGAGATGATCTCCCGTCCTGATATCCCATCCTTCACAATTTTTTTTTCTTTTTTTTTTCCATCAGAAAGCAGATGTTCTGCCGTCTTTCAATTTGTTTTTTTCCGCTTTCTACAAAAATTGTTCAGATGGTTTGATTAAAAAAAGCCATTTTTTTAGTATTGACAACTGCAACGCTACCCCAAAAAAGCTATTTCTATATTTTCCATATACCCATTTTTTAACAAAACGACTACAGATGCTCTAACAGCTTACATTGATGTTAAAAATTCTAGCTAGGTTGGTGTTATCTCACAACAGTTTAGACATATTAACAAAATACTTGGACTAATAATAAAAACAGTCTAGACAGAATCGAAGACAGACTATCTGGATGGAAAGGAAAATCACTTCCCCTGTGGGGGAGAGTAACTTTGATTAATGCGGTATTATCCAATTTACCGACTTATTACATGTCCTTTTTTGAATTACAGAAGTTGGTGATCCAAAGAATCGACTGAATCCGAAAAATGTGGAAAGGCGCACAAGCAGGCAGAGGAGGCTACCATCTGATAAGGTGGGAGAAAGTCTGTATGAAGAAGGCACATGGGGTCTAGCTATCATCGACCTGAGGGACATGAACCTCGCTCTCCTCGGCCAGTAGTGGAGGAAAGTTTACCAACCTAACGGGGAAAGATGATAGGATTTCATTCAATCCTATCTACAAGGAAGAGGATCTCATAACTTGGGGTTCAGGATAGGCCCGAAAGTATCTTGATTCTAGCATGGAGTGACTAGAGTTTTCGACACGTTTAACAGCTGCACGGCTGCACCATGTCCTTCATAAGCAATGGATCCACTACCAAGGTCTAGTCGGATAAATGGTGTGGAGCACACCCACTTCGAGAACTGTTCCCCGATCTTTACGAACATACTTCTCTCCCCTACGTCATGGTGGCCAAGTGCTAGTAAAGAGGGTCATGGAGACCCCTTTTCAAGTCGCGATTATCATAGAATGCTCAGAAGAAACTTGTCGCTTTGCAAACATATATCGTACAATCATGGGTTAGATGTTCTCAAGGACCTGATCGAAGCGCTTGGGAATTGGAGAGTGGATCTTTCTCGATGCGGTTACTCTACAAGCACATCAACTTTAGAGGGTGTACTCCGAATTGGTTTAAAATCCTTTGGAAAGCCAAGGCACCACTTAAGGTTAATTACAGTCTTTTTATAACTTGTTCTTAATGGCGCAATCCTGACACAGGAGAACCTTGTTAAAAGGATTCCGACCCTCAATACTGCCTGCGGTTTCTGCACTATACACATGGAAACGAGAAACTACCTCTTCTTAAAGTGTCATAGAAATAAAGCTATGCTGGTGGAATTTTGAGAGCACTCAGAACCTCTACCTGCTTAGAGCATCCACAGTGGTTTCTTATAATTGGAAAATTGCCATTTTATAAGAAACTGATGGCTGCAGTGGTTTTGCCATATGCCATTTTATAGCATATTTGCTATACTGGTTTCTCATATACGAGAAACGAAATACCAATTCTCAAATTATAAAGGACGGTATATCATATACCGTCACTCCGATTTTAAATTTTTTTAATCGAGTGAGACGGGATATCATATACCGTCTAAATATTTTATTTATTTATTTTTTTTTAAAAAGGGTCGGACGGGGAAACATACCCCGTCCTTCCCTTTTATTTATTATTATTCTCAAATTATAAAGGACGGTATATCATATACCGTCACTCCGATTTTAAATTTTTTTAATCGAGTGAGACGGGATATCATATACCGTCTAAATATTTTATTTATTTATTTATTTTTAAAAAGGGTCGGACGAGGAAACATACCCCGTCCTTCCCTTTTATTTATTATTATTTTTTTTAATTTCCTCAGACGGGGAAACATCTCCCGTCCGGGAGATGTTATCCCGTCCAAGGCTTTTTTATTTTGTTTTTTTTTGTTTTTTTTTGTTTTTTGGTTTTTTTGTTTCCCAAATTGCCCTTCAATCCATATTCTTTGAATATAAAAGGAGGAGGTAATTTGGTCTTTTAATATGTAATAAGCAAATGAGAAAAATTTAACAAACGACCGCTGCACGATCGTCCTCCATTTGCTATTACTGTAGCTGCCATATAATAGAAAATGGCAAATACCACTGTGGATGCTCTTACAGGCATATGAGGA
Source organism: Hemerocallis citrina (assembly GCA_017893485.1). Taxonomy (NCBI): domain Eukaryota; kingdom Viridiplantae; phylum Streptophyta; class Magnoliopsida; order Asparagales; family Asphodelaceae; genus Hemerocallis; species Hemerocallis citrina. Next base: position 251,972,259 of record CM030363.1, on the reverse strand, counting down.
TTTGTTGATTGGTCCCCATTTTGCTACCAAGAGAAATGTAATGAGAGAAGCATGATATATCGCCATCACCGCAACAACATGGGTTTTATGGTTGGACTCGTAATAGTATTTCTGGTAATTTAACTCTTATTATACATTTAATTTCATTTTGGGCTACAGCTGTGGTGACTGGATCAAGGGGACGGATTGCGATGGCCTTCCATGTGGACGAGTACGACGACGAGGAGATCGCGTTAGGTCCGACTCTTAACTGAGGGGCATGCCTTTTAATGCTTTCCCACCCTCCAAGGTTTTGTTGAAGCGCCCCTCTTCTCGATGTTGTCTTCTATTTGTACTCGATATGTTGTGTTTCTTTATTTGCTTAGACTACTTGTCCCACCTTCCTATGCTAAGCGGAGGTCTTATGTTTTATTTTATGTTTGTAGTTACTGTATTGTTGCCAATATACTCCGGGTTTGTTTTGTTAACTTATTATTAATTAAATAGGGTAGCCATATTCCACCTTTTATTCAAAAGTAATAATAACAATAATAATAATAACAATAAGAGGTATTGCATGTCATGTAAAGAAAGATAGCAAAGGTAATATGTGACTTATGGTGGTTTAATCATCTATGCGGAATACCTTGAATGTCACTAGCTATAGGTGATAGGAGAACATGATGATCTTCCTAACTAAGGAAATTGGAAGGAGAAGGGATTTGCTGGGTCCCCCTTTTTCTTTGAATAATTGGAAGGAGAAGGTTTTAGTAGTACACTTGTATAAAAGAGAAATGCCAAATGTAAATAAATAATTTTTCTTTTGTAAATGTAAGAAATCACAGATTTCTCCTATCGGACTTTCTACTTGCTATTCATAGCTAGGTAAAATGTCAAAAGTGTGGTAAGGATGATAGAAGAACATGATGAGTTTTGCACATGGACCCTCTTAATCAATCTCTTTCCTCTTCCTCTTTTAGACCCTCCGTCTAATCTGACTTTTCTATTTAAGGAAACATTCCAACTATCATTCAAACCAGAGCAATTAATTACAAGAATACTTCATACTGCCTTCCCCTTTTTTTTACTACAGATACAATAATCAACAAATGAAATAACGCCTCCACCAAATAATTTATAAAAAGATCGAAATGAGAAAAAAAAAAACATATATAAAGACACTTTTCATTCACTATCACCAATGACATGGATAAACCCATGAATTGAGAAGCAACAGTTCCCTAATCCACTTATAATATGGCATATACATCAGCTACAATATTATAAGGGCGGCAATGGCCATTGGTTTGTAGGAAATTCCTTACACAGAGATTGCTATGTACACCCGCTGCAATATTATAAGGGAGGCGATGGCCATTGGTTTATAGGAAATTCCTTTTAACTTATTTTTGCACTATAGGATCCTGCAGGAAGCTTCTCCACCGTAGGATGAGGGTACACATCCCAAAGCGAGGAGATCCTGAAGCACATATAATTCAGGAAGGTCCCTATATGTATTTAAAGGGCAGACACACTTGAAGTTTTCGTGCATGCTCCTTTTCTATTTTTTGCTAGGAATGGTTTATATTTCTTGTGAGTAAAAGGAATCATCTCATCAACTAACAGAACAGTGAGCAGTTAACTCACATGATATATATAGTTGTCAGATCTAAGTGTATTAATTCACATGTATTTCAAAACACTGGCTCCAAAATGATTCTCAAATATGATAAGACATACATAAGCAATCAGCTAATCACATCTGCATGCCAGTTGAATTACATTGTTGTTCCATGATTACTCCAATTAATGATCACACCCCTTTCAATTGGCTCAAAATACAATTGAATCAATTGTTAAGAGCATCTCCAATCCTTTATTATTTTGCCATTTTGGCAAAAAAATTGGCAAAAGAGCGTTGCAATCGTTTGCTATTTTGTCAAATTTTAGTAAACGAGGAACAATAGTTTTTCATATTTGATAAACGAATTTCGCAATTGTCAAATATAGCAAACAGAACACCATGTTTCGTCTCTATTTTTTTTATAAATTTTTTAAACGCGTCGGACGAAACAACATGTTTCGTCCAATAATTTTTTAATTTTTTTTTCTGTTTTAACGATCGGATGGAACAACATGTTTCATCCTTTTTGTTAAAAAAAAAACATCGGACGGTAACGGTGGAAAAAAAAAACAAAAACAAAAGTGGTCAGAAGTGGTCAGACGGAACATTTTCATTTCTTTGTTTTGGAAATTTAATCCATGTCCAAGTTAAACCATTTCTTTTCATAGATTGCCAAGTCCAAGTCAAACCAAGTTAACAACAAATTACATCAAAGTCCAAGAGGCTCAAATTATTTTTTTAAGTTATTCTGATTGGTTGGACGGAACAACATGTTCCGTCAATCCATTTTGTTTTTCTCATTTGCTATATTATAGCAAACGACGACTATAGCAAAATACTCAATTAGCCATTTGCTATTTTGCCAAATTGCCAAAATAGCAAAAACGATTGGAAATGCTCCAAGAAATCATTCTAGTTAACGGAACACCATGCTAAGACTGGATGGGTTTGGGGGGAAGTGGGTTCAACGTTTGGAGTGTTACACTGTCCTGGGTCGAGTGCTGAGGTTTGGGGGGGACATTAGATCCAACAGGATTAGAAAAGAGGTCAAATTAGATTGGGATCTTCTTGTGGCGTCAGTACTGTGGAACTTATGGCTAGATCGTAATGATTTCTGTTTCAATAGCGTTCGTCATACACTTTCATCGCTGTTGCAAAAAATTCACTTATGCTGTTATGATTGGACAGGGCTTATCAGATCGAGGAAGAAGCTGCGAGTAGGAGATGAGGAAGAGTAGTCCACAAGCCGGGGGACTGTATTCTGCATGGGATTGGGACAGTCAGCTTCTGGTCTTTTGTTATAGATGCTGTTATTTTGAAGTTTTTGTTTTTGTTAGAGTTGTATTGCCCTAATTAGATGTCCTTTGGTGTTGTTCGTCCACGGGCGCTTTATGTATTAGCTATCTCTGTTTCGTTAAGTACTTTTTAATGAAGCGATGACCCTAGTCATCTTTTAATAAAAAAAAAAAAACACCATGTCAAGACTGTAAATATTTGACAACATGGGCAAAGGGCATAATTAATTATAGACGGATTTTTCAATTATTGGAATTTCTCTAAAATGACAAAACAAGATGCATAGCACGGTCACAACTTGTTGGCAATACGGAAAAAATCACTTTTAATCTTCACTCTCTCCTCTGGAAAGTCGAGTGACTTTCGTCGCCAAGAAACGGTTTGATCGAGATTGAGTTTTATTAGGTGGTATATATATATGCTCGATTCTTTTAGTGCTTTTACATCTCTTTGCCCTCACAGAAACAACCATAGATTTATATACTGTTTATTCATGTATATCTGATAAGTTTGGTTAAAAAATCTAGAGTTGTCTACCTAGGTCTCCACGATATTACTCCTAAATTTAAGAGTTAGCTATATCACTCCTAATCAGTAATTTTGTTAGGGGCAGTTCAAAGGACTAACCAACTTGTTCGAGGCATGACTTTCGCTCCCCAACTCGAGATGATTTTATTTTTGACTCGCTCCAAAGCTAAGGGATTGAACTATCTGGTTACTCGTACGGTAGTAGCTAGTTTGAGTTTACTTGCTGCTGATCAGAACAGCAGCCTGTACTGTGCACTGATTTCGTGATTAATAATATCATATATAATCCAGGCTCCTGAGCTTGGATTGGCACAAAACCAGGTTCGGGGAAAACCAGAGGACTATCCTATGATGATCTGTACAAAAGACAGACCTTAGTTTGGACTGTGCTGATAGGTATGGACAGTGAAAGTCGCTAGCTGCAGACTGCATTCTGCGGCCCTTTCACAAAAATCATGTCTTGCTCAGAATTGAATCAAATCAAAGATCATTTGAAGGAGGACAAACAAAAGTACAATACCTTGCTTCCCAGGATTTTGATTCCGAAGAAAACGGACTGAACAACTGGCCGGCTGCTTGTCGACACATGTTCCTAGTTCTTGTTCATGTACAATTTTTTTTTGATAATATGAAGGATAGAGCCTAAAGACTCTAGCCCAGAAAATAATATATAAATAAAGAGTTGTTGTTCATGTACATGAATATACCTTCTTATCATTCACTAATGGAAATGTAACGCCTTTTATATATACTGGAAAGTTTAGAAGCTATGCATGATTAGAAGAGAGCATTCGAACTTAATATCAGAATCAACATAAGATGCTAACTTTATATAAGCGGGATAACATTTTCTATTACCGAGTACTAAATCCATGCATTAGGCCAATCTACGCGATAAAGCACTTATGGTACTAGATCGAATAGATAAAATAAATACAAATCTCAACTTTGGTGTAAACGCCTCAGATCAAAATGAAAGCTTAAGCAACACAAACTTGAAGCAATTCATGCAGGAACTTGAAACCCCATCAATTAATAAGCAAGTAAATTAATTAATTGCATAATTTCATTTCAAGAACAAATATATAGAGATCATATATGTAGATAGGAAGAAACCATCATATGAACAAACCATGCATGTAGATAATTAAACATGATTAACAGCATACATGAAAGAGATGTTATCTACAAATGATTATCAACAATACATCTCAAAACAATTAAAAGGGCAATATCAACTAAGTTTACATGTTACCCTATCATGCCGTTGCTCTTCTTCTTCTGTACTCTTGCGCTGCATTTTTCTCAAATTTGGAGAAGATTACTAGATTAGGGTTCGCCCAACGAGTTTATGGGCTAATTAGTTGTCTTCTTATTAGATTGATTTTTCCTTGTATTGCCCTTGCCTTGTTCTTCCTTCACCATTGCGAGTTTAATTGTAATTTGCATACAATATGTGCGAGTATTGAGATGGAGAAGGAGAGACTTCTTGTACGAATGAACTGAAGGGGAGAAATTTGTGTTGTAGGGTTTTAATAGGGCTGCAAGCCTGCAACTAATATCTGCTATACGAATCCGAGTCGGACCGACCCGGACCGGTAAATGGCTAGAGCCAAAAAAACTTATAAGATTACCAAGATTATGAAGGGCCAGACTTTACATTTTTCTACAAATTTAGAATCTCTTATACTTATTGTGGGGGTTCGGAAAATTAAAGCATGCTACCGATAAAATACATGTGTAAGATTGTTAAGAATTGTGGGCTCAAGCACAAGATTTGGAGTTGGCAAAAGAGAAGACACGAAGAAGCACCAGCGTGAAGGAAGCAACAAAACAACAACAATTGGGATGTCAGTCGACGACTGTCGGCCAATAGTGAGAGGCAGTCGACTGTCGGGTTCACAATCGATTGCGTCAAAAAGGACAATCGACTGCATCGGGCGGCTGAACATAAATCGGGTTGTCAGTTTTGATCCAATTGCAATCTATTTGTGTTTATCTTTGTTAGATATTATGTTAGATGAAAGATATTAGTTTAGTCTCATATCGAATAATGTATTGATTTAGTCTTTCATTCTTTCATATATATATGAGACATATTATACTCAATCAATAAGAATCAATAAAGTATTCATTTCTATCCCTAAATTATAACATGGTATCAGAGGCTATACTCCTATAAGACCTGTACTGTTTTTCTCCTCTTCATCGAGGTGGAGTGGTTCCCGCCTTCATCGGAATCACTCCACCTCCCGTCGACAACATCCCTCTCTCGATCAAATCCAAAAATTCTCATAGTCACTCCCTAATCCACAACAAACCCTAATCCCCTCTACATCAACAGCCCCAACAGCCACCATTAGAGTCAACAATAGCAAGATCCAAAACCCTAGTAATCATCACCTACCTCTCCCGAAACCCTAGCCGCCATCACCAACAGCAAGCGGCTATGTAACACCCTGAATTCCATTTACATGTAATTCGTAGTACAACAAGATCTTTTACTTCATTTCGTACAACTTTACAAGAAAATTAAAAACTTTTCTTTTATTACACAACAATGTTTATTACAGAGTTACACAACATAAGTTGAATAAAATACAACATGAAATATAACTCTAATATCAGCAACTTTAATCATGAATATAATCTTTATCATCAACCGTCTTTAAGTCCTTGCCAATCCAATCAAGCCTTGCACTGAAAATATGTGGGCACATCAGTTGCTTACAACCGACGCAATATTACAAACAGCGATCCTCTCCATGCTGTATTATAACAAAATCACTTACTTCAACAATCACAAACTTGAATGCATAAATAAAGTGTAAAGAGTGACTATCCTAAACATGTCAGTGTATGATATGACTTAATTCCTAATACAGATGTTATACTACAATGACACTAATGCATACTTGTTCGGATTCTATGCACCCCATCCTACATAGGTCCAAGGAAAAGCACCTACGTACTCCACATTAAAGGATTTAATCCTTCGTCATGAATTACTTCTATGGTGACTAATGTATGTTTTAGATATTCTGTGAGTATCTAGTATCACCCCGATAATTCTTGAGTATTGCACTCCCACTTCAAGTGATTTTGGATACATAGCCTCACACCTAGTAATTCTGGAGGCGAATACCCACACCATGAGCTATGACCCCGGTAATTCTTGAGAGTCGTTCTCCCATTGCGAGTGATTTTTGGCTATCACGCCTAACACCCCGATAATTCTGGAGACGAAACCCACACCGCGCTGTCATCGGTACCTCATCACACAAATACCCCACGAGCATCGCCTTGATCCCAGTAATTCTGGAGTAATATCCCCCACCGCGAGCCTCAACCCCAATAATTCTGGAGATATCTCCCACCGCGCTATCTAGGCCCTCATACCCATGTTTGCCCATACTTCATCACATCTCCCCTTAGTGCCTGTCCTTAAGTTTTAGTTAAAAAAATTATCGCAACCTTGAGCTATCTTACCCTACCGGACTTAAATCAACATGAGAGAAAGTCAGCCCAAACTGGCTACTTTTCAAGAGATACTTAACCCACACTACTTAGTTATCAAATTTCCATTATTCACAATGCTGATTACTAGGGTCTCACATAGCCTCTAGATTAACATCTTTCATGTTTAAAAATTGGGGTACGCATATCCTTAAAATCATATTCTTAATTTCATGTATTCATATTTCCTTCAAATTCTTTCATTCATTTTTAATTATTCATCAATTAAGAACAATCTCAAACTATTCATTTTCAAAATACACTTTTTAAATTCATCAAAACATCCTCAATACAAGTTAACAAAGATTCAAACATAATCTATTAATAAATTCATCATTGAAAATTCATCTTATCATTTTCCTTTGATTCATTTTGAATCAATCTTAACATCTTTAATCATATATATATTTCTCTTGAGTTCGGATCTCATCTAAGCAGGAATATGATCTTTATTTGCCCAAAAATATAACTTAAAACAGTGAGAAATATTCTCAGTCACTTCATTTACGTATCATTTGCAAAAACAGTAAATTCAAAGTTAGAAACTGCATTTCATGCTATTTGTAAAAATCATAGAAAATCATATACTTCACGAAACTTTGTGTTATTTATATGAAAATAAAGGTATACAAGTCTACTATAATTTCTTAGTTATAAGTTTCCTCAAAATACTGCATCTATAACCTTGAATTCTTCGAAATATACAGTAGGGTCGAAATACTGAAATACTGTCAATTGTACAGTCTTGAAAAATTCATTATAAATTCAATTCTTTTTGAAAATTTGATTTCTTAGACTTTTCAGAAAGGTTAACGAGTCTACTACAATTTCTTAGTTCTAACTTTTCTCAAATTATTTCATTTACAATTCTGAATTGATTAAAAACCGAAATGTGTACAGAATTCCAGCAATCAGTCAACTACTAACCAGTGCTGAGTTTAGATTTTATTAAAATAGTAAACGACCTCCAAATCTTATGAAATTTTAAAGGGATGTTCCTGATACATACAAGATGCTCCCAAAAAAGTTTTAATTCTAGATTCCAGCTATTTTATTAAACATGATTTTTTGATGGGCAAACAAAACTCAAAGCACTAACTTTCTTTGCATGATTTAGCAACTTTGTGTACAAATTCATATCCAATTTATTTAATCTAATCATAATATATTACCATGCACCCAAATAACATCATTTCAACTTATATACATGACAATCTTTCAATTAGCATGCATTTCTGATGTGGTCTGTTTTTGTAGAACCCCGTATTTTTAAATATTATTTTAAATATTTGAAAATGAATTAAAATGATTTTATAGAGATTTAATAAATATTTTCAGAAAAAAAATATCTTTTACACGTGCAAAACACGTGCAACTACTTTCTTGAGAAGTTCAAAAGTCAAATTTTCTTCATGATAAATCATTGTTTAATATTTGGGATTTATTACTATTTTTTCAGATTTTTCGGAAATTAATTGGATCTATTTGCAAATTTTGAGAAAAGAAGGACCTTTTTACAAATTTGTCGTTTTTAGGGGTTAAAATGCAAAATCTATTTTCTGGACATTTTGAACAGTACCGGTTGAGATTAATGAGTATATTTTACTTTTAAATCCTAATTTAAATGATTTTTATTGAGTTTCCAAGAATATAGCTATATATGTAAAGTTATATTTTGGAAGGACTATTTTGCAAATGTATTTCTAAAACCCTAAACCCTTATTTTTGGCATGTATAAAAGAAGGTGTGTAGCCGTCATTCACTGCACAACACAAGTTTTATTATATTTCTATCTTCTTGGTGATTGAAGAGGAGGATTTTGGATCTCGCAAAAAAGGGAGGCTTTCTTGTCGGATCTCTTCATTTCTAAGGTGAGTGACATGTTTTTTTGCTTTGTGTATGTTTTAGGTGAATGATATGAACTTTGTTTTGTTGTTGATTTATGTGAATGATTGTTTTGTTGTTTATTTTGACATGCTTGTTTATTTAGTGTATTTTTGCATGTGAGCGATGCAATGGTTGTTGTTTGTATTATGTATATAAAATCTATGAACGTTTAGTAGATCTTGGTTGATAAATTTGATATTGCTAGAAAGCATGTTTAAGATTTGAGTATGACTATGACAATAAGGGATTGGATGGATGAACATCTGGATCTTGTTATTACAAATCAGATTTTGGTTATGAGTTGTGGAAGAAATTCAGTATTGAGAAATCCTAATGGAAGAATTAGGAATTAAGAACATGAGAATTAAGTTTTGAGATATTGGTTTATTTGAGGAATTGTATCTATAATGAGGATTATTTGAGAATGTCATTTTTACCTGAATACAAATTATTTTAGTAAACAATGATTTCTTTTGGAAAAACCTAATTTTGATTATCATGTACAACCAAACTATACAGTATGTAGGCTGACAGTCGACTGGCATGACCTTTCAGTCGACTGGTACGACCAGGCTGCTATGATCTTTAGTTTTCTTGAAATTGGGTTCTGGACAGTCGACTGACGACTTTTACAGTCGACTGGTAACACTTAGAATATTTTCTTAAAGATTACTGGAATTTCTATCTGGTAAGTCGACTTATGATCTTTTAAGTCGACTTATATTCTCTGGTAAGTCGACTTATGACGTTTGTAAGTCAACTTATAATCTCTGGTAAGTCGACTTATGTCTTTTATAAGTCAACTTATAACCCTTAGTTTATTTTCTTAAAATCATTGAACTTTCCTTCTGGACAGTCGACTTATACTTTCTATAGTCGACTGGTACTGATGTATCCTTATATCATATCTATTAAAGTTCTTTCAAAATCATTGATCTCTGGGGTCAGGTATATTCTGCGGTATTGAGAATTATTGATCTCCGGGGTCGGGTATATTCTGCGGTATTGAGAGTCACTGATAGTGATTGATAGCCGGGTATCCGATCTGCGGTGTTGAGAGAGATTGATAGCCGGGTATCCGATCTGCGGTGTTGAGAGTGATTGATAGTCGGATATATTCTGCGATATTGAGAGTCATTGATCTTCGGGGTCGGGTATATTCTGCGGTATTGAGAGTCACTGATAGTGATTGATAGCCCGGTGTTGAGAGTGATTGATAGCCGGGTATCCGATCTGCGGCGTTGAAAGTGATTGATCTCCGGGGTCGGGTATATTCTGCGGTATTGAGAGTCACTAAAAGTGATTGATAGCCGGGTATCCGATCTGCGGTGTTGAGAGTGATTGATAGCCGGGTATCCGATCTACGGTGTTGAATATTTTGATCTATAACTACTTGTACCTTTTCTTCTATTGAACTTATGTTTTCAAGATGTTAAGTTGAGAATTTATGATGGAAGTTTGGTTTAGACATTTGAGTTTGAGTCTCTAGAGAATGTGTGTGACCCTAGTATACCGGCGGTTGAGTTAATTAAGTTTGGGCCTGTCGAGGCAGTTCAGTTGTTCAGTTGTTGAGTTAAGTCCGGTAGGGTACACCAACTCTAGGAAACTCGTTGAGTAATTAATAAACCCCAATGATAAGGACAGGCGCTAGTGGTGATATGATAAACGGGAACATGGGTTATGGACCTCGGTATGTTCCGCGGTGTTGAGAGTCATTGATCTCCGGGGTTGGGTATATTCTGCGGTATTGAGAGTCACTGATAGTGATTGATAGCCGGGTATCTGATCTGCAGTGTTGAGAGTGATTGATCTCCGGGAGCGAGGCGACGCACATGTGGTAGTTTACCTTTATCTCGTAGTAGTCATCGGGTTAGGATTAGTTGCATAGCGGGGATTGAACCCTATAATGTGGAGACGTTAAGGGCTTGCACCGAACCTATGTAGAATGGGATGCATAGACTCCGACAAGTACGCATTAGAGAGTCTGCATATAAAAATTGTGTTTTCTTGACTTGGTTTTATGCATGTGTTTTTCCTGTTTCTGCTTCTACCACTTTGTTAAGCTACACTTGATGTTTTCATGTTTTCCTGTCATTTCTTACTTCACAATACATGTTTAGTATATGTTATTCTCGTTCAGTACATGTTGTTTAAGAATCCATGCTTAATGTTTATTTATGTTGTTTGTTGTTTTATGTCACTCACACCATTTATGGCTGACCCTTTTAGTTTGGGGGTTAGGGATCATCTCTAGCCTCATGTGTTACAGGTTGTTGCTTAGAGTTTGGAGGTTGGGATGCTTGAGTTAGTTTTGGAGATAAACTGGTGTAATAGAGCTTTGTGTAAATCTTCGTAAAAAGAAGTGTTGTAAAAAGAATGCTGTAATTCAAGGTGTTTTGTATTCCGCTGTGTTTGTAAAGGTTGATGTAATAAAAGTTTAGAATAAAATTATTTGTGTTTTTGGGCTATGTGTACTATTATTGTCACGCCCCGCTTCCCAAAATACGGAAATACGAGTACGTGACGAAGCCCAGCGAATGATCTTAACATCATTCATAAGCTGTAGGATCGACTCAGCATCACAACAAGTATATAACCAGAGAGATATATAAAACCAAGCATGCATGAATAATTTACTAGCAACAGAAACAACTGAAATATAATAAAACAACCAAGCAGTTTCAAGTCTGGGTCCAGTTAAACTCGGGAACAACAGCCCGTTACAAGTTCTAAATTTTCAAGAAATAATATTTCAAACTAAACAAATAATGCAGGAAATAAATGTTCTAATCAAGTTCTTCTCCACATGAAGGCTAGAACCTTTGCTCACCAATTCCAGCGGGCATCTCGTCTCCAAAGTCTGTTTAATGAATATTAACAGGGAAAATAAAGGGAAAACAAAGAGAATGCCCTTAGTGCAAGCTAGGGCCACAAATAGTGAAAACAAGTACAAGTAAGGGAAACAAGAATTGGAATCAAGAATAAGCAGAGTTATAAGATGTAGTGGACAAATTCAAGAACTAGCTAGCAAGAGGGAACTTCTTAGTAAACAGGCTAATTAACGACTGCTAATGGTAAAACATACGTCAGGTGAACCTGTAGGGGTAACTAACATCGAGTATCAAATCTCAAGTCTAGTGTCATGTGTTATTTCAAATGTCATGTCTCAAATGTCAAGTTGTCAAGTTCAAGTATCAAGTTCAAGTCTCAAGTATCAAGTTCAAGTCTAGTTCAAGTTATCAAGTTCAAGTCTAGTGGTGATTACTATCTAGGTAGCACGACATGCATCCATACTTTTACTACATGGTTGCTACAGTCAAAGCAATTTCGTTTAGACCTAGTGATGGAGTCTATAGGGCGGCATACTCAGGTATCAAGTATCAAGCAAGCCATGGTTCATGAATCGAAAATTAAATAACAAGTTCACGAAGCAAGTTCGCGAATCCACAAGCAAGTTCAAGAACCGCACAATGGGTTCATGAATCAACAAGTTCATGAACCGAATAACCGACTCCATGAATCGAACAAGATACAACAAGTTCATGAACCAAGTATTTGGGAAACACGGACCCCCTTCCGAGTACACTTATCTATATTGTCCATTCTATAATCTTTCCCAAAACCCCGGCTTGTTACTTTTATTAATTCTTATCAAGCAAGCACACATATGTAAAATGTTGTGATTTAATTCTAGGAAAAATTGGGGATGTCCTATATGGTGTCCAGCAGCTACATATGAAATTTGGAGGTCAAACGCCCGATGTTTACACAGCTAAAATAATCCGCAAAGTAAATAATTACAGCAGTTTTGCAAAACTGCGTCTACTGACACAGCTGCAGTATAACTGCCATAACTCCTAGACCGTAACTCCAAATTCGATCATCTTGGAGTCTATCGATATCTACACATCCAGATCTACATTTTCTATTCAGGGCTCGGGCCCAGATTCCAATGATAAAAGGGTCGAAACCGCAAAAGAATATTCAGACAGCAACACTCAGAATTTATTTACTAATGTAGGTTTCATGGAAATATGTGATTTGGTGTCTACGTTATGAAGTAGCATAAATACATAATCATGGAGATCAAAACATTAACTAATAAATATTTTTCAAGTCATAATAGTCGCAAATTCGTCAAAATACTAACTTTATATGCGTCTACAAATTTTAGGGGTCCTTGATTCATATGTCCATGTGATTCGTGTGTTCAAGGGGGTAAAAGAGTCCAATTGATTATTATTTAATACGAGGAAGTTTTGTGACTCTTAGAATTGTGGGTTTGAATGTTCAAAATTTGATTTACAATGATATTTCAAAGGGAGTCACAATCTAACTATTTGTAGTATTTCAAGGAGACTTGTACTAGAACAATAAAAAGTACAAGGTTACTTGCCTTAATTTGACGATGATAAACTCCACTTGTTGTAGAAGAAATTTGAGTAGAAAATCCCGGAAAAAGTCCTCAAAAAGCGTGTGCAAAAAATATACCAAAGATCGAGTTTTTCCCCCACACGCGATCGGCCAAAACAGCAAACGGCGAGACGGGATCTGGTGCGGCAAAACAGGGAACAACGAAACGTCCAATCAGATCAAGTCAGAGCAGCGGATCTGCGGCTAGAACAGCGTGCAGCGAAACTGGATCCGCTGCGGGCGAACACGAAACAGCGATCACGGCGCACAGATCTTGACGCGATCGGATGGTTGAGATTCGCTCCCGCCTTTTCCTTTCTTCTTCTTCTTCGTTCTTCCGATCGAAACAAGGAGAGAGGGAGAGAGATGGGGCGGCGACGGCGGTGGAGCTTCGACGGTGAAGAGGAGGACGACGACGGAGGCAATGGTGCGACGTCGAGAAGCGACGGCGCGCGGCGGTGGGCTCTGTTTCGTGGGTTCGAACAGAGGGTGAGAGCGGAAGAGGAGTTCGGCGGCGTGGGGTGTTGGCGAAGCGTCGGAGGTGGAGAGGAGGTCGAGGGGATTAGTTGGAGGCGGCGAGGTGGTGGATCAGTGGTGGTGCTGTGGAGTCGACGAGGCGACGGGGGTGGTGACAAGCGATGGGTAATGGCGAATTGGGTTTCGAGCGAGGCTTGGCGACGGGGAAGAGGGGAGGAAGGGAATGGAGGTGAGGTGGAGATGATGGCGACAGGGAAGGGAAAAGCCAATGGTAAAGGTGGTGCGAGGTCGGGGTGAGGTGATGGAGTAGATGAAGGTTGAAGGTGACGGGTTCGATGGCTTGGGTGAGGCGAGAGGAAGAGGAGAGTGGAGATGTTTTGTTTGGGTTTGTTTAGTCTGGTTTGTTTTGCTTTGGTCTGGTTTTGTTTTGGGTTTTAAAACATAGAAGGGGAAGGGGAGAGAGAGGGAGAGAGAGAGAGTAACGGTACTGTAGTGGGTTTAAAGGTGTGGGTGGTTAGAGAATGTGGGGATGTAGTTAAGGGAATGTGGGAGAGTGGGGAAGTTGTATACGGGGGTGTGGGTTTTTGGGTTTGGGTTTAGGGTAAAGTAAGATTTGGATCCAAAACCCAATAAGGATATGGGTTGGGCTTAGTGTAGTTGGGCTAAATATAGTTGGGCTAAAATAATATAATACTAAATTAATTAATTGGGATCAGTAAGCCCACAAAAAGACAAGGCCCAAAAAATACAATAAATTAGGGGAAAAAGACATCAATAGAAATACGAGAATATTAACTCGTACAATTGGAAACAGGGATTACAATTACATTGAAGTTGATGCTGGGATTGTGCCACGTATTTTCTAAGATATTATATTAGAAATTCGGGACGCTACAGTTTTTTGGGGTGGCTGTACCAGGTGTGAGTTCTCTCAATTTGTCATTTAGTGGAAGCTGAGGGAACGGCTTGGGAGTAGGCAAGAGTGAGGTGGAGGTCGGATGCTCGGCTCGGATCTGGAGGCACGGCTCGATCCGGAGGCACGGCTCGATCCGGAAGTCTCGTGTACCTGCACTCAGCCTAGGAACACCGGGGTTGATCCCGGTGGCAGGCCCTCCGACGGTCTAGTTAGTCACTGAAGAGTAACAGTAACTAGGGTTTTTAGAGGGGAAAGATTGATTACCTTTGGAGGTGGGAGAGGGCCTGGTACTTATAGGCAGTGCAAAGCGGGTCTGGACCCGTTTGCCTGTGGGTCTGACGTGGCAGAAGCCCATGAGGCTTAGGACAGACCTGGCAGACCAGATGATCAGGGGTGAGCAGTTTTTGAGGGGATCCTGTGGCCCAGGAGGGGTCACGTCATCTAACCCATATCAGGAGCCCCCCACTCCTGGAAGGCTGGATAATCCAACCGTGTAGGAGTGGTTTTTTGCCTCTGTAGGAAGAGCGAAGTGGTGTGTACGGTGAAGAACGGGATCCGTATCTTGCTGAAGAGGTCAGCGGGGTAAGATGAAGGGGATCCCCTCTTGGAGTCACGAGGGGTGCCGGGTGCAGAAGAGTCAAAGTTCAGTTTGACGAGCGTCGAGGGTCGGGAGACGAACCCCCTTGCTTGTCGGAAAAGCAAGGGGACGTCGAGATCTTAGGAGTAGGGGGTCGCTTTGCGGAGCATCGAGGGTAGGGACATGAGCCCCCTCGCTTGTTGGAAAAGCAATGGGACGTCGAGATCTGTAGAGTAGGAGGTCGCTTTGCCGAGCGTAGAGGGTCGGTAGATGAGCCCCCTTACTTGTCGGAAAAGCAAGGGAACGTCGAGATCTTAGGAGTAGGGGATTGCTTTGCCGAGCGTCGAGGGTAGGGAGATGAGACCCCCACTTGTTGGAAAAGCAAGGGGACGTCGAGATCATTGGAGTAGGAGGTTGGTTTGCCAAGCATCGAGGGGAGGAAGACGAGCCCCCTCTCATGTTGGAAAAGCAAGGGGACATCGAGATCTGTGGAGTAGGAGGTCACTTTGCCGAGCGTAGAGGGTCGGTAGATGAGCCCCCTCACTTGTTGAAAAAGTAAGGCGACGTCGAGATCTTAGGAGTAGGGGGTCGCTTTGTCGAGCGTCGAGGGTAGGGAGTCGAGCCCCCTCACTTGTTGGAAAAAGCAAGGGGACGTCGAGATCTGTGGAGCAGGAGGTCGGTTTGCTGAGCGTCGAGGGTAGGGAGACGAGCCCTCTCACTTGTTGGAAAAGCAAGGGGACGTCGAAATCTGTGGAGCAGGAGGTCGGTTTGCCGAGCGTCGAGGGTAGGAAGACGAGCCCCCTCACTTATTGGGGGATAA
Source organism: Hemerocallis citrina (assembly GCA_017893485.1). Taxonomy (NCBI): domain Eukaryota; kingdom Viridiplantae; phylum Streptophyta; class Magnoliopsida; order Asparagales; family Asphodelaceae; genus Hemerocallis; species Hemerocallis citrina. The sequence continues at coordinate 251,956,226 of CM030363.1, read as the reverse complement.
CTTGGGGCTTGCGGTGACATCCGAGCGTCGACTCCCAAGCCATTGAGAGAAACTTTTTGGGGCTCGCGGTGACATCCGAGCATCGACCTCCAAGCCGTTGAGAGAAACTTTTTGGGGCTCGCGGTGACATCCGAGCGTCGACCCCCAATCCGTTGAGAGAAACTTTTTGGGGCTCGCGGTGACATTCGAGCGTCAACCCCCAGCAGTTTGAGAGAAACTTTATGTGGTTCATGGTGACATCCAAGCGTCGATCCCCAAGCCATTGAGAAAAACTTTTTGGGGCTCGCGGTGACATCCGAGCGTCGATCCTCAAGCCGCTGAGGGAAACTTTTTAGGGCTCGCAGTGACATCCGAGCGTCGACCCCCAAGCCGTTGAGAGAAATTTTTTGGGGGTTCGCGGTGACATCTGAGCGTCGACCCTCAAGCCGTTTAGGAGAAACTTTTTGGGGCTCGAGGTGACATCCGAGCGTCGACCCCCAAGCCGTTGAGAGAAACTTTTTGGGGCTCGTGGTGACATCCGAGCGTCGACCCCCAAGTCGTTGAGAGAAACTTTTTGGGGCTCACGGTGACATCCGAGCGCTGACCCACAAGCCGTTGAGAGAAACTTTTTGGCACTCGCAGTGACATCCGAGCGTCAACGCCCAAGCCATTGAGAGAAACTTTTTGGGGCTCACAGTGATATCCAAGCGTTGACCCCCAAGCCATTGAGAGAAACTTTTTGGGGCTCGCGGTGACATCCGAGCGTCAACCCCCAAGCCGTTGAGAGAAACCCCAAAGCCGTTTGACCCCGCATACAGAGCCGCCGCATTGGTTGACAGGGCCGGGGGTAACAAGGTAAATTTGCACTCTAGGCTGACGTCATCAAGATCTTAGTGGTCGTTAGATCTTAATGATCAAGATCAAACGGCCAGATCTCTTTGCAGAATTCGAGGAGTCTCATCTCCGCTTATAAATCCCCCTCCCTACGCCTCATTTTTTTTTACTTTGCTTTTACTCTCTCGCCAACAGAAATTTCTTTGCAAGCCGCCGACAACCGCTTTTCACTCATCTTCACGTTCTCCGATGAAACAGGTTAGTATTCTTGTTTTAAAATGTCACGCTCTCAGTCCGGCTCCGAGGCAGGCACTCCAGGTCACGCCGAGGAGGAAGTTCACTCGTTTTCGATATCTTGGTCGTCGGATGACTTTCAAGTGAAGGAGGAGGTTCCATCAGTTGGAGGGTCAGGAGACGAGGCTGTTGTGGTCTATAACGTGGCTCCTTTACGAGTTCGGGGACCAGAAGGGGAGTGTAATACCCTAAATTTCCTTTTTAATAAAATATTGACTTTCACGTGTTGTGCACGTAAAATTTCATATGTATATTATTTTTTTTTATATACAAAATCTCTTTTGATAGTATGAACAATTATTTTTCCTTTCTTTTATTTTCCTAAAAAGCTTAATTTTCTAAAAAAAAAAAGCCTAAAATACTAATTAATTGTTTTAGCCCACTTTAATTTATTACTATTTTGTTGTTTGGCCCACAACCTAAGCCCATTACTTATAAAGCCCACCAATTTAATAAATTAATTAAATGGCCATACTTGTCATAAAGAGACATAATGTGAATAATTTAATTTATTAAAATTGTACAAACTTTTAATTAAGGGTACTAGGTGGCACGTGCGGAGCACGTAGTGTGCATTGCACACAAAGTAGGGCCGGTTTGTGCATAGGAGTGGTTTGTGTACATGGGTGGTTACCTAGTGTATGGGTAGTTACTATAACTCTTACTCTCATCCTAACCCTCCATTCTATAACCATCCATTGAATCATAGCCCTCCAATCTACCTCAAAATTATGTATAAATGCCCCATAGCTTCTTCTCATCTTAGTACAATAGAAAAATTTGTTAAAGAGAAAAAAGATTAGAGTGAGAAAAGATTGAGAATTTTGGGAAGAAAAAGATTGAGTAGCTTCTAGTGTGAGTGTTCCCTTGGAGGCTGGCTATTCAACCCCAACTTGAAGCTTCGGTTTTGGCAAGTAGCAAGGAGGAGGAGGCGTGCATCGCAATCTAGAAAGCTTTAATGGATTTCTCTTTGTTTCTTCAAAAAGGTGGGTGTTTCTCATGACTTCTAAATTAGAGACCATGCTAGGTTTTGTGCTAATTATGCAAGAATAAATGAATGCCATTATATTGCTCCTCGTTAATATTATGATGAAAATGGAACACAAGTATAATTGTATGAAATGAATAGGGGAACTTAATGAAGTGGTATGATTAATGTCATGTTATTTTAATCTAGCATACTGAATTGGGATAAATGTTTATCTCTGTAGAAAAAATGATGATTATGGAAAAATACGTTTTCTTTGAAGTCGTGGTTGTGTGGAAAATACTAGTCGTAAGAATCCCTACATTAATTAGCAAACCATGCTTGTGGTGATGGTAGTCAAATAAGTTGCGTGTTCGTGTTGATAAATGAACATATTGTAGTTTAACTAAAATGTTGTGTACTAATCGAAAGAGAAGAAGAAATGTTTCCATACTTTAAATTTTAATACTGATCAGTCGACCGAATATGGGTAGTAGTGACTGACCTGATTATAAAAATCCTTCGAGTTTAAAACCCTGCAGAACAGCCGACTGGTCTGAGTAACAGTTGAATGCTCCGCAATTTGTATTTTCGAGTTTAAAACCTTGCATAACAGCCGACTGGTCGGAGTAACAGTCGAATGCCCTGCAATTTGTATTTTAGAGTTTAAACACTGCAGAACAGCCGACTGGTCATGGGTAGCAATCGACTACTCCGAACATTTCCTTGAATATTTTTCTTTTGCTGAACAGTCGACTGGCTATGTTTTGAGCCGACTGTCCAGACTCTTTTTCAACATCTCAGATTCTAATATTGCTTTGTGATAAAAACAAATGTATATACTGTTTGAAAGAGATGAATGAAGATTGGATGTGACAATTTAGAAAAGTAAATTTTATTTGTCCTCGCACGAAATTGTATATGAAGTGAAGTGAATGTTCTATTGAAATTATGAAAGGTTTTACGATTATGAATTCTATGAACATGACAATGAAATCCTGATGTAATCATGAAAAATGAACTTATGAGTTTGAAATACTTGATTCTAGTGTAATTGTGAATTGAAATTGAGAACTAGAGTGTAGCTAAGTCTCATACCGGCATTGGACAAGAAATAAATTGAAATGAAATTTAAAATGAGAAGACAAAGATTTGGGTCATATTGAATAAAGAATTAAGATCGGTATAGTGGAAAGGCTAACTCTAGAGAATTGATTTTGTTCATGATTCTAATAAACTAAGGATTAGATACATACTGAAGATGCGATGAAAGTAAGAGAAAAACACGAGTGTGAGGGCCATCGGATTGGCGGTGTGAGAGTGATTCACAGACTGTCTGCTTGATGCGTCATGACATGGCGTGGGCACTACTCCGAAATTATCGTCCCGGTGGCGACGCTTGTGGGGTGTTTTGGTGGCTACGGGTGGTGCCATTGTTCCATGGCAGAGGTTGAATTATCCATAGTCTGTCTGCTTGATGCGTCATGTCAGTGCGTGGGATTTCCCTCCAGACTGCCTGGACATGGGCTCGTAGATCATAGAGCATCTAGGATACTTACCGTAGTTACCGTAGTAGTTTAAGTCATGGCGAGGGATTGAACCCTAAAAGATGAAGTACGATTAAGGGCTTGCCCTCGGACCTATGTAATATGGGATACATAGAATCCGAACAAGTGCGCATTAGTGTTATATAATATAACAACTGCATTAAGGACTAAGTGCACATTCACAACACGACATCAATAGGATAGTCCCTTTAGTTCTGTTTGTGACAAGTTTGTGATTTTGTTAAGAAATGAGAATCGTTATACTGTTTCCGGCATAGAGAGGATGGCCGTGTATAATTTCTGTCGGTTGAATAAACTGACGTACCCACAGTTTTGTATGCAGGAAAAATGGTCTGATAAAGATTAAAGGAGAACTGATGCTTAGAGATTATCCAAATATTGTTGTACTTTTATATAATAATGTTGTAATTTGCTTCCGCTGTGAAATGTAAAGTGTAAAGATTCCATGTAACTCTGATGTAAAGTGAAAAAATTTAAATTCCTTGTAAAATTGTACGAAAGAAGTGTAAAGATCCTGTGGAATCTCGAATTCAGTTGTATTTGGAATTCGGGGTGTTACACTTCTAGATGCTGATATCACGTGATAGCGATCGATGAATTGAGCAGAATGAAGAGATTGGTAACACGAAGATGTTGGTTGTCAAACTTATTTAGTAAAGTGGGCCCCACCCACCAAACAATATTGAAAAATTGTGGCAAGATTGGTGCTGCAAAGAAAAATAGGAGAAACGGAAATGAAGAATTTGTTAGTTACTCATCTCTCATTCCTATAAATGAGAGGTTTAGGAAGAAGAAAAAATTAAGCAAGACAAGAACAAGAAAAAAGCAGAAAAGAAGAAAAAGAATAGAGTGTATATTTGTAAGGTGTAGTAATACCAGTTTTAGAAAATAGTGAAGAGTCTTCTTGTTGTTATAATAAAATATAACACAAGTTTCCAATTGTTTGCCATTTAGCCCAACAAAGTTCCTACTCTTTTCCAACAGAAGATTCAAGAAAATAGGGATAGAAAGAAATAACTAGTATTATACTCAATATTGGATTGATCGACGAGAATGAATGCAATGTACAGAAGGTAACAAACGACGCAGGAACTGAAGCATGACTAGATCGAAATGTACCAGTAACTGTTTCTTTGGTGATCACTGCCTCCTCTGTAATCAGGTTATGAGCCTGATTACACTCTCTAGTATGTCCTCTACTGGGATTTGGTCCTCCTATTGGTGTGACACTCTTTCTCTTCGGGCAATTCTGAACCTTGTGATCATTCGCTCTGCATGCAAGACACAGGTTGTTGGCTTTCCAGCAATTCTTGCGTATGTGTCCAACTCGGTGGCAATAATAGCACTTCTGGTCTTTCTTCGGAGTCGCCGATGAGTAAGGTGATGCTTTAGTAGTCGGGGTCTGAACTAGCCTCCGTATCGGTCCACCTGTAGACCGTGCGACAGTAAGGAGATGTAATGCCCCCTGAACGGCATTCCACCCTCTACGGATCTGCTCCTGGGTATCGAGCATGGCGGTGTAACTCTTATGTTGGTGCACAAACAACTCCCATTGAATAGAGTTTGCGACATCTTGTACCCTATCCAGAGTAGCTCTCTCCAGTTCATTTTGCTCTTGCTGTAGCTCCATCATTCGTTGCATCTCCTGGAGAATGGCGACGATCTCCGATAGTTCTTCCCTGGGAGTAGAAGTCGAAGAGCCTCCGTGAACCATAGTCTGAAATGCATATTCGAATGAGGTAAATCTCCAAATGGCAAGTTGGTTATTAACATTCATGTGATCCACGTGGTGTGTATATTTTTGAGCTTAGCATGGTTCGAGCCTAGGCTCTGATACCACTAAAAATCTGTCACGCCCCGCTTTCCACTATACGAAAATACAGGCATGCAACTGAGGCCCAGCGAATGATATACATCATCCATAAGCTGTACAATTATAAGCTCAACAAGATCCTTATAACACATTCACGCAGGCAAATATAATAATCACATGAGCTGAAAATAGAATAACCATCATTTGGATAATACATCAACATCGGATCAAGATGCCTGGGAGTACAAGGTGCTAGAATTAAAATAATGTGATAAGCAGTTCTCTATAACAACTAGATAAAATAGCAACTGAAAGAAAAACAACATGAAGTAGTAAGGAAGCAGCAACGATCGTCTAGAGAGTCTGCTCGTCGGGTCCATCAGTACCTGTATAATTATTAACTCAAAGAAAAATAGAAAAGTTCCCGTTAGAGCAAGTTTCGGGCAACAAGTAGCAACAAGCAGAAAAATGGGTAATATAACAAGATATAACATGGAAGAAAACAAGTAGAAGTACAAATACAATATGGAAGTAAGCAAGGAACTGGGACAATATGATCATGTAAGTAATAACTGTAATTAGTATATTCTAGACTTCAAGGTATAAGCAATTGATAACCTAGGCTCAGTTAATCAATAATCATGTAATCAAGGATCGAGAGTCATGTAATCAAGAATCATGTAATCAAGAATCATGTAATCAAGAATCAAGAGTCATGTAACGAAGAGTCATGTAATTAAGAATCATACTTAGTGAAAATCTCGAGTTTATCTGTTTTATTAACTTATCTAATGCGTACAATCCTATGTCCCATACCACAAGTTCGATGCATATCAATCATGTGACGTTTAGACTTAAGTAGTGAATTCTATAGGATTATGTACTCGGGTCTTCCAGTGATAATATCAAGACATGTAATCATGAATCATGTAATCGAGAATTATGTAATCAAGAATTGTGTAATCAAGAATCAAAAATCAACAATCACTATTTCAGGAAACACGGGCCCCCTCCCGAGTATACTCCCCTATATTGTCCACTATTAAGTCGTACCCTTATAACCCCAACTTGTTATTCTTTTATAATTAATTATGAACATACAGTTAGTACGACTAGTGGAACGGTGTAATCAAATAGTTTAGTCAAGAAAAATATCAAGGACAGTAATCATGGACATGAGACGTAAAATGAGTACATGTATCGAGAGTAGTTATTATAGAATTATCAAGTGGTATAAAATGCATTCTATCAACCTATTATATCTATGCAAGTTATTATTGCAAGAACAATAATGCACTCAGTTCATTAAATATGAAAAGTAATGGGTTTATATGCAAAAACGTAGAGATGAATTTTAAGACAACTTGACATATCTGCATTCAAATTCACTTTTCCGTTGTTACAGAAAAGCAAATCCAATTCCGTTAGAGATTCTAGAAAGTAGACTCTCTTCCAGTTCTAACGCATATTCACATGATACATTCTAGAGACAGTAGCTATGCATACAAATTCATTCTTCGCTGGTTTCGATGTTTCGCGCGCATTCTAGAAATTCAGAGTCACAATACTAAAATTGCGATATCTCACAATTTATACATCGGATTGAGAAACTGTAGGATGTTTTGGATATCTAGACTCGAAGGGCTACGATTTTCATGTAGAAAGTTTTTCGATCCAGTGTCGAAAACATAGTCAAATTCTCAGTACAAGAGACCGGTTAGTAATCCCGTGCAGATTCAGAAATTCACGATATGCTAGTACTAAAATCGTGATATCTTACAATCTATACATCCGATTGAGAAACAGTAAGATATTCTGGATTCAGGACTCGATGGGCTATGATTTCCACGTAGAAAATCTTCAATCCAGTATCGGGAACATGGTCGAGTTCTTAATGCAAGGTCAAAAAATTTAGAGATAGTAAGGTTGAATATTCGATATTCGATAACACGATTCGAAATTTGTTAACGGTTTACTCTTGAGTTAATATAACATGGAACAAGTGACTAGAATGGAATTTGCCAATAAAACATGATGATAACTAGACTACTTGCCACGAGTCCAAGAAAAATACTTGTACGAAAACAAAAAGAGTGTACAAGGTACTTGCCATATAACGTGATGATTACGGTGGTGGTATTAACCACGGAAAGAAGAAATGACATCGGCAACGAACGGCGGCACAACGGCGGTAAGAATGGTGGCAAGACGGCAGCGAGCGAGCAACGGTAGCAACGGTGAGTGACAACAACAACGAGGTGGCGCGGCGTGCGAAGATGGAGTGAGTTTGGGTTGTTTTTCGGGGTTCACGGGACCGTAGAAATGGAGTCGTCGGCTCGAAGGTGGAGGATAAAGTGGAGCTCGGGTGTTGGCTTAGGCTCACGGGTGTAAAGAAGGCAGAGGAAAATGATGGCGGAAGGAGGAGAAGCAAAGAAGAAAAGAAGAATAGGTAGTGAGAATGCTGAATGTATGTGTGCATATATATAAAAGAAAGGGAGATGGACAGCATGGTGCATGCAAGGTGTATATTATATATGTAAGTGCATGCATGTGTAGTGTTAGGTGTAGGAGTGTGGAAAAAAATGTGAAGAGTTAGGCTGTTAGAAGAAAAATGAGTGAGTTAGGTTAGAGAATAAGAATAAGACGGAGAAGTAAGGAGTAGGAGTTAGGCTGTAGAATTAGGCAGGGTGGGTTGGCTGTGAGTGAGTGGTTAGCGGGAGTGGGTTAGGATTAGGATTAGGATTATTATTAATCAGGGTTAAAGTTTGTATTTAAACTCCGATCGAAAAATCACAAAATTATAGAATTGATCAGAAAAATATTCTGGCTTTAGATAAAGAGTCCAAAGAGAAAAATAAAACTAATCTGAAAATTGAAGTAAAAAAATTCAGGTAATAAAATACGTACAACTGGGACAGAAAGTTACATATCTACAAGCTCTACATTCGATGTCGAAAATTAGCTTTGATACCATTTTTAATGCCTCGTACCCAACTCGTATGCACACAATTAAATCCTAAACCACTGCCTACCATAGGCTGCCTTAAAAATGGTGTTTGGAAGTTAGGTACCCTTTATCATTGGCATATCCTATTTAAACACTCATTTTCACACTTCCACCAACGATGTCGGACAATTCAACCCACGCAAAGCAAGCCCAGCCACTTCACTTTTCTCATCTCATCTAATTTTTGTCCTTTTAGTGCAATATTAATGTCATAGCCCCATAGCTCTTTCTATGGGCTCTTCCATTTAATCCAATTATCCATAACCTACAGAAATCTCTATAGGTCACCTCCAATAATTCATATATCTTTTCTTTTAATATTTCTATATATACTCTATAAATACGGGGGTTACAACTTTCACCTTGATATATTCATTGTCAGATTCATACAAGCATATGATAACCATCATGCTAGACAGAAATTCTGCCAAAGAGAAGTTTCGGTAGCAGGTGTGATCGAGGGCTTGGAGGAGGATGAACTTAGTGTTGGGTTTATGTCTTGCATACTATGTTGGATAAGAAAATAATAAGACTATGGAGGAATCTAGACGATTGGAGACGAAGTAGAAGCAAGGGAAATAGTCAGTAGCAGCAGCAGCAGCAGGTGGAGTTGCGGTTTACCACACTTGGGGTCGGTCGGCCACTCCGACTGCACAGAGTTCCCGAGAGGGGGACATTCGACCGACCTTGTGGTGCAGTCGACCGAACGCAGTGCTGATGAATTATTTGGGTCGGGTCTTGGTGATTCGTGAGAAGCCCAACTTGCTCTTCAAGTCAAATCTTGCGATGCTTATCGTAGGGTTATCTCTTCAGGAATATCCAAAGGCTATTGTATCAAGATATCAAACTAGGGTTTCTCTAGATCTCTATATATTGTTGTTATTAGCCTCCATTGAGAGCCAAGAGAGAGAGTACTTCATATTGAAGGAGAGATTGAGTGATTCTCTAATTGTAAACAACTAGTACCTACTGGTGAGGCTTGAGAGAGGGTCGCAATGAGAATAGTAATATTCTTGTATCTTCTCTAGTTGAATAACATCTTGGGTTTCTCCTCTCCCGGATTAAGGCCAAAGCCCTAACCATGACAAATTTGTGTGTGATTTGGTGTGTTTGGTATGATCTCATATGTGCTTGATAGTTTGTGTTGATTGCATCGAATAACTCAACAAGATCCTAAGAGGGGTTTTCAGTAGAAATCCCTAACAATTGGTATCAGAGCTTCGGGTTCAAAGGGTTTGTTCGAGTTCCTTGAAGATGATGGCATGTCAGATCACGAAGATCAAGCGGTTCAAAGGCAATATCAACTTTGATCTCTTGAAGGTGGACATGCATGAAGAATCTGTTAAACAGGACTTGGATCTAGTCCTAGAAGTAGATAAAGGGAGACCAATCGGCATAAAGCAGGAGAAGTGGATGAAGATATGTTCAGATACCTTGGGTTTAATCCAGTTGTCATCGAAGAGCGAAGTCAGGTATAGGAGAAGCACGGTGAGTCTTTAGGCCAGATTCAGAACTGACTACTCGGGTTTGTCATCACAGGGTCGGATATACCAGCAAACAAAGTTGTGGGGTTTCTCAATGAAGGAAAGTACCGCTCTTCTAGATCATGAAGTGGAGTTCAATATGGAGTTATCTGAACTGAGGGTGTTCAACACAGATGATCTAAGGGTTTCCAACTCGATATATTTATCACTAAATCTATCCAACATGATAACCGTGCTAGATGAGAAATCTACCAAGGAGAATTTTTTTATAGCATGTATGATCAAGGGGTTAGAGGAGGATGGACTTAGGAAGGAGAGTCAAAAATCGATGTCAACTTCTGTGAGTTTCTTGGAGGTGGATTGTACTTTGATTGGAAGGAAAAGTGTATGTAGGGGTAAAGTCCGTGGCCACCAATGCAAAGGGATTGAGCAAAACATGAGAGACTGTTAAAAGCGGTCGAGTCAGAGGGGCACTAAATCAAGTGTCGCTGAATCAGGTGATGACTTAAACAGTGCTTTTGTTTCATGTAATCCCTGTTTTCGCAAATATGTATTTTCTGTGTATTTTCTTATTTAAAATTTTCGTAAATTATTTTCACCGCTTCTAAATTCTTTTGTCAAAATATATTCTTGGATCTTCCGTTAAAGTCTATTTATAATCGATGACTTTATTTGTGGCTATCTTCCAATGAATTTATGTAGTAATTCAAATCCTATTATTTTTGTTACTATTGTTATTATTATCATTATTTCGGTTATTCTTATTCTTATTCTTATTATTATTCTTTCAACTCGACTAAAACAAAATGTATCTTGCAAATTATATATAGCTATTTATTATGAAAGCCATTTATTTTATTATTATTATTATTATTATTATTATTATTATTATTATTATTATTATTATTATTATTATTATTTTGAGTGTTGACTAATTTAGTATATTATTATATAATTTTTCCTTATTGGATAATCCATTACCCATTATTAAAACCCTATACCCACTATTTTATTCTACCCAAAACCCATTTTAAAAAGCATATACCCTGTTCCAAACCCCTATACCAAATAAAACCCAATACCCGTTAATTTTATACATTAATATATAATACTTGTTTAACCCTAATACACCAAACCCCAGCTGCCTTATCCTCTCATCCCGATTTCTCTTCTTCTTCACCCCCGACTTCCTGTGATCATCCCCTCCCAGCTCCTGTTCTCTCTCCCGTCGCACGCAGCTGCCCTGCGTCGCGTTGCCCTCCACGTCGCGCTGCCCTACACTGGCGCCGCACAACCCTCTCCTCACCCCGTTGCCGTGTCCCCTCGGTGCTCCCTGGTTTCCCTTTCCGTCTCGATGCCCTCCTCTGTGACGCAGCAGCCAGCCAGGCGGCGCCCGCGACAGACCCCATGCACCCTCTCCTCTCCATCCCCCTCCTCCTTGCTGTATTTCCTCGGCAGCCGCGCAGCACCAGAACTCCAGTCGTCGGGCCTCTCCGTCGCTCGGCCCCGACGACAGTGTCGGCGCCATCTCCTTCGACTGCAGCAGCCCCGCAACTCTTCCCCTGTGTGCCTCTGACGTCGTTCAACCGCGACACCATGCCGCACCTCCAAACCTTCCCTGTCTCCATTGCACCCACGATCGCTGCCCTGTCTCCTGTCGTGCTCCTCGATGCCTCAGCCAGCAGCCACAGCACCTTGCTGGTGCTGTGCTTCATCGCTGGTGTGCAGCGCCGACCGCCTGCCGTCCTTTCCCGTTGTCGAGTGTGTCATCACACTTACTGTTGTTGTGGTTGTGTTGGGTGGTGTGCTCGTGTTTCCCCGTGCTCGTGCTATCGATTGGAGTGGATCTCGTTCGTAGTTCGTGTTTGTTTTTGTGTTCGTGGGTTAGTTAGTTGTTTATGGGTTTTGCTCATATTTGGTTCGTGTGTTCGTTGAGTTCGTGACGGGATCCGTTCTCGTTATTCCTCCGTCAGATTTGTCGTCTACACCCAAGGCAAGTATCATCTTGTACAACTTATTATTCTAGTACAAGCTTTTCTTTGAAAATACTGCAAGTACGTTGTAGTTGTGACTCCCCGTTGGCTTATCAGTTGATGATCTCATTTTATGCCTTATCAATTACATGATCTAAGAGTCACAACCCTTCGTTGATACACTTGTTCACAACTAGTATAATTTTGATACAATTCATGCAAAAAATGCCTTATTTGGAATCTGTCTTGTCTTAGCTTGCTGTTTCGACCCCGATAAAACCAGAATCTGAACTTGAGTCCTGAATATGAAATATATCCCCGAGTGTCTAGTTGCCAATAACATCCAGAATTTTTGAATTCCGAGTTACAGTTTAGGAGATATCGCAGTTTTACTGCTGCTGTGTCAGTAATCGCAGATTCATAAAAACTGCTGCACCACTTTGGTTTACAATTATTTTAACTATGCTACCAGTAAGTAAGTTACTTGAAATTTTGCATGCTAATACTGGACACCCTAGAGAACATTCCCAAATTTTCTCAGAATTAATTAATTATGTTTCAACCCTGTTTCATATGTATAAACTCAGTTTTACAAATTCTGGCTGAACACAAATGCTGTATAGTTTGCTGTTTTGACATCAATTGCTACAACTTTTATGTGTCTTAATTATATGAGTTGGAACTGGGCAGGAGTCTAGTTTTTAGACCTTCTGATCGATTCACATTTGCTATCTTGAAGCAATGGGAATCGCAGTTTTGGGTGCATCAACGTCATGCTGTCCAGATTTGGAATTCTCGTTGTTCTTGATATTTTGATTTGTTTTGACCCTCGAACATGTATCCTACCTAGCATAGACTTGTTCCATGTTCTTGATTATGTTTACTTGACCTGTTTCGCACACTTTCATGCTTGCTTGATGATAATAATAAATAATAAGCCAGGGTTTAAGGGAAAGACCATAGTAGTGGACAATATAGGTAAGTATACTCGGAAGGAGGCCCGTGTTTCCCAGTACTTGGTTCATGTACTTGTAGTCTCTTGATGGATTCATGAAGCTATTACTTGGCTCATGAACTTGTTGGATTCATGAACCCTCTGTGTGGTTCTTGAACTTGTTAGTGGATTCACGAACTTATTTCGTGAACTTGTTACTTTATTTTCGGATTCATGAACCATGCTTGCTTGATACTTGATGTCTGAGTACACTGCCCTATAGACTCCACCAGTAGGCCTAAACATAACTGACTTCTATGTAGCAACCATGTAGTAAAAGTATGGATGCATGAAGTGTTACCTAGATAGAATTAGACATTAGACTTAAGATTAACTTGTTACTTGTACACACTTGATACCCTACTTGAGACTTGTTACTTGTTACTTGACACTTGTATGTGATACTTGTTACTTGATGCTTGATACCATTATATATTCACTAGCCACTTGTTCTACTACTAGTACTTGTTACCCAATCTTGTCACTTGAGTTGTCTTTCTTGCTAGCTAGCTTCTTGAATCCCCTACTTGTTGCATCCCTATTATATTATGTTATACATTCTTGATTCTAAATCTTGTTCCATATTTCTTGCACTGGTTTTCATACTCTTGCTTGTACTGCTTGCGGCCCTAATTTGTACTAAGGGCATTTGTCTTGTTTTCTCTATTTTTTCTTTTTATATATGTATATACAGACTTTGGAGACGAGTTGCCTACTAGAATTGGTGAGCAAACGTTCTAGGCTTCGCTTGAGAAAATTGCTGTAATTATTTTTTTATTTGAGTTATTTATATCTGTTGCTACTTGAATCTTGTAACGGGCTTATAGTCCCGAGTTTTATCTTCTGATCCTGATTTGAAAACTATTTGGGATATTTATATTTGTTTCAAATACTTTCCTGTTGATTAATAAATTATGCATGCCTGCTTGGTTGAGTCTGTTCTTGTTATACTTCTTATTATGATGCTGAGTCGATCCTACAACTTATGGATGATGTTAAAATCATTCGCTGGGCCATGTCACGTTCTCGTATCCCCATATTTTGAGAAGCGGGGCATGAAATTTCAAGTTCCTTATATGTGAATTCTGGTTGTTCTTTTGATTCGGTTAGTTCTTCTCAAGTTTTCTCTGAGAGGGAGATGGTTTCTACTTGCAAATTTGCACCATATCGTTGTGTAGGAACGAAGGTTGATAAGATTTATGAATGTCACGCCCCGCTTTCCAAAAATATGGAATGCAAGCACGTGACACGGCCCAGCGAATGACTTGCGTCATCCATAGGCTATTATCGATCCAACTCAACAATATAAACAAGAAATAAAACAACCACGCAGGCAATGAAAAAATAGTCACATAAATAAAAACATTGGAAATTAAGCATAAAAATAACCAACAACAAAATAACTCAACGTCTGGAATTTAACAAACAACGTTCGGTCAAAGCCCACAATACACAGAAAACAACATTTGTTCAATTTATTAAAGTTCTCAAATAAAGCAATATTTATTTAAGCGGCGCAGCAAAACATGTCCTTCACCATTGTTGCTCCCCTAGTCCGTCAGGTAAATCTCCTTGATTACCTGTAAGCTGTTTATCTAAAGAGAGGAAAAATGTCCTTAGAGCAAGTCGTGGACATGCAAGTAGAGAAACAGAGAAACAATGACAATGGCGGTATAGCAATGAATTCAATGAACGATGAAATCAATAATATTGAACAGTGGCAATACGATAGTAATACAATATGCAATGATGACGATTATAACAATAACCTTAAGCAATAACAATGACGGTATGTAATGTCGATAACACTGTTCAGTAACGATGACAAAATGCAATGAAAATGTTATGAAGTCTTAAGTCTATTATTCATTTTAATCCTAGCTAATGCACGTACTGCTGCATCCCATACTACAGGTTCCATGCATACAATTAATTTCGTTTAGACTAAGGTGGTAGATTCTATAGGTCATGTACTCGTACGATAATAATAGCAATTTCTTGCACAATAACGATAATAACAGTCAGCAAGATAGGTCCTAAAATAATACACGATGAATTGGGATACTGCAGTCAGTAATCCAACAATAAATATATAGCACTAGCCAACACAATATTTTGGGAACAAAGCCCATTATACCGAGTACAATCTCTATATTATCAACTACCCTTGTCAACCCTTCACCCCGGCTTGATTAACATTCTTTATTCAATTAACATACAATAATGCGATTAATAAGGGACACTAGAAAGATAACAAAATAACCCTAAGATCATGCAATATACTCTATACAATTAAATACACCAAATATAACATTATAGATTCAATTATATATTATTAAACATAGGAACCCAATTCTGGACAGCAGTAGGTTGTTGTACCAAAATCAGAATTCTCATCGCTACAGGATAGCAAATGCGGATCCGTCAGAAGTTCTTGAAACTAGACTCTAGCCCGGTTCCAACTCATATTTAAAGTCTATATTCCGACAACAGTATCTAGGTGAAATTTAGTGTTCTTTACAGATTTTAGTTTTTGTCTGGTTATCGATATTGACTAATTTCAGTTGTAAGGGCAGTGAATATTCATTTTAAAAATCTATACAAATATTTTTTATCACCCTAAGCATGTTATCTACCAATCTGAAATTTATCATGGCAATATTTGATCATTAGTTCACTTAAATCATCAGCCTAACATGGTATGTACATAAATCTGAATTTTCAGTGCAGCAGTAGCAAAAGGTTCATAACTCATGCAATAATAGTCGGAATTCAAAAAATCTGGATGTTATTGACAACTTGACACTTAGGGCTACGTTTCATATTCAGAAAGTAACTGATTTTAACGACCTTAACTAGGTCGAAATAGCAAGATAATATTCAGGTCGACGTAAATTTCCAGGGTTTCAATATATTTTTCATGCACAAAATAATTAGGACGTTATGAAGGGTGAGTTAGGGGTTAACAATCACAACATGTTACGTCTATGTGAACATGGCATTAAGATATATAATGTCAATAACTCTACTAATTACAATCAACTAATTTGTCATTATCAATCACATGAACAATCAACCCTAATATACATTCTACAATAGTTGTGTATAATGTCATGATATGAAATGCAACAATAATTCCCTATTCTTATATTCAATAACTAACTACATGAGTGCATGTAAGATCTCTATACATTAGAGGCAAAGGACGGCATGAAGTCGAGACTACCACTTGGATTCGCTCGTGTAAATCTGTAGTATCCCAACGATAGATAACAATAACAACACATGATATTCAATATGGATATACTTGCGGAATTCAGTAAATGATCTCGAATATGATACAATACAATTTGAGTAAGATGACTTGCCTTTAGATGACGTTAGCTCCGATAATAATAAGAATCCAAGACACGTGCGAGCTACGTGCCAACACCAAACAGCAAGAGCAAGCGCCAATCAGCAAAACACCTAGAGCTTGATCCTCCACTAGACAAAACAGCAAACACCGCACACCGAATTGAGATCCCCCACACAGCAGCAAATACAGAACAGCCAAAACAGATCCCCCTCCACGAAACACCACACAGCAAAAATTACCCACTCACAGCCTCTCTTCTCCAACGCGACTGAGAAAGGGAGATAGAGTGACGGCGACAGCGGCGGTAGGGGGCGGCGGCAGTGGCGAGGGCGAAGATGACGCGCGGCGGCACTGTGGTCGAGGAGCGACGGCAGCGGCAGGGACTGGCAGGGCTCGAGCAGCTCTGTTTCGCTCCGCAAACAGAGGAGGCGAGAGCGGCGAGGAAACTTGAGCGCTCGACGAAGACGACGAGGGCGAGGGTCCTGCGGTGGATGAAGGGATGAACGGAGCGACGAAGGCGAAGGCGATGAGCGACGATGGGAACGACAATGGAAGACGATGGCGACGATGGTAATGGGTTCGGTTGAGTTGGGTTCGAGCGATGGGATGGAAGGTGGCGAGGAGACGATGATGAGGACGATTATGGAGGGTAAAGGTGGTCGGAGTTGTCTTGGCGACGAGAGGGGTGGCTTGGGCGTTGGGTTGAATGGGGGAAAACAGCGAAGGAGAGAGTGGATGGGGATGAACAGTGCGGGGGATTTCGGTGGTAGGGGTGAACAGTCGGGGGGGTTAGGGTTAAATAGTATATGGGTTTTTGGGTTATGGCGGCTGTGTATTAGGGTATTAGGTTAGGGTTTGATGAAAATAGTAATGGGAGAGATTATGGGGCTTAATAATAGGGATTCAATCTTCAATTTTTGGGGGGTTACAGATGTGGGGAGTGATTAGGAGGGATCTTTGGGATTTGACTGTTAGGGAGAATTTGGGGGTTGTTTTGGGTTAGTGGGTTTGGGTAAAAGATCCAATAGGAGGTGGATATTAGGCTTTGGGTACAAAATGGATTAAATAGGAGGACAATTTACAACCCAATAAGACAAAGGCAATTTATGAAATTAAATCTGAACTAGGAATACAAGGAGTAGATTTAAATAATTAAACTGAGATCAGGAATAAATTGTGAATAACATTAGAATTAATATTACTTCAATACAATAATGAGACGAAAAGAAATGAAATAGAATTACAATGGAGATTACAATGGGGACCAATAATAAAAGGGAAAAAATGAAAATGGGAGTTACAATCCTACCCACCTTACAATAAAAATTTCGGCCTCGAAATTTATTCAATTGGCGATAGAATAACCCCGAAGAACAGAAAAGAATCACACAAAAAAGGTGGGGAAACTTCTTCTGGATCTCATCCTCAAGCTCCCAAGTCGACTCACCCAGTGAGTGAGGATTCCAAGCAACCCGAACCAACCTGATGACCTTGTTCTTCAAAACCTTCTCTCGTCGGTCCAAGATCGAAAACCGGACGGATCTCACAGGAAAAATCTGGCCGAACAGACAGCTCTGAGTAGTCGATGACATGACTATCATCCCTGACATACCTCCTGAGTTGGGAGACATGAAAGACATCATTCACTCCAAATAGAGTTGGCGGCAATGCGAGTCTATAGGCCACCTTGTCTACTTGCTCCACAACATCAAATGGCCCAATGAATCTAGGGCTTAGCTTGCCCCCGCCTCTAAACTGGATAACTCCCTTCCACGGTGATACTTTGAGGAACACATGATCACCCACTTCAAACTCTAACAGCCTCCTGTGAACATTTGCCCATTTCCTCTATCTTTCCTGAGCTGCCTGTAGGTGCTTCCTGATCTGGGCCACTGCATCAATAGTCTTCGTGATCAGCTCAGGCCCCAACAGCTTCCTCTCACCAATGTCATCCCAGCACACTGGTGACCTACACTTCTGACCATACAATGCATCGTACGGTGCAGTTTTAGGACTGGCCTGATAGTTGTTGTTGTACAAGAACTCTACCAAGTGCAGGTGATCCTCCCAAGACCCTCTGAACTGAAGTACACAGGACCTCAACATGTCCTCTAATGTCTGAATGGTCCTTTCTGACTGCCCTTCTGTCTGAGGGTGGAAAGCTGTACTGTACTTCAACTTGCTCCCAAGACTGCTCTGAAGGCTTCCCAAAACTGAGATCTGAACCTGGTATCCCTATCGGATACGATACTGACCGGGACCCCATGAAGCCTGACAATCTCCTGCATGTACCTCTCTACAAGACTCTCAGTGGACTGGCCCACCCTGAAGGGGATAAAATGGGCACTCTTCGTCAAGCGATCCACAATTACCCAGATGGCATTGTGACCCATGGAACTCCTTGGCAAGGCGGTCTCAAAATCTATGGTGATATGCTCCCACATCCACTCCGGAATGGGAAGAGGCTGAAGAAGTCTGGCGGTCCTCTGATGTTCTGCCTTCACCTGCTGGCAGATCAAGCACTGAGACACAAATCTAGCTACGGCCCTCTTCATACCATGTCACCAGAAGTGAATCTTCAAATCCCGATACATCTTGGTATCACCGGGATGAATAGAGTATGCCGACTGGTGGGCTTCCTCAAGTAATTTCTGCCTGACTTCAGCCCTTGGAACATACAACCTAGCCCCAAAGCGAAGTGATCCATCTGAGTGAATGACCATATCGGTCCTTGTACCTGCCTCAACTTCTGATCTGAACCTCTGTAACTGCTCATCACCTGGCTATGCTTCCTTAATCTGCTCTACCAGAGATGACTGCAACTGAAGCATCATACAACTCTGATCGGCGCCTAGAAAAATCACACTCAAGTCCAACCTTCTCATTTGCTAAATAGGCTCCTTCTGCTGAGTCAAGAACATAGCGACTGGCCTTCTGCTCAACTTATCTAGCACCAAGTTCACTTTACCGGGATGATACAACAAACTGATGTCATAGTCGGCCATCAACTCCAACCAGCGCCTCTGTCTCATGTTCAACTCCTTCTGAGTGAAGACATACTTGAGACTTTTGTGGTCAATAAAGATGCAGTCTCCAAGTAAGTAGTGTCTCCACAACTTCAAAGCAAAGATCACCGCTACCAATTCCAAGTCATGAGTAGGGTAGTTCTTCTCGTGCAGCCTCAACTTCCTGGATGCATAAGCAACAACCCGGTCCTTCTACATCAACACTACACCTAGACCTCTGCCTGAAGCGTCGCAGTGAATCACAAAACCACCCGAATCATCTGGTATAGTCAACACTGGCACTGATGTCAATCTGCTCCTCAACTCTGCAAAAGCTTCACTACAGGCCTCATCCCAAGCAAACTTCTGATCCTTCCCTGTCAGTTTAGTCAACGGCCCAGCAATCTTCGAGAAGTCTTGGACAAACTTTTGATAATACCCTATTAGCCCGAGAAAAACTTCTCACCTCTGATACTAACTTAGGCACTGGCCAATCTTTAACTGCAGCAATCTTAGACGGATCAACAGAGATTCCCTCGCCCTGAGATAATATGCCTCAAGAAGGTAACCCGGTCCAACCAAAACTCGCACTTTCTAAGCTTCCCTATACAATTATGTTCCCTCAACGTCTGCAAGACAACTCGCAAGTGCTCAGCATGCTCATCACGACTTCGTGAATAGACGAGGATATCGTCGATGAACACCACGACGAACTTGTCCAAGAAGGGAGAGAAGAACCGATTCATCAAGCTCATGAATACGGCTGGAGCGTTAGTAACTCTGAATGGCATGACCAAGAACTCATAGTGGCCATATCAAGTGCGGAAGGCAATCTTCTGTACATCTTCGATCTTCGCCTTGACTTGATGGTACCCAGAATGCAGATCCAGCTTCTAGAACACAGAAGCACCTCTCAATTGGTCGAACAAGTCATCAATTCTCGGCAATAGATACTGGTTCTTCACTGTGACATTGTTCAGCTCACGGTAGTCGATGCACATCGTGCGACTACCATCCTTCTTGTTGACGAACAGTACAGGAGTTCCCCAAGGCGAGACACTCAGCCTGATAAAACTCTTATTCAGCATCTCCTGAATCTGCTCCTCCAACTTGGCCAACTCAACTGGCACCATCCAGTACGGACTCTTAGAAATAGGAGCTGTACCCGACTGAACATCGATTCCGAACACAACTTCTCGGTTTAGCGGCAGCCCTGGCAAATCATCCTGAAACACATCAAGACTCTCGCACAATCAAAGGAGCGACAATACCATCAGCAACCACTTCCTGCATTACTCTAGTTTCAAGACTTGCCGACTTCTCAATACGTCTAAGCGGCGTTTCACTAGCGTGGAACTCAAATTCCTGACGGTCTGGTATTTGGAACACCACCTTTTTCTTACGGCAGTCAATCATAGCATGAGTTACCGAGCCAGTCCATGCCCAAGATCACATCAAAACCCGAATTGTTGATGACAATAAGGTCAGCCACAAAATCAACTCCTCCAATAACCAAAGGGCTCTGCTCACAGACCTGAGAGCACACAATGGTACCACCACCTGTAGTGATGTTCCAAGCTGCTGACATCTCACTACAGACCAAATTGTGCAAGCCAACAAAGCGAGAGGAAACAAAAGAGTGAGTCGCCCCAGAATCAAAGAGGACATGGGCTGAAAAGGAGTGAACAAGAATAATGCCTAGCAAAAATTCAAATATGAGAACACAATATACAAAAGGCAAAAATGCAAGAACTGGCATGGATGAAAGAATAGCATGATAGAGCAACATAACAAAATAACAAGATAGCAAGAAAAATCAAAATAAAACACAACTAAGGCATACCTGCAATAACTCCCAAAGCAGTCTCTGCATCCTCAGCAGTCCGGTTGTAGGCCTGACCACGACCTCTAGAAAGGGCCTCCCTGAGGAGCAGCTCTCCTCTGACAGAAAACCTACCTCTGAGGTGGGAGTGGTGGTCCGCCCTGACCACGACCAAGCGCTCCCTGTGGAGCGGGGCCACCAACCGGTGCAAGGGCCCTGGACATTAGGCAATCACGAGCCATGTGATCGCTACTACCACACAAGAGGCACTAGCAGTTGGTCATCCTGCAGTTCTCGCACGAGTGTCCAGTCTGGTGGCAGTGCGCACTGACCGGGTTTGCCCTCTGAGCGGCAGGTGAATATGGCAGTGCCCTGGCAGGAAAGGTCGGAGATGGCCTCCTGATAGGCCCTCCAGACGGCCTAGCAGTGACAGGATGCGGAGCGGACCGTTGAATGGCACACCTCCGCCTACTAGTCTGCTCCTGGCTTCTGGCAGCCTCCAGGATGTCAGCATAGGACCAGAGTCGCGAGGCAGCCAGGCGATCCGGAATCTTAATGTCCAAGCCCAACATGAAATGGTGACCCTTATCTCCATCATTCACCATCATGGAAGTGGCAAAACAGCTCAGTCGGGAGAATTCCGCAGTATACTCGTCTACGGGCCGACTCCCCTGGTTCAAGATAGCGTCTTAGTTAAACATTGTTATATTATGAAATAACAATGAAAATTGCATAACAAATACTATCTGACTAACCTGAGTAAGCGCGACAAAATTGCCGCTCCATTTCATTCCTTGTTACATCGGGAAAGAACTTCGTGAGAAAGCTCGCTCTGAAGATGGCCCAGGCGATGGGACACTCTAGCCTTTCCATCTCAGCTCGCCACCAGATGTGGGCGAGGTCAACAAGCTGGATGCTCACGACATCCACTCGATCAACGTCAGCTATCCTTGCTGCGATCAATAGCTGCTCAGTCCTGATGAGCCATTGCTCGGCTTCCAATGGACCTTCAGTACCTGAGAATTTGTTTGGGTGTAGCCTCATGAAGTCCGCTATATTACCAGGTCTCGGTGGCAGCACCCCGGGCACAGGTACAACAGGCTCTCGGTTGGCAGCTCCCAAAGCCACCCTCATCAAATCACTATGCTCCTGCTGCATCTGCATCATCTGTTGCATTAGCAGTTCATTCTGCTCATGCTGCATTTCCATCACTTGAGCAATAGTGGGCTCTTCCGGCTGGCCGGAGGAAGAAGCACCTCTCCTAAGCATTTCCATAATCTGTGCAATGGTGGGCTCCTCGGGCTGATAATCTCCAGCACGAGAAGACGACGTACCTTTTTTAGCCATGACCTGAAATAAGATTCAAATAGTTAGCATCCAGATTTATAAGTTGGTTATCAATTATCCATGTGATTCACGGGTTGTACATATTGTTGAGTCAAACCGGTTAAACTCAACTTATCAGGGTCCAATCCCAAACTAGTTAGAGTCTAACCTAGCTCTGATACCACTAAATTTTGTCACGCCCCGCTTACCAAAAATATGGAATGCAAGCACGTGACACGACCCAGCGAATGACTTGCGTCATCCATAGGCTGTTATCGATCCAACTCAACAATATAAACAAGAAATAAAACAACCACGCAGGCAATGAAAGAATAATCACATAAATAATAATATTGGAAATTAAACATAAAAATAACCAACAATAAAATAACCCAACATCTGGAATTTAACAAACAACGTTTGGGTCAAAGCCCACAATACAAAGAAAACAACATTTGTTCAATTTATTAAAGTTCTCAAATAAAGCAACATTTATTTAAGCGGCGCAGCAAAACATCTCCTTCACCATTGTTGCTCCCCTAGTCCGTCAGGTAAATCTCCTTGATTACCTGTAAGCTGTTCATCTAAAGAGAGGAAAAATATCCTTAGAGCAAGTCGTGGACATGCAAGTAAAGAAACAGAGAAACAATGACAATAACGGTATAGCAATGAGTTCAATGAATGATGAAATCAATAATATTGAACAGTAGCAATACGATAGTAATACAATATGCAATGATGACGATTATAACAGTAACCACAATAACAATGACGGTATGTAATGTCGATAACACTGTTCAGTAACGATGATAAAATACAATGACAATGTGAGGAAGTCTTAAGTCTATTATTCAATTTAATCCTAGCTAATGTACGTACTACTACGTCCCATACTACAGGTGCCATGCATACAATTAATTTCGTTTAGACTAAAGTGGTAGATTCTATAGGTCATGTACTCGCACGATAACAATAGCAACTTCTTGCACAATAACGATAACAATAGTCGGCATGATAGGTCCTAAAACAATACACGATGAATTGGGATACTGCAGTTAGTAATCCAACAATAAATTGATAGCACTAGCCGACACAATATTTTGGGAACAAAGCCCACAATACCGAGTCCAATCCCTATATTATCAACTACCCTTGTCAACCCTTCACCCCGTCATGATTAACATTCTTTATTCAATTAACATACAATGATGCGATTAATAAGGGACACTAGAAAGATGACAAAACAACCCTAAGATCATGCAATATACTCTATACAATTAAATACACCAAATATAATATTATAGATTCAATTATATATTATTAAACATAGAAACCCAATTCTGGACATTAGTAGGTTGTTGTACCGAAATTAGAATTTCCATCGCTACAGGATAGCAAATGTGGATCCGTCCGAAGTTCTTGAAACTAGACTCCTTCCCGGTTCCAACTCATATTTAAAGTCTACATTCCGACAACAGTATCTAGGTGAAATTCAGTGTTCTTTACAGATTTTAGTTTCTGGATGGTTATCGATATTGACTAATTTCAGTTGTAAGGGCAGTGAATATTCATTTTAAAAATCAGTAAAAATAATTTTTATCACCCTAAGCATGTTATCTACCAATCTAGAATTTATCATGGCAATATTTGATAATTAGTTCACTTAAATCATCAGCCTAACATGGTATGTACATGAATCTGAATTTTCAGCGCAGCAGTAGCAAAAGGGTCATAACTCATGCAATAATATTCGGAATTCAAAAATTCTGGATGTTATTGACAACTAGACACTTAGGTCTATGTTTCATATTCAGAAAGTGACTGATTTTAACGACATTAACTAGGTTGAAATAGCAAGATAATATTCAGGTCGGCGTAAATTTTCAGGGTTTCAATATATTTTTCATGCACGGCGATGAGCGGAGCGACGAAGGCGAAGGCGATGAGTGGCGATGGGAATGGCGGTGGAAGACGAAGGCGATGATGGTAATGGGTTTGGTTGAGTTTGGTTCAAGCGATGGGATGCAGCTGGCGAGGAGACGACGATGAGGATGATGATGGAGGGTAAAGGTGGTCGGAGTTGGCTTGGCGACGGGAGGGGTGGCTTAGGGCGTTGGGTTGAAGGGGGGGGGGGGACAGCGAAGGAGAGAGTAGGAGGGGATGAACAGTGGGGGGGGGTTTCGGTGGTAGGGGTGAACAGTAGAGGGGTTAGGGTTAAACAGTATGTGGGTTTTTGGGTTATGACGGCTGTGTATTAGGGTATTAGGTTAGGGTTTGATTAAAATAGTAATGAGAGAGATTTTGGGGCTTAATAATAGGGATTCAATCTTTAATTTTTGGGGGGTTACAGATGTGGGGAGTGATTAGGAGGGATCTTTGGGATTTGACTATTAGGGAGAATTTGGGGATTGTTTTGGGTTAGTAGGTTTGGGTAAAAGATCCAATAGGAGGTGGATATTGGGCTTTGGGCAAAAAATGGATCAAATAGGAGGACAATTTACAACCCAATAAGACAAAGGCAATTTATGAAATTAAATCTGAACTAGGAATACAAGGAGTAAATTTAAATAATCAAACTGAGATCAAGAATAAATTATGAATAACATTAGAATTAATATTACTTCAATATAATAATGAGACAAAAAGAAATGAAATCGAATTACAATGGAGATTACAATGGGGATCAATAATAAAAGGGAAAAAATGAAAATGGGAGTTACAATGAAGTAATGGTTTCTACTTACGAGTTTGCCTCATGTCGTTGTGTGGGAATGAAGATTGACAAGACTTATGATGTAAGAGGTGAGAAAACAAATGAGTCGAAGATGACAAACGGAAGGAGATTCACACTAGAGGAGGGCATGTATATTCCTTTGATGAAGCAGAGCCTTATATCCATGAGAACTCTAGAAGCTTGGGAATGCAGGTACACAGATCCAGGTGGAGTTCATTCAGTTTCGGAAAGTTATCGTAAGATGAAGGGTGAGAGGGGGATTGAGCAGAGTTATCACAACCTCTACCAACTTTGGAGGAACAGAAAAACTTGTGCAAGTGTTTCGAAGCCCATTATTCCTAAAGCATCATCTAGTATGTCGTCACTAGAATCATCCGAGCGAGGCTGCGACGTTCGAATAACGTCGGAAGGTGGAAAGAGCCTTGAGGTAGGTAGGTGGAGTTCGTATGGAGGGTGGCATCTCCATGATTACATCTACTGGGGTGTGCCCTTGAGGGGGGGCATACAGCGGGAGAAAAACAGGTGGAGATAGATTCAACTAGCAGAGGAAGCCATTGAAACGAGTTGTTTGCAAGTAGAGAAGGAAAATAGTCTAGAAGGTTTTAAATCACACAAGTATAGATTCATGAGTATGCAATCCAAGGTAGAGATTGTTGGGTTTATGTATTGCATACTATGTTGGATAAGAAGACGATAAGACGATGGAGAAATCGAGACGATCGGAGACGGAGTGGAAGCAAGGTAAATAGTCAGCAGCAGCAGCAGGTGGAGTTGCGGTCGACCACACTTGGGGTCGGTCGACCGCTCCGACTGCACAGAGTTCCCAAGAGGAGGACGGTCGAACGACCTTGTGGTGCAGTCGACCGAACGCGGCGCTGATGAATTATTTGGGTCGGGTCTTAGTGATTCGTGAGAAGCCCAACTTGCTCTTCAAGTTAGATCTTACGACTCTTATCGTAGGGTTATCTCTTTAGGAATATCCAAAGACTATTGTATCAAGATATCAAACTAGGGTTTCTCTAGATCTCTATATATTGTTGTTATTAGCCTCCATTGAGAGCCAAGAGAGAGAGTACTTCATTGAAGGAGAAATTGAGTGATTCTCTAATTGTAAACAACTAGTAATTGCTGGTGAGGCTTGAGAGAGTCGTGGTGAGAATTGTAATATTCTTGTATTTTCTCTAGTTGAATAATATCTTGGGTTTCTTCTCCCCCGGATTAAGGCGAAAGCCCCAACCGGGATAAATTTGTGTGTGCTTTGGTGTGCTTGGTAGTTTGTGTTAATTGCATCGAATAACTCAACAAGATCCTAAGAGCAAATTTCGGTAGAAATCCCTAACACTTAGGAATAAGAGCTAGGGATTGGTGACTACTTCTGTGAGTTGCTTGGCGATGGATGATATTTAATTGGAAGGGAAAGTGCGCGTAAGGGTGGGTTTCGTTGCCACCATTGCAGAATTACTAGGCATTACAAGAGAGACTGTCGCAAGTGGTTGAATCATAGGGGTGCCAACGTAGTCAGTGCTGTTGAATCAGGTAATAACTTAGACTGTCTTCTTGTTTCAAGTTTTTTATTTATTGATTTTGGCTGGTTTCTTGATTTGGGTAGATCTTCTCATGTTTGCTCCGAAAGGAAAATGTTTTCCACTTACAAATCTACAACATGTCATTGTGTGAGAACGGTGATTGGTGAGATTTGTGAAGTAGTGGGTGAGGGAACAGTTGAGTTGGAGACGTCAAATGGAAAAGAGTTCACACTAGAAGAGGTCATGCATATTCCTTTGATAAAATGAAACTTGATATCCTTGGGAACTCTGGATGCTCGGGGTTGCAGGTACACAACTCGAGGGGGAGTTTTGTCAGTTTGGGAAAGTCGTCGTAAGGTGATAAAGGAAAAGAGGGGTATTGGGCAGAATCAGCACAACCTCCACTAGTTTTGCGGGAACGGAATAACTCTCGCGAGTATTTTGAAGCCATGCATCCCCAAAAGAATTATCTAGTTCGTTGCCACTGGAATCATTGAAGGAAGACTTCGACATTCGAATATCGTCGGAAGGTGAAGAGTGCCTCGGAGTAGGTGGAGTTTGTGCAAAGAATGGTGCCTTCATGTTGATGCCTACTTGGGTATACCCTTGAAGGGACATACGGTTGGGGAAAAAGAGATCAGTTAAAGTTTGCTTTTAGTTGAACTCAGCCCACCCAAACTATTTACTTCTAGAGTGTCACATGTTTATTTAAATTATATTTCCTTTCTTCAGCAGCTGCTATTCTACATATGTATTTTTTAAGTAAATGTATATGTCGTGTCCCGAACTAGAAATCACAAATATACTGACCTGGATCAGTGATCCGATTAACAATACCTCCTCCCTACTGCATACTGCTCAAATAGCATACTGCATCCATTTACCCATACAGAAATAACAAAAAAACAAAAGGCATGTTGCTACCATTTTGAAAAAGAGTAAGGACCACCGAAGTAATGTCTAAACCTAATGATTTTACAAAGTAAAGAGAAAGGATTCCGGAACAAAGAAACGTTTTTGAAAAATTGTCTCAGTATTTGGATTCTAATTAAGAGTACAACTAGGTACCATGAACCTAGTAACACTGCTGGCTCAAAATTGTGACAAAAGTGCTAGCTCAAAGATTGGCACCCCATTTACAGGATGTGGTGAGTCCAGCGCAAAGTGGATTTATCAGTGGAAGGGACATCATGGACAGCATAGCTTCGGCTCACGAGATAGTCTACAGGGGAAATAGAGGCAAGTTGAACGGGTTCCTACTCAAACTAGATTTCCAAAAGGCCTATGATTCGGTACATTGGGAGTGCATTGACGAAGCATTGGAGTTAAAAGGCTTTGGTGCGAAATGGAGGGATTGGATGAAAACGTGTGTCCAAGGAGGGAAATCGGCAATAAATGTCAATGGCTGGTTTGGAAAAGAAATCAGGTGTAGGAGGGGACTTAGGCAAGGGGACCCTCTGTCGCCGCTGCTATTTGTCATTGTAGCAGACGGCCTGGCTGAAATGATTCGGAGGGCTCAGGAACGAAATGTCATCAAGGGGATTCGGATAAAAGGAGTGGCACAACCAATGACAATTCTTCAATATGTCGACGACACCATCTTATTCGGGTCGGCCGATAGGGAAGAAATTATAGCTATTAAGGCAGCCTTGGCTTGCTTCCAAGGATGGGCGGGATTGACAGTAAATTTAAATAAGACCAGTGTCGTCTTGATTAGCGAAAACCTATCTATATCGGTGAACACTATCGCTACCATGTTCGGATGTGAAAAGGGAGAATTTCCAATTAAGTACCTAGGTACACCAATCAGGCCAGGAAGGTTGGGAAGAGAGGACTGGAATCCTTTCATTGAAAAGATTGCTAAGAAGTTGGGAGGATGGAAGAGTAAATTTTTATCACTAGGAGGAAGGATTACTCTTCTTAATTCGGTTCTTAGTACAATCCCACTGTATGTAATGTCAGTGTACGAGGTCCCAAAGTGGATTATCAATAAGATAGACAAACTTAGAAGGCAATTCTTGTGGAGGGAAACCGATGAAGGTAATAAAGGATTCCACCTGGTCAAATGGGGCAGAGTGTGTAAGAAAAGAGAATTTGGTGGGTTGGGAATTCTTAATCTCCACGACATGAACAGAGCGCTTCTTAGCAAGTGGTGGTGGAAAATCTATAATCAGCACAAAGGGTGGTGGTGCCATTCTTTCAATCTGTTCCGAATAAGGAAGAAATATCGCTTTGGTGGAAGAAGTGCCCGTAGGAAGGTATCTTTTCTTTGGAGAGGAGTGGCTAACCAAGGAGAAATTTTCAACACAAACACTACGTGCTCTATAGGAAATGGGAAGAATACCAGATTTTGGAAAGACAAGTGTGGGAATAGGTCTCTCAATAACTTATTCCCGCTGGCGCCAGCGCTAACAGAAGACAAAGACTCACTTGTAGTGGATGTTTGGAGAAACGGGAAACTGAGGTTGATAGTATCAGCTTGGCAGTCACCTGAGAGCACCCGTCAGTTCGAAGACCTAAATAGGTTTGTTCAAGTAGAAGGAGGGCAATTGAGCAATGTGGTGGACGAGAGATGCTGGAATATCGGTGAGGCTAAACATTTCTCTGTATCGTCAATGTATGGATGGCTCAATGACGGCGGTATTAGAAGTAATGAACAAAACACAATCTGGGGAACCAAAGCTCCACTAAAAGTTAAAGTTTTTGGCTGGCTGGTGTTTAACGACACTATTCTATCCAAAGTCAACCTAAGAAAAAGAAATATGCTCATAGATGTCACATGCGAGTATTGTTTAGAGGAGGAGGAAAATGTTACACACATCTTTTTCACCTGTCATAAGGCGAGGAACACTTGGGAAGTTATCTATAGGGAGTTTGGATGTGCTGAGCGCCCTAACTCGTCTATAGACGTGTGGGGTAGATTTAGAGATAACCTAATTAGGATAGAGAATAGGCCAGCGTGGGATATTGCGGTAGCAGCTACAATTTGGAATCTATGGCTAGATCGGAACAACTTATGCATTCGCAATCATTTACTTTCATTCACAAATTCTGTGCATAAGATTTTTCTTTTCATCCATGATTGGGCAGGTTACGCTGGGGAAAAGAAGGGGATGAAGATGAGCAAGGAGGCTTAGAGGCGGTTCCTCCTTTTATTGCCTTTTATGAAATGAATGTAATAGAAGGTTTATTTTGTTTTCCTTAGTTAATGTATATGTAGGTGGATGATATTGGGAGCTTGGTGCTCCAACTTTTGGTTGTATGTTGGTACTACTCTGTTTCATTATTTATCTTTAATGAAGCGATGACGCGGGTCATCTTTTATCAAAAAAATAAATAAATAAATAAATAAAGTACCTAGTAACACTGTGTGTAACGTGTGTTAGAATTTTGTGCATATCGATTTCCTTTCTGAACAGAGTAATAACAAAGGAAACAGAGTTATAATGTTAGGTTTGACTTAAAGATGGTTGCCGCCATGGCGCCACCGTATTTCACTATTAAAAAATAACGAAACATGAGTTCATAATAGCCCAATAGCAAAATGATAATGCAAATTATACCAAAAGTTCCCTAATCAAAATATTAGGTGAATCTTATGTAATGCCCCGCCCCAATACTCAGACAATTTTAATATTTTTAGAATACAAATTAGATACTATGTAGTACAACTGCCCACCACAGGCTGCCTCTCAAAAAGTGGTTAACCAATTAGGTGACTCTTGATCATTGACTAATTATATTTATACTCAAATTATTTTTGTACACATCCAATGTGGGACTAATATTCTCAATCCCCTTTACAAATCCCCTTTTTAATCCCGTTTTTTATTAATCCCAAATCAAACCATACCGTAAGCTTCATCCAAACCATATCAATATTCCATTCCATAATCAAATCCCAATCAAATCTTGGATGACATCAGCATCCACTCAAATCTCAAACCAACTAATACCATCAGTATTCAAACCGTGGGTAAACATTCTTCAAATACCGAATTTTATGCAAATCCCCTATAGAACATTCTATAGGACCAATCTCAAATTCCCTTTTTATTATATATTTCAAATCTTATATATATATTATTTCTGAAATACGGGGTATTACATCTTAACACATTTGATTTGCAACAAAAACCAGCAGCCATGGAAAATCAATCACGAGAAAGCAGATACAGTGGTCATACACATAAACCTTATCCAATACAAATATAGGAGATTGGTCCTTTCCTCATAATACTCATTACTTGATTATGGAAGGTACCCCTGTTCTTTGAGGGACTGGATACAGTCATCAAACATTTCTTCACTCCCTTTAAACGTGACACCAAGTTTCTGCGCCTTGGAAGTGTTGTACTCAAACTTAGGCCTCTGCACATAGTTGCTGAAGCTGGAAATACATAAACAAGCACTAAATTTAGTACAAGCAGTCAATCAATCTATATTAGCTTTCAATTAAATCGTTTGAACAACCGACCTAGTACAAACCGGAAGCCATGGATAGCGTTTAGAGAGAAAGGCTACTAAGTCCGGGACTTCAAATATGGTTGAAGTACAAATATATCTCCCTTCAGCTGTCGCGTCTTCATAAGCTAGGATATGGCAAGTCACAACATCGTCAATGTGTACATATCCCTGTCGCCCACGTCTTGCAAATTTCTCCTCACCTAGAAACCAAGCAATATTTTGACATGCAAATGACTTTATAGAGATTCATCATGCATTGTAATGAAAATTTCCCCAAAAAGACAGAACTCTCAAGTTGTTCTTCTATAATTGAGATTACCTTTAAGTAGCGAGAGGAAATCAGATGCTGTTTCATGCAAAGTGTGAGGTATACTCGCACCTATAATGAATGACGGGATGATAGTGATGAGGTTGATGTTGTTCTCCTTCGCAAACTCCCATGCTGCCTTCTCAGTCAGAACTTTCGCCAATGGATACCATAACTTCAAAATTCATTTTGATACAAATTATAAGATGATTGAATTAAAGTGCATGTTACAAAATTGTATCAAGTAATTACTTATGTCGCTGATTAGACTTACGTTAAGCTTCTCACACAATTCGACACTACTCCATGAGCTTTCATCAAGGGGTCTAGTTGGGGGAGTAGCTGGTCTGGCTATAGATGAAATTGATGATGTCAGCACAACCTTTTTGAGATCGGGATTTTTAGCACATGATTTCAGCAAGTTCAGAGTTCCTTTCACTGCAGGATCAATTACCTCAGCCTGCATACAATTGTCCACTTTTGTACAATGAGACGATTAACATGTTGAGTTTTTTATCCCCAATCTACAATTCGAAATCTTTAGATATGCACCATGGTTATCAAATTTCATGTTTTGTCTTAGTAAAAAAATATATATATAGAGAGAGAGAGAGAGAGATGAAATGAGGACTACAATTATACTGCAGTCATGAAGCTTATACAACGACATGGTTGCATATCATCGAGTGTATATATGTAAGGTATTTTTGCTCAAATTTTCTGTTACTAATTTTAAACAATTAGGGAATTGAATAGCAGAATTAATTATGGGGATTTTAAACAAAGGAGGAAAACATGCACGCGGGCATTTTATGCATATATATCTGAGACCAGTTTCACACAATATATATATATAATTCCTTTCTAGCTCCAGCAGTTATAATAATAGTAAAGATGATAAACGGAGTACTGAGTACTTAAAGAAAAAATTAAGCATGCCTGTGGATCATATTTGGGATATAGAACTGGGAAAGCAGTGTGGAAGACACCCTCACATCCCTTAACAGCACTGTCAAAGCTGCCTTCTTCCATCAGCTCTGCCCTCACCAAATGAAGTCTCTCTTTTGCTCCTTGCAGTTCCCATAGGTGCCCTACTCTCTTGTAATCCCCTGTTCAAGTACAAGAAATCATAACATTCAATGAAAGTGTTTGTAGCTCATAGTAGATAGTGAACTAACAGATCATGACTGTATGAAGGGAAAGCTTAATTACCTGGGTCTCTCACAGCTCCTTCTACTTGGTATCCTAACTCGAGGAGCTGCTTAACTATAGCAGAACCTAAGTAACCAGCAGCACCAGTCACGCATACTTTGCCTTTGCTGCCAACTGCTGAATCCTTTGCCATTCTGATCAGATAGAAATTCAGAGTTATAACTTTGGCATGCTTGTGTCTGTCAAACCCTCCCTTTTATAGACGGCAATCATATTATCAAATTGAAGCTGGTGGACAGAGAGTTGGTGCCTAACAGTAATTAATAATGATGGAGTTGGTGCCTAACAGTAATAATAATAATATTGTAAAACCAAACTCTAATATCCTATAAATATTATTTGCATATCTATGTATATAAGGCAGCTTGTACATATATACTTCAATTATTACATCATGACTGGTAACTGGTAAGTGGTAAGAGTCAAGCCTATCTAAAATGTTCATCCATAAGAAGGTTAGACCAACAGAGATGAGTGAAAATTAAGGTACGTCCATAGAGATTATCATAAACTTAAAACACATCTTTTATACAATACTGATGACAAATATTGGAACTCTTGACATTTTATTAGTGCTGTTAAAATTAATATAGCAAATATTTGTGATAATTAAAGACCATATATCCATATCTCTACATAGGTACATATCTATACTACTATAATAACTATATAATAACTACAGAGTTAAGATTGCGCATTATGTGGACATCGATCAACTTATGAATCTCATCCAGACACTTTTTAAGTCTGAGATATTTAAACCATCCACTTAATGGTAGATGGGTATTAGGAAGAGTATATTTACTTAATTGGGGTTGGGGACCAAAATAATTCATGTTCTCTTCAGAATCACTAAAAAATATACGCTGGTATTTGTTTAGAACGCACATGGCTGTGATACTCTATTTATTAATTCCGCATGCTACACGTTCCATATAATAATACAGGTCAAACAGGTCACAGTCAAAACATACATCTTGCACTTGTCCATAACTTCACCTGTTTACTACCATATGTTTACCAACCATCCATCCAAAACTGATACCCAACATTAAACTAGTAAACTTTTGCACAAGTATCTGATGCCAAGTAAATATATACACAGCGCAATAATATGATACAACAATACAAAACAAGTAGGTGAAATGTAGTTTTTCGCACCCCCGAAAACAAGAAAACTAACAAGAGTCATATATTCAGTGCCTGTGAATGCAATATTACAGTCAGCTACAAATGCAAGCCGAAGCCAATAATGAAGTCGAAAATATTCACAATATTCTTTCTAGTTCAGTTCTCGTCTCTCTTGTCTGATGCAGTTGACATGGCCACCATTAGTTCTGCATCAAAATATACAGTTGCCATAATTGGTTATGTATCCTTTATTACATTAGGTCCAAAATATATATATATATATATATAAATTATAAATTTCTCGTTCTTTAAATACAAATGATGGCCTTTTTCGTTTCAGGATGCGACACAGTTATTTTCTGCATTTTCCCATTGATTTCAAGTTAATTGGGTGTTTTTATTTGTCCGAACTGCAGGTTGCAATAACAATTGCGAAGTGGCCTGTTGCTATTGTAACATTCACAAATTTCCACCAGTTTGTGACAAATGCTGTCACCTTGTACCTACTGCAAGAATTCCCCATATGTCTTAGTTAAAACAAATGATGCTCATGCTCTGACACTATTTGTTTGAATCGAATAATATACATAGCCCGCTTTTTTAGAGCTTATATGAGTCAAATGAAAACAGAAACGTAAAAGTGATTATCTCCTAAATTTTCCTTTGGTCACTAAGATTATTTGACATGTACATTGCACTTGAAGATAGCAAAATTTGGTTGGATTTTTTTTTTACACAAATTTACTTTTTGAATGATATATGAAGCCCACACTTTATCAGGATAAATTATTGATTTTCCATTTGTTTGTGGTAATTAGGAAAGTGCAGCAGATCATGTGAGATTCCGTATATAACTACCATTTACAGTACTAGATTATTTGGCACATACTCTTGCACTATGTACATGTTTTTCACTTCCTTAACTATTGCTAATCTGCTATATATCGATTATTTTGAACATATCGACTATCGAGAATGAAATTAACGCCCTTTTAAATGTTCATACTGCACAGTGTTATGCATTCCCTGAAATTGCACATCTTCATTAATTATGAACTCTTCCACCACTTCATCTTTGTCATGTATATGGTACAAACTAACTCGTACTAAAAAAACCCTTACTGTAATAAAAAACCCTTGCTGTAATCCTGTAACATGTTTATACCCCATGCAAAAATGTGCGCATAATTCTAAAGAATGTTGCAAAGAATCAAAGGGGAATCCATTGAACTCCTGAGCTCATGAATCATGAGCATGCCCACTAGGGATATCATTAACAGTATGTGAAGTTTCTTAATCTTTACCTTCACTAGAGTGCAACAGATATATTTATGTGATATCGTAAAGAAAATATTTCAGGTAAAATTAAAGCAGGCAAAGTTCCAAAATTATATGCAAATTTCATAGATATCAATCATATCATGAATAGTGTGACACAAGATGTTGTCCAACAGAAGATTTCACGGCTACAAAATAGGACAACTCACAACATTCCCTTTGCTGTAATTAACATGATTGAGATTTAGAAAAAGTATTCTTACCTTAGGATGACGAGGGCGTTGATCATTTGAAGACTGAACTCACCAGTAAAATAATGAACCATCTACTTCTCTTCTAAGGTGTTAGATGTATACTTCCACAAGATTCCCCCAATTAAATTGTTGAGTGAGTGAGATGCCATTGGAACCAAAACACTTGAGGAAACCACTGTTGCTAAACCATAAGCAAACCCCACAAATGTTGCCCTGAAACAAGTCATTATAGATCACTTCTTTGGAAAAAAGAATGTCAATTATTTGTATCGATGCTAGTAAAAATATGGACTACTTTTTGCAGACTTAATAGAAAGAGCACATTTTTTTCGTATTATTATAGATCATATTACTAGAATTCTTTTAAGAAGTAGGCATAGGTCAGGAGATTAATCAGAAATTTGGTTGCAATCAATAGTGTGGCATTCAAGATTAAAAGATTCAGAATAAGCACCATATTGCAAAGGAATATCTGCGACCACTACCCAGGTGAAGAGCTCCAAAAATAGCCCCAACTACCAATGCACTTATCCAAGTCAACCCAAATGCCGGAAGCAGGGCCCCACGAAAAAGCAGCTCCTTGAAAGGACAAGTCAATGGACAAGATGAGAATATGACAAAGATATCGTTAGTATACTGTGTAAGCGAAGTACTCGTAAAATTGGTCATCGGGAAGGAAAATGCTTCAAGTATTCTATTAAGTACCTAAAATTTTCCTGCACAATACTCTGTTTGTGTGTGCGCGCACGCGTGTTGTGGGTGGGTTTTTTTTTTTTTTTTTGGGGGGGGGGGGGGGGGGGGGGGGGGGGGGGGGGGGGGGGGGTTAAGTAAGATAATTCAAGTTGGCAAAGAATCCCTTGTACGGACAACTTTAGGTACTCGAAAGAAGTACTGAAGCAATAGTTATGGATATTCGGTAATATTCATTGTTTTACCTCACTAATTCCGGGTAGAAATGCCACTGCAACAAAATCCAACGGCTGCAATGAACTAAGGACCTGAAATGCAGAATGAGAACGAAACTATGATAACCAATAAACATTCCTTAAACAATAACTTAAGAAAACAATATTCTTTGCAAAAATTTCAATTCTATCCTTTTCGTGATGATTTGCAAGTAACTAAATCTTGAGGGAAGTAAATAGAGAGAAATATAACTGAATGAAAATGAACTAGACCGTTACTTTAGTTATTGGGAAGAATTCATACTTGTTGATTGGCGGCTTCACTAGACTCAGCAAAGTCGGGCCACACCTTCAGTAACATGTAACGGCAAGATGATATTAGTACAACCAATCCCATGATCAATTCTATATGCCACATCTCAAAACCAACTGGCAAAAATCAAACCAAAAGAAAATATCTGAGCCCGGAACAGCCAAATAATTAGAGCACTAGGAATCTCCGAAAAGGGGGGGAAAAAAAGATGATAATATGCCATGTATTATAGGACGGCAATATGCAAAGATCACTACTCACAAGAAATATTGTCATAACAGTTAACTGATTAAACTATTAACAAAAAAGATAGTAGTTAGGGTTTACCAATATTTTTCTCTATATAACTGGGATGGAATCAAAAGGCTCCAGCCAAACAAAATACAAAGTACAAAGGAACGCCACCACCGTAGTTCACAGTAGACGAGTCATTCCCATATAACAGATCAAACACACCCAAAAAAATATGAGATATATGCAGGTTTCAGCAATACAGACCACGTCAAAAGAACGAAAACAAAGAAAACAACATATGGAACCTGAAGCTAATGCCCAAATACAATTATATGAAACAAGGTTGGATCATTCTACCTCTCCCTTAAATATAGGCAGCAAGAACTTCTGACCTCTCCTTACAAGTTCCACGGCTTACCAGCTCTCTTCAGGGAGCATTTGGCAAGGTGAAGCA
The DNA here is from genome assembly GCA_017893485.1 of Hemerocallis citrina. Taxonomy (NCBI): domain Eukaryota; kingdom Viridiplantae; phylum Streptophyta; class Magnoliopsida; order Asparagales; family Asphodelaceae; genus Hemerocallis; species Hemerocallis citrina. The sequence goes on along the minus strand of CM030363.1, from coordinate 251,918,987 downwards.
GAATGAAAGTACAAACAAGTGAAAAATGAGCCAAAGTCACTCTTCCACTTCACCTTGCAGCCCAGATAAGCATTGAACTTTGGAAGTAAAGTAGGTGTCTTCTATGAGTAAAAGTAAAGTGGGTGTTTGTTTGGATGAAAATGTAGAGTGAAAGTGAAAAGGGAAATGGTGGTTCATAGGAGGCACATAAATGTTTCATTTGCACTGTCCTACTTCCTTGGCCAATTTCCCCACATTTTTAGCAGGATTATAAGATGAAGTAAACCATCTCTCACCTAGTTGACAAAAGTAAAAGTCACTCTCATTTTGCACTTTACGTTTACAACATATGGGGTGGTGTATCAAGCTACTTTTGTTTTCTTTTTCAAATTAGATAAGAATAAGGTAGATGGTTGACAACAAGTACGTTTACATGTTGAATATATAGCTATAACTCCCTCAACCGTCAGGACAACTTTGAAGATTTGGTGCAGCGGCAGGGATACTGCACATGGGATGATGACGATAGATGTTCAATTCTCTGCTTGAGCATATCTCAAGCAGATTTCTTTTCAGAAAAACAAACCACTGTGTGCATCCAAGGTTTCAACCCAAAAACAGGGAGTTCAACCTACAGAGGCGGATAGAATATATATATATATATATATATATGTAAATTTCTCAACCCTCAACACAACTTCAAAGGTTTGCTGCCGTGGCGACAGAGACATTTCACAACGCAAAATTAACTAACAAAGAATGGTTATAAAGAAACTTCTCACTGATCAGTACAAGTGGTAATTGGTTCTTTACTTCTTTAGATATATATTTCCAGTTCTAGTTATGACCAAATGCTTACTACGTTCATCAGTTCATGGCGTTTAGGGGATTGCTCATATAGCACGTGAAACATTGGAGAATCAAAAAATCAGTGAAATAAAAGAAAACCCCCACAGAAGCCTTGCATTAGTTGCACTTGCAGGTTGGGAGCCGGGTCGATCAGAGGTTCGGCTTGCTTCTCCCCCACCCAGCAAACTCCAGCATCAAAGCCGTGAGTTTCAGCTGGTTCGAGTTTTCCGACACCCGGTGTAGCTAAGTTGGTTAGAAATAATTGGAGTCTTTTGTAAACCATTTATAAGGCTCAATTAAGCAAGATTTAGCGTATTTCCAGAGACCATCCTTGCAATTTAAGTTGTCATTCTATTTTTAACAAATATAAGCAGAGTTTTTGAGAGAGGGATCTCACCATTGGTTCTCATTTTTTAGTTATACTGTTAGCTCTGTATGCACTCTTTCAATGGTAGAGCATGCATGGTTCATTGCCCAGGCTGGGATTCGAACTTTCTAATTTCATCATATAACTGTTATTGTAAAGTATTTGTTTTTATTGTCTTACTACTGTCATTACTATTCAATCTTTATATAATTAGATATTAATACAATATTTATTACATAATTTGTGAAATCTTGAAATGCAACTTGTCATCCAATTCTTCATGAAGTGAGTGTTGCTAGAGGTGGTGGTCGATGTCATGAAAATAGATGGTTTAATGAGTACCAGAAGATGAGTTCTAACACAAATTGTTAAAGATACAGAATCCAAACAATTGAAGTAATTTTCAGAAGCTTGAAGCATCCTTCCTAGAAAACTTATTGGTGTTGTTTGTTTTTGGGTGTGGGGGCAACAGGTGTGAGTTCTTATAATTTGTGAAACGGAAGATGCTGTACTGGCGTTGATCCGATCCTAGGTTGTAGGACCGGCTCGGGAGTAGTAGGAGAGAGGTAGAGGCCGGATGCTCGTCTCGGATCTCGTTGCTCGGCTCGGATCTTCGTAGCTCGGCTCAGACTTTTGTACCTGCACACTGCCTAAAAACACCGGGAGAAGTCCTAGCGACAGACCCTCCGACGATCTAATTAGTCACTGAGAAAGTAACAGTAGCTAGGGATCAGGTAGGAAAAATTTTATTATCTACTGCTGTGTGGAGGGGATCTGGTATTTATAGGCAGGGAAAAACGGGTCTGGAACCGTAACGGGCCGGGTCGGACCCGTTTGCCAGTGGGCCTGAGATGGCAAAAGCCCGTTGGACTTATTTGACTTGATGATCATGGTGGAGCGAAATCTGAGGAGATTTGATTGCCCTGATGGGGCCACGTCATTTATACCATATCAGGAGCCCCCCACTCCTGGAGGGCTGTGTAAGCCAGCTGTGGAGTAGTTTGTCCCTGTAGGAAGAGCGGAGCAGTGTATTCGGCGAGTATGAATTGTAGAGTCTCAGAGAGGTAAGTGGGGTCGGTTATGGGGTAGGACGAAGAAAATCTCCTGGGGAGTAAAAACGTCGAGCGTCGAGCACCGAAGGTCGGGAGCCGAGCGTCGAGCCCTAGCCTGTGACAAAGCAAGGAATTAGCTCGAAGTTCATGCCGAGCGTCCAGGGTCGAGCGTCGATGGTCGACCGTCGGGCCCCCCTGCTTGGTAAAAGCTAGGGCGTGGCTCGAGGTTAATGTCGAGCGTCGAGCCCATACAGTTTGAGAAAGCTAGAGCGTGGCTCGAAGTCAATGTCAAGCGTCGAGCCCATACAGCTTGAGAAAGATAACGCTTGGCTCGAGGTCAATGCCGAGCGTCAAGCCCATACAGCTTGAGAAAGCTAGGACGTGGCTCGAGGGCCATGCCGAGCGTCGAGCCCATACTGCTTGAGAAAGCTAGGGCATAGCTCGAGGTCAATATCGAGCGTCGAGTCCCCCCTGGTGAAAGCTAAGACGTGGCACGAGGTCAATGTCGAGCATCGAGCCCCCCTGCTTGGTGAAAGCTAGGGCGTGGCTCGAGGTCAATGCCGAGCATTGAGCCCATACAGCTTGAGAGAGCTAGGGCGTGGCTCGAGGTCCATGTCGAGCGTCGAGCCCATACAGCTTATTGGAAAAGCTATGGCGTGGCTCGAGGTCAATGCCAAGCGTCGAGCCCTTACTGCTTGTTGAAAGCTAGGGCGTGGCTCGAGATCAATGCCGAGCGTCGAGCCCTCAGCCTGGTGAAAGCTAGGGCGTGGCTCGAGATCCATACCGAGTGTCGAACCCATACAGCTTGAGAAAGCTAGGGCGTGGCTCGAGATCCATGTCGAGCGTCGAGCCCATACAGCTTATTGGAAAAGCTAGGGCGTGGCTCGAGGTCAATGCCGAGCGTCGAGCCCTTGCTGCTTGTTGGAAAAGCTAGGGTGCTACATGTGTGATGCTGACGTCATAGGGGGGGAGAATCGAGACGTTGAAATCTTATCAGCCGTTAGATCTTGATGATTAAGTTTGAACGGTCTGGGATTCTAACGCGGAATTTGAGGCGTCGATAGATTCTCTATAAATCCACCACCCCCTCTTTATTTCTTTACTTTGCTTTCTCTTTCTAAAAATCGGAGCTTCTCTCTCTAGCCACCGGCGACAACTTTTCCGTTGACATCCCGTTTACGAAATCCAGGTTAGTATTGCTTTTGTTATGTCGCAATCTCAGTCCGGTTCCGAAGCAGGTGTCTCTGGTTGGGATGAGGGGGATTGTCAGTCGAACTCCACGTCATGGGATCTCGACGACCGAGTTTTGGACATAGTGCCACTCCGTAGTCGCAAGTTGTATGTGGAGTCAAGCAGTTCCACTGGCGAGGTGGAAGTACTGGGCGAGGAGGTCGAGGAAGGAGCAGCGGATGAGGGAGTCGGGGAAGGAGTGGTGGATCAGGAAGTCGTGGAAGGAGTCGAGGAAGGAGTGGCGGAGGAAGGTAGTGAGGAAGGAGTCGAGGAAGGAGTGGCGGAGGAGGGTAGTGAGGAAGGAGAGGTTCTCCCCGCTCTCCCGCCTTTGGTGACACCGTCTCCTCCGAGGGCTCCTCGTATCCAAAAGAGGAAGAGGAAGTGGCGCCTTCCGGACAGTCCGGGGATGCCCTCGATTTGTATGATAGGAGTCGTCCCAGCTGTTACATCCAGTGTCATGATCCCCTCGATTTGTACGGGGATGCCCGAGAACCCGTGAAGGGTGTACCCAGCCAGTTTTAGCTTATCGCGGGGGAGCTTAAGGTTTTCAAATGCATCCAAGAAGAGGATATTGACTGAGCTTCCGTTGTCCACGAGAATTCGGCGGACTTCGAAGTTCGCCATGACGAGGCTGATAACGAGGGCATCGCAGTGCGGGAGCCATACGCCCTCCAGGTCTTCTCCGGAGAAGGAGACTGTCCGCTGCTGAACTTGGGGGAGGGATGGTCGCGGAAAGAATTAACTTCTCGCAGGAAGGCCTTACAGGAAGTGTTGGATTCCCCTCCCATGGGTCCGCCATGGACGCAGTGTAGGATGGCCTGCCCTCCAGTCTCCTCGGGCTCGGGGTCATGCTCGGGTCACCGGTTGATCGTTCGAGGGGGAGGCGAAGGCCTCGGATTCCTTGAATCCCTCCGGTCTCTTGGGTTGGCTCGGATGTACTCCCTTAGGTACCATTGTTGGATGAGGATCTCGATCTCGTCTTTAAGGACACGGCAGTTGTCCGTCTCGTGCCCATTGTCCTGGTGAAAACGGCAGTAAAATCTCTGGTCCCGCTTCTTGTTGCTCGGTCGGGGAGCGAGTCGGACGATCCCTTTGTCCTCGATCTCCAAGAGGATGGCTGACACGTTCTGGGTCAGCGGCGTATATCTTTCAAAACAGGGACCGGAGGTCTCTTCAGACCAGCCGCATCTTTCGTGGCTTTTTTGGCGGGCTCGGCTTCGTCCACCTTGCGCTTCCCTTTTGGCCGTGGCTTCTTTGGTGCCCTCGGGGTGTAAAGCCTCTTCTGCCCGAATGTACTTCTCGACCCTATTGAGAGGTCAGGGAAGTCGATGGGTGGTTTCTTGACTAAGGAGGTCTTCAGTTGTTCGTAGCGAACATTGTGCCGAAAGGCTGCGGAAGCAATGCCCGCATTGAGGGAGGAGACTGACCTCGCCTCGGCGGTGAATCTCCGAACGAACTCGCGGAGTGGTTCCCCTTCCTTCTGCCTGAGGTCCAGAAGGGACGCGATCGTCTTCTCGACCTTTCTGCTGGTCACGAAGTGGGCTAGAAAGCTTTCTTCTAACTGGTCGAACGAGAAGACCGAGCCAAGGTGAGCTTCGAGAACCATTCCCAAGCTGGGCCACGCAGGGTGGCAGGAAAGGCGCGACATAGGAGAGGATCCGAAGCGCTGTGAATCAACATGAGGTTTTGAAGCAATCCATGTGATCAGCGGGATCACCCTCACCGTTGTATGTCTCGAATTGGGAAGGCCTAAAATTTCTGGGGATCTTGGCTTCTAAGATTTGGGTGGAGAATGGAGGTCGGTTCGGCCTGTAACCTTGGCCTGGCATCAGCCCGCCCTCGCCAAAATGGGCGATGCGGTTCTGCATCTCTCGGAGGCGTCGAAGGACGGCATCTTCTTGTGCTAGTGGACGGGTCGATCCGTGGGATTCGCTGCCCCTGGCTTCTGACTGATGGTAGGAGTTGTTGTGCGTCTCGGTCCTAGGACCGCCTCGGATTGCCCGAAGGACCTCGTTCCTAAAGTTTTGGAACTCGGCCCTCGTGACTGGGGCCTGCTTCATAGGGCCACACGAGGGTGGAGGTCGTCGGGGTGAGTGGCTGTGCCCTGGTTCCCGTTCTGGGGTTGGCTGTCTACCATGGTTCGGGACCGAGTTGGAAGCGGGCCCTTCCCTTGTTCGACTGGCCTGCTGATTCTGGATGACACGCTGCAAATCAGTCGCAACTGAGTGAGAAGCGCCTAGCCCGGGTCCGGCTGCGCCATTGGCCCGCAGTTGGCTAGAGCCCTAGGCGTCTGCGCGGCTGTGAAGGGGAGTGTCCGGACGACGTCCAGAGGTGACAGCCCTTCTGGCTTTGAGAGCCATGAAAGAGCATGAATTCGAGATGACGTCCTTGGCTGGGATTGGACCGGCATCAATACCTAAAGTTCCCACGACGCCAACCTGATGCTGTTTGTTTTTGGGTGTGAGGGCAACAGGTGTGAGTTCTTGTAATTTGTAAAGCGGAAGATGTAGTACTGGTGTTGATCCGATCCTAGGCTGTAGGACCGGCTCAGGAGTAGTAGGAGACAGGTAGAGGCCGAATGCTCGGCTCGGCTCGGATCTTTGTAGCTCGGCTCGGACTTTTGTACCTGCACACTGCCTAGAAACACCGGGAGAAATCCCGGCGACAGGCCCTCCGACGATCTAGTCAGTCACTGAGAAAGTAACAGTAGTTAGGGTTCAGGAGGGAAAAATTTTATTACCTGCTGTAGTGTGGAGAGGGTGTGGTATTTATAGGCAGGGAAAAACGGGTCTAGGACCGTAACGAGCCGGGTCGGACCTGTTTGTCAGTGGGCCTGAGATGGCAGAAGCCCGTTGGACTTATTTGACTTGATAATTATGGAGGAGCGAAATCTGAGGAGATCTGATGGCCCCGATGGGGCCACGTCATTTATACCAGATCATTTATAGAATGAAATATACAGAGAAGGTCTGAAAGAAACAGACATATATTGAATTCAAAATAAAATAACAGAGAAGAGATACTGAAAAATCAAACTTCTCTATATATATGGCAGAAAAAGTATCTTAAAGCTATCCCTTAAATTTTTTACTTTTTTGGGGATAAAGAACAATCTCTTTCAATTGACTATTAATGACTCCTTATGGATACTCACCCCAATATATTTCTCTATTACTAATCACTAGGTTAGATCAATCATCTTTTTCATAGAGGACCTTGTAAATACACTACAGTCTACAGAAAACTTTTATCAAAAGATTCATATTAAATGAAGAAGATCATAAAGGCTTACATGGAACTTCTGCAGATGCATCAAGGATAGGCCAGCCTTCCATTGACACAAAATGGGTTAACTGAAACTCAAAATCAAGAGAGGAAGTTCAGTACTAAGAACACAAACAGAAGGATGGTATGGGAAGATCAAAATGTTCAAGAGAAAGGGTAGTTCTCGTATCAACCACTAATTTACGAGTATGATAAATTACGTCCCACAGAAATGTTAATGTCTATAGGCCCCTCAATTTGTTCAATTGCTTCAAATAGGCCCATCTAGTAAATTAAAACATGTTAATGAGTTAATCGGCCTCAGTTATTATCCAGGGTGTATTTAAGTAGGTATTAGGATGACCAATAAGAAATCTTAAAACAGAAATTTTTGTTCTTTGCAATAGAAGATAAAACTTCAAAGGAACATAACCTGTCGAATTAATGCACCAAAAGCTAAAAGTCCACCAGATGTGAAGACGCACGCCTGGAGCACAGAACTTCTTGTAGCAATTGTAATTTGGCTACTTTCACCTAAATTCACGCTAAATGACCCAGAATTGTTACCACCAACACCATCATTTACTGGAAGGTTTCCTGATGTATCCTCATACTCCTTCGAAGGAAGCTTTTTACTAGGTGAAGTTTTTGTTCTGGATGTGCTCCCGATATTTCTCACCTTCTTCTCATTTTTCCTCAGTGCAAAAGCTCTAACTTGTAGAAGAAAGCCCTACAACAACAATGGTTGATTGAATTAAGAAAATGTCGGTCAGGAGTTTCTGCAGTTAAAGACCTTTCCGCTGAGTTCTTTAAACTTGATACAAGAGGTAGTTTAAAACCATAACTTTTAAGCCAAACAGGAGAATGAAGCTCAGCTTAAAACTTACACTGCATGGATTAGCATGCGAATTATTCCTTTTAGAAAAGAGGCCAGTTGACTTCCAACCTGGTCAGATATGCTCAACTCATGTAAGGAAGCAAAGTGAACTCAAGACAGCATGATCTAGAGTTGTATAAGTAGATAAGAAGAGTTGTAAAAGTTAATGAAATTTGACATAAGCATGCTAACCTAAAATATTATTATTGAGGCCAGCTCTTGACAGAGGTTACTACTTACTAGGAACGAGGATTTAACAAAATCGGAAATGTGAAATGCTACGTGTTAGGAATTTTGCGAGATCTTGTTGAGTTATGCGACACGATCAATACAAACCACCAAGCAAAATAATGATCAAACCAAACACACCAATGTCCCGGTTTGGGCAAACTCTAATCGGGGGAGAAATAACTAAAATGATATTCAACTAGAGAAAGATACAAGAGTTACAAACACTCTCACCAATAACATATCTATCTCTCAAGCCTCACCTGAAGATACTTGTTGTGTACAATTCAAAAACCTTTTAAACTCTCTTCAATGAAATACTCTCTTTTACCTCATAAAGGAGACCATTACAAATATTCCTGAAGAGATAACAATGCAATGAGAATCGAACGATCTAACTTGGTGAATAAGTTAGGCTTCAAAAAGATCCACCAGATTCAACCCATACAGTCGTTGTTGCCCGATGAGGTCGACTGCCCTCAAGGGCAATTGACTATTTTGGTCTCGACCAAAACAGAGAGCAGCGGCAGTCAATGTTAGGATTTTGGTCTCAAATACACGTAGGCACGGAGTACTTGAAGTTAGAGAAGAAGAGGAGGAGACAACGACAGCAAGAGAAGACAACAGCAAGTAGAAGAAGTGTAGTCTAGAGAGTTGCGGTCGACCGACCAGGTGTTCGGTGACCGACCCAAGCCGTTGAGAGTTCTTCGAGTGTACAGGGTCCAACAGAGGGGGGGACAGTCGACCGGTCGTGTCTCGGGTTTGGCTTTACACGTTGCGGTCGACCGACCTTGGGGTTGCGGTCGACTAACTTCGGTGTTGATTAGTTTTTGGGCTAACGAGTTTAAGACGCAATAGCTGGATTTATGTTTATCTTTTAGGGTTTACTTGGGGGCTATATATATATGGCTGTAGACTCTAGGGTTGAGATATCTTTGAGATCAAGAGGTGAGTTGTTATCATTGTTCAACTTCAAGAGGGGATTGTGCCAAGTGTTTCAAAGGTGAGGGAGAGAGATTGAGAGTTGTAATCTCTTTTGTAATCTTTGTATTTTTGAGGAATAAGAAGTATTGGTTATCTCTGCATATTGATTGTGTTCTTGTGAGATCTTGCATATATTGTGGTGGCTTGTTCTTGGTTCATCTAAATCTTGGTAGTTTCTATTGCTTGTGATGTACTTCCGCTATTAGCACTACGAGTTGTGGTAGATTCTTCAACAAAGTGGTATCAGAACAACTAGGTTCGTGATGGCCGATAGCAAGTCAAAGATCAAGAGGTTCGATGGGAGTGACTTCGTGATGTGAAAGATTCAGATGATAACGTATCTTCGTCAGAAAGATCTTGATGGCCCGTTGTTTGATGAGAAGCCGGTAGGTGGAGACAAGGATGCAAAGGTCTTGGCAGATTGGAATCGTTTGGATCAGAAGGAGCTAGGGCAGATTTAGTTGGGGCTGAGTAGAAAGACATTTCATATCTTGAAGGCAAAGACCACGAAGGAGGCTATGGAGATTCTCATGAATATGTATGAGAAACTGTCGGCATCTAATCAAATTCTTCATCTGAAGAAATTGGTTAATATGAAGTTGAAGGAAGGGGGTTCAGTAGCAGAACATGTGAACAATTACTGTATGGTTTATAACTAGATAGAAACTGCAGGTTTGAAGTTTTCAGAGAGCGGATAGTCATTGTTACTTCTATCTACTTTACACGATAGTTATGGTACAGTGGAACAGACTATTACAGGCACTATGACAGATTTGACGACTACAGAATGTGGTGAGTAGTATTCTGAACGAGGTGAAAAGGGTGAGAAACGAGAGATACCCATCAACATCTTCTAGAGATTCCGCCATGTATATTGAGAGGGGACGTGAGAGATCTAAGAGTAGTCGAAGAAGAAAGGATCAGAGTAGTTCATCTGAGAGTGGGTCTGATGACAGCGATAGGGGACATGGGCTTGGGTGCTGGTATTGTCACAAGAAGGGTCACATGATGCGCAGTTGCAAGGCTTACATGAAGAGGAAGTAGGAGAAACCGAAGAAAGATACCCCAAATAAAGCTCAAGTGGGGCTTGTTAAAGAGTTATGCTTATCAACTCGGGAGGAGTTGGGCACTCAAGATTGGTGTACTGATTCGGGAGCTTCTTTTCATTACATTCCGAGGAGAGAGGTGTTTGATGACTACAAGGAGGGTTCTTTTGGAGATGAGATCGTGGAGAATGGTCATCGGTGTCCTGTACGTGGGGTTGGTACTGTTCGCGTGAAAGCCAATGATGATCAGTGTGTTGTTTTGCGAGAGACAAGGCATGTTCCAAACTTTAAGAAAAATCTTATCTCGATTGGAAGGCTAGACAAAGAGGGTATGTCTACTACAGTTGGTAGTGGGGAGTAGTGTATAGCTGCAGGTTCAAGAGTGATTGCAAAAGGGAAGTACGAGGGAACGCTGTATTTGCTTGGAGACATGAGGGGCATTTCTCCTGTAGTTCACTCTCAGCCGGAATCGAGTAGTAGGTTGTGTGGGGTACAACTGAGTTCTTTCAATTGTGGATGGGAGGTTGCTAATTTAGTGGGAGCTGCTGTCCATGAAAGTGATCCTAGAGGGCAAGACGTTGCTGCAGTAAGGGTACTTTGCAATATGGCAGTCGAAGCTTCAAGTCGCTCTTGTGAGGTAGAGAGCACTGGTATCGATATGCGGGGTGATGTCGATGAGGGTAACCGAAATAGAATTGTAGGGGTTGAACAGTCTGCAAATTTTGTGGAGGTATCGTCCACGAAGACTTCTAATGTAGAGGGTGCATTGAGAGGTTTTGAACCATGCCCGATGTTGATGGAAATTCTGCGAGTTAGGAAGTCTTGTAACACGGAATCCGACGCGGGAGGTTATTTTTCTGGTATTCGTGCTCTATGCAATTGGGGGAGCACATCCTTCGTGAGGCGATGAGGGGTGGTTGGTACACTCCACGTGGTAGAGTGGCGGAGGTGCTCTTCATGAGAGTGGGGAGTACTTGAGACTTCCATGAAAGTGGAAGATTGGCAGAGATAATGCGAGGTAAAGATTATAATAACTTTGAAGCATTGTGTATTTGGTCCAAGTGGGAGATTGTTATGATTTTGGCCTCAAATACACGTAGGCACGGAGTACTTAAAATTGAAGAAGAAGAGGAGAAAAAGACAGCAAGAGAAAACAGCAAGTAGAAGAAGTGTAGTCTGAAGAGTTGCGGTCGACCGACCGGGTGTGCGGTCGACCGATCCAACCCACTAAGAGTTCTTCGAGTGTACAGGGTCCAACAGAGGAGGGACAGTCGACTGTGCAGCCGACCGGTCGTGTCTGGCTTTACACGTTGCGGTCGACCGACCTTAGGGGTGCAGTCGACCAACTTCGGCGCTGATTGTTTTTTGGGCAGACGAGTTTAAGGCCCAATAGCTGAATTTGTATTTATCTTTTAAGGTTTACTTGGGGGCTATATATATATATATATATATATATATATATATATGGGTAAAAGGGTTATAAGCAACTTGCTCATTTAGTAAATGAGCAATTGATGATGTGGCATACATGTGATGGGAAAAGTCTTAAAAAAGTTAGTTGTCCAATGTATCACATGCATGCCACATAATCAATTGCTCATTTACTAAATGAGCAAGTTGCTCATAACCCTTTTACCCTATATATATATATATATATGGATGTAGACTCTAGGGTTGAGACATCTATAAGATCATGAGGTGAGCCGTTATCATTGTTCAACTTCAAGAGGGGATTGTGCCGAGTGTTTCAAAGGTGAGGGAGAGAGATTAAGAGTTGTAATCTCTTTTGTAATTTTTGTATTTCTTGGGGAATAAGAAGTATTGGTTATCTCTGCATATTGATTGTGTTCTTGTGAGATCTTGCATATATTGTGGTGGCTTGTTCTTGGTTTATCTCAGTCTAGGTAGTTTCTATTTGTTGTGGTGTACTTCCGCTATTAGCACTACGAGTTGTGGTAGATTCTTCAACAGTCAACCGCCCAAGTGGCAGTCAACTGCTGCCTTCTACTGCGGCTTCTCCGCTTGTTGTTGCCGCTTTCTTTCTCGCTTCCAACATTCGCTTTAACCTCTTCACGAATCAGTATCTTCTCTTCTTCGAGGACATTGTATGCAAGACATAAACCCAGCATACATGCCCTAAAACATGGGCTGCTAAGGGTAGGCTTATTTAGGTCACTTAATTGGAAAGGAATATGTTTATGTTGAACGTAAAATTTTGTATAGGATTGCGAAGAAGTGTACATTCAGATTATAACATAACGAATTTATAGAACACTACAGTTTGATTATATAAATGGAATCCATGGGCCTTATTATCAATACTTAATAAACTTCACTAACATATAGTGTATTCCATGACAGAAAGTTTACGATAAATCAAGTAATTGAAATAAATACAACACAAGCCATACAAGTACATTGAATTGTTAAAGATTTAGAATGTTCACTTGACCGTTCCAAATCATAACTTTGGAACTTGTGTTCCGATTCGTGGATCGCAGGGGGTTTCTGATTTGTGGTAATGTTGCACTTGACTGAGGCAATCACAAACAGATGCTCATGAAAAGGTCTGTCGGTCACTGATGATATTGATATGCAGTTTTCTTTTATGTAAATGTCCAGATTGATAGTAAGTATCTGATGTATGCAAAATTACAAAACAAAGATGTGCAAAGTTGTATGATATTGTGGTCCCAACTCCCAACAACACACTTGACCAAATTATTGATTATGATATATAAGTTAAAAGATCCAGCAATCAGTTAGCCTTGCTCATTCCAATTCCTATAAAAGTATATCTTGCCGTCACTAAAGTTATTTGGTCATAACATATATTTTCCCTGACTTATTGTGTGATAGACCACAATTTGCCACTTTGAATTCAAGCATATCTCATACCCCAGAAAATAAACACTTATTCCAATAAAATAAACTCGAGCAATCTAGTAAAAACAACGAACGCAGCACTTCAGATTAGCTTTCTAGATTGAATTTATGATAAATGAATAATGAGTTAGCTACTAGCATCTACACTGGCATGAACTTTTTCATAATCTGATTTTGAATGAACTAAGGAAAAAAATGACTCCCTATGTACATCTTGGACGATCCTGTAAATACATGCATGGTATGCTCAATTCAATTATGAAGCACTTAGACAAGAAATTCTAAAAGACTGTCTAAGTAGCTTGTAGGCAGATATGTGAATTCATTCATATCAAATTCCACGATTTCTAAGCAGACCAAATGAATAACTGACTCAAAGTAGAAATTGTTGGATAATGGCTCGATTCTGGTTTAGATTGTTTTGGAGTATCTGCAGCAAATGAAAGTTCCAGTATATCAGTCGACTGGGTTGGAGGAGTAGGCGACTGTCCAGAGAGAAGTTTCAAAGACTAAAGATACAGCAGCAGCAGTCGACTGATCAGTCGACTGTCCCGAAGGAAGTACCAGTCGACTGGTAATTCGACCAGTCGACTGTCGGCGGGTTTTGGATCCAGAATAGGCCCAATTCGAAAAGGCCCAATAGTTTCCCTATAAATACACTTGTTAGGGTTTTGTAATTTGTGACGACAGATCTGAGACCTCTATCAGGATTTTGCAGCCGTCATCTCTTGTAAACTTTGTTTTGCCCATTGTTGAGAATAGCAAGAAGAACCCCAACCGCCCCTTGTGGATGTAGGCATTGTTTTGCCGAACCACGTAAATCTTGTGTTCTTGTGTTTGCTTGTTTTTTTGTGTTTTCTCTCGCCGTTTCTCTCTTTGATTGGTTGTTTGATTCGTATTCCGCACAACAAGTGGTATCAGAGCTTTCGGTTCGACCTAGAGGGAGATGGCGAGTGATGCAGATGCAACCAAGGATGTTGTGGGATCAAGTTCATCCAGAACAACGATTCACAACGCAAAATTTGAAGTTGAAAAATTTGATGGGACAAACAATTTCGGGATGTGGCAATGTGAGGTGTTGGATGTTCTTGTTCAACAAGAACAAGATGTTGTTTTGGAGGTAGAAAAACCAAAGAATATGTCCGAAGCAGATTGGAAGAAGTTGAATCGAGTTGCGTGTGGGACTATTCGGCTCTTTATTGCGAAGGCTCAGAAGTACGATTTGATGAGGGATACCATTGCTGCGGTGTTGTGGAAGAAGCTCGAAGACAAATACATGAGGAAAAGTTTGGAGAATCGGCTGTATTTGAAGAAGAGACTTTTTCGCTTCACCTATACGGAAGGTATGTCTATGAATGCTCATGTTGAATCATTTAATAAATTATTGGCTGATTTGTTAAATTTGGATGAGCAAATTAAAGATGAAGATAAAGCCCTAATTCTGTTGAATTCATTACCCGAAAGTTATGATCATTTAGCAACAACTTTGATATATGGAAAGGATACTGTGAAATATGAAGATGTTGCAAATGCTTTGTTGAATAATGAAACTAGGAGAAGGGATAAAATGGTTGATAGAGAAACTTCTGAAGCATTGATTGTATGGGGCAGGACTGAGACCAGATCTGAGTCCAAATCTGGGAAAAAGGGAAACAAATCTCGTTCCAAATCGAGAGGAGTTTCGAAGGACAGGAAAATACCGGCCAAAGATGAATGTGCTTTCTGTCATGAAAGGGGGCATTGGAAGAAGGATTGTCCAAAGCTACGAAATAAGGAAAATTCGACTGCAAATGTGACTGTTGATAATTTAGATAGTGGCGAGGATTTTTCTTTTGCACTTGCTTCTAGTCCCTCACTTTATCAAGAAGTATGGTTTCTTGATACAGCAGCCTCCTATCATATGTCTTGGAAAAAGGAGTGGTTTACTTCTTTGGAGTATATGGATGGTGGTGTAGTTTTGATGGGAAATGATGCGCCTTGTAAGAAGGTAGGAATTGGGAAGATTGAATTGCTAATGCACGATGGTCTTATTAGGGAGCTTTCAGATGTATGGTATGTTCCAGATTTGAAAAAGAATCTGATTTCACTAGGTGCTTTGGAGGCCAGTGGATTGAAATTTGCTAGTGAAGGCGGCATTCTGAAGGTGACTAGCGGATCACTCGTGGTGATGAAAGGGCAAAGAAAAAGGAACTTGTTTTTCTTGCAGGGAAAAACATATTTGGGTCAGGCTGCCAGTGTAACTGAGAAGCCTAAACAGGTTGTTCCCGACTCTACCAGGTTGTGGCATATGCGACTCGGGCATGCAGGAAAAAAGGCCTTGCCGGGGCTTGTGAAGCAAGGGTTGCTTAAAGATGCCAAAGGTTGCAAGTTGGAATTTTGTGAACATTGTGTGTTAGGTAAGCAAACTAGGGTGAAATTTGGTACAGCTGTACATCAGACAAAGGGTATCCTCGATTATGTGCACACGGATGTTTGGGGCCCTACTCAGACACCTTCTATGAGTGGTAGGCACTGGTTTGTTACATTTGTGGATGATTACTCCAGACGAGTTTGGGTATATACCATGAAGCACAAAGATGAAGTTTTGACATTGTTCACAAGTTGGAAGAAGAAAGTTGAAAATCAGACTGGTAGGAAGATTAAGGTTCTGAGGTCAGATAATGGAGGGGAATACAAGAACGATCCGTTTCTGAAATTGTGTGAAGATGAAGGGATCCAGAGGCACTTCACAGTTAGGAAGACTCCACAGCAAAATGGGGTTGCAGAAAGGATGAACAGAACCTTACTTGAGAAGGTGAGATGTATGTTAGCACAGTCTGGATTGAAGAAGACATTTTGGGCAGAAGCTGTTATATATGCAAGCCACATTGTCAACCGTTTACCATCAGCAGCACTTGAAGGCAAAACGCCTATTGAGGTATGGAGTGGTAAACCTGCATCTGATTATAGTTTTTTGCATATATTTGGTTGTCCTGCTTATTTTCATGTAACTGAAACTAAACTTGATGCAAGAGCCAAGAAGGCTATATTTGTTGGTTTTAGTACTGGTGTCAAAGGTTACAGGTTGTGGTGTCCAGAACAAAAGAAGTTAGTAATCAGCAGAGATGTGACTTTTGATGAGACCAGCATGATTAGCTCGGGACAGTCGACTGGTGGTATAGGACAGTCGACTGGTGAGCAGCAGAAGAGTGGGACAGTTCTTCAACAGGTGAGTAGCAGAATCTCGGGACAGTCGACTGGTGTACAGGAGCAGTCGACTGGTGGTCTAGAACAGCAGAAGAGTGGGAGCTCGGGACAGTCGACTGTTGGCAATAACCAGTCGACTGGTAGGAGAGTTCTCCAACAGGTGGAGTTAGAAAAGTTTTCATTGAAAATCCTGTTCCTGTCCAAGATGAAGATGATGTGGTTGATACTGAGAATGATGAAGAAGTTCCTATCCAGCAGGAAGAATCAATTGCAGTAAGAAGGCAAAGAAGAGATATCAAACGACCGTCTCGCTTTACAGATACAGTTGCATTTGCTCTTCCCACTGTGGATGATGAAGTTCCCTCCAACTTCAAAGAAGCCACTAGAAGTTTTGAAAATGCAGATTGGAAAGTTGCTATGGATGAAGAGATGAACTCTCTTCATAAGAATAAGACTTGGGATCTAGTGCAACTACCAAAGGGGAAGAAAGCAATTGGTTGCAAGTGGGTGTATACGAAGAAAGAAGGTCCAAAAGGCAGTGTTCGGTTCAAGGCTAGACTAGTTGCAAAGGGGTATGCTCAAAAGGAAGGAATTGACTACAATGAAGTGTTCTCTCCGGTTGTGAAGCATCCTTCTATTCGGATTTTGTTGGCATTGGTAGCACAGTTTGATCTTGAATTGACACAGATGGATGTGAAGACTGCATTCTTACATGGGGATCTAGATGAAGAAATTTATATGTCGCAGCCAGATGGGTTCAAAATTGGTGGGAAGGAAAGTTTTGTTTGCAAATTGAAGAAGTCTCTCTATGGGTTGAAGCAATCTCCAAGGCAGTGGTATTTGAGGTTTGATCAGTTTATGAAGGTGCAGAGATATTCCAGAAGTGAGTTTGATCATTGTGTCTACTTCAGGAAATTGCAGGATGGTTCTTTCATATATCTGTTATTATATGTGGATGACATGTTGATTGCCTCTAAAAATGCTAAGGAGATTCAAAATTTGAAGAATCAGTTGAGTTCTGAATTCGAGATGAAGGATCTTGGTGAAGCCAAGAAGATACTTAGGATGGAGATAGCTAGAGACAGAGCAAAGGGCATAGTGAGTTTGACACAGAAGCAATATCTTTTGAAGGTGCTGAAACGGTTCGGTATAGATGAGAAAACTAAACCAGTCAGTACACCCTTAGCCACTCATTTCAGAATTAGTGCTTCTCAGTCTCCAAGTACAGATGAAGAGAGACAGTATATGGCGAATGTACCTTACACTAGTGTGGTTGGCAGTTTGATGTATGCCATGGTTTGTACTCGACCAGACATCTCTCAGGCGGTGAGTATGGTTAGTCGATATATGCATGATCCAGGCAGAGAGCATTGGCAAGCAGCTAAATGGATTTTGAGGTACATAAGTGACACCACAGATGTGGGTTTGAAATTTGAAAGGGATGACAATATTAGCAGGTTATTGGTTGGATATGTTGATTCTGACTATGCAGGTGATCTAGATAAGAGGCGGTCTACTACAGGCTATTTGTTTACTATGGCTAGAACACCTATAAGTTGGAGATCAAATTTGCAGTCCACTGTAGCATTGTCTACTACTGAGGCTGAATACATGGCAGTTGCTGAGGCCATGAAGGAAGCCATTTGGGTTCATGGACTTTTGAAGAGCTTGGGGATTCATCGGGAGAAGGTGGAGGTACACTGTGACAGTCAGAGTGCTATTCATTTAGCGAAGAACCAAGTTCATCATTCGATGACCAAACATATTGATGTTCGTTATCACTTTGTGCGTGATTTGATAAAGGATGGTGATATTCTTCTAGTGAAGATTGGGACAGCTGATAATCCTGCTGATATGTTGACCAAAATTATTGGGGCAGCCAAGTTCAAGCATTGCATGAACCTGGCTAATATTTTGCATGTTTGATGATTTGGCATGGGCGGTTGGGATAGCGCTTTGCTATTGGTTTGTTTAGTATGTGATATCATACTAAGGTGGAGTTTGGGTGTTTTGTTGCATTTGGTGATGAGCATTTGTTTTGGAGTATTTTTGGAGATTGCTTGGGCTACTTGGAAGATCTCACCAAGGTGGAGACTGTTGGATACTTGGAAGATCTCGCCAAGGTGGAGATTGTTGGATAATGGCTCGATTCTGGTTTAGATTGTTTTGGAGTATCTGCAGCAAATGAAAGTTCCAGTATATCAGTCGACTGGGTTGGAGGAGCAGGCGACTGTCCAGAGAGAAGTTTCAAAGACTAAAGATACAGCAGCAGCAATCGACTGATCAGTCGACTGTTCCGAAGGAAGTACCAGTCGACTGGTAATTCGACCAGTCGACTGTCGGCGGGTTTTGGATCCAGAATAGGCCCAATTCGAAAAGGCCCAATAGTTTCCCTATAAATACACTTGTTAGGGTTTTGTAATTTGTGACGACAGATCTGAGACCTCTATCAGGATTTTGCAGCCGTCATCTCTTGTAAACTTTGTTTTGCCCATTGTTGAGAATAGCAAGAAGAACCCCAACCGCCCCTTGTGGATGTAGGCATTGTTTTGCCGAACCACGTAAATCTTGTGTTCTTGTGTTTGCTTGTTTTTTGTGTTTTCTCTCGCCGTTTCTCTCTTTGATTGGTTGTTTGATTCGTATTCCGCACAACAGAAATTTGAGTTTCTGTTTTTTGAAGGTCCCCTGCTGCCCAACATCAGATTCCACAAACAAGTTCCCACCTGTATAGGCTAAAACTCATGGGATCCCTCGACTCTCACCCTTTCTCATCTATGGGCACCTCCTCATTCTACAGCCTCACATAGACAAACTATATTGTAAAGTTGGTAACTCACCTAGGTAATTTGGATGTCAATTTCCTTAATAATTTGTTTTTTTAATTCACTTTCCAATTATTCTGAAAACTAATTAAAGTTCCATCATTTCCTATTCTCCACTCAAATTTTCGTGTTTCAAAACAAACACTAATTAATGTCAACTAAAGCAAAAACTATTGAAAGAATCGATAAATAAGGGAGGCAATTCCTGTGGAAAGGAAATTGTGAGGATAACAGGGGGTTTCATCTGATGAGGTGGGGCAAGGTGTGTAAAAGTAAAGAGTTCGGTGGACTTGGTATTGTCAACCTCCGGGATATAAATAAGGCTCTACTAAAGAAGTGGTGGTGGAAAATGCACAAACGGCGTAAGGCTTGGTGGGGTAATTCCTTCATAATGTATCAAAGAAGGAAGATTTTTATATAGTGAGGTAGAAGTAAACAAGGAAAAGTATCATTTCTGTGGAAAGGAATTGCTAAAGTGGGTGATAAATTCCATGCTAATACAAAGTGCAAAATAGGAAATGAAAAGGACACTAGATTCTGGTTGGACAAATGGTGTGGAAAGAACACCCTACAATCGTTATTCCCACAGCTAGCGAGAGAAACTACAAATGAGGAGGCGTTGGTGGCGGACGTGTGGAAACAAGGAAGATTGAGATTTGAGATTGATGGAATCCTATCCCACGACGGACAGGAGCAACTACAGAAACTGAAAACTCTTCTGGGAGTGGGGGTGCGGCAGGATAGGGGAGAGGAGGATGTCGGAGAATGGAGACTACACAATAACAACACATTCTCAGTTAGCTCCATGTATGGCTTCTTGAACGATGGGGGAATTAGAAGCTCTCATGCTAATATTATTTGGAAGACTAAGGCTCTGACTAAGGTGAAGGCCTTCCTATGGTTGGTGTTGAACAAGGCGATTCTCTGTAAAACGAACCTTAGGAAATGAAATATCTTGATTGATGTGAACTGCCCATGGTGTAACATAGGAGAGGAGGATACTAACCATATTTTCATTCTTTGCCCTAAAGCTAGACTTACTTAGGAAATTATGGGTCTGGGTTTTGGTACGGTGCATACTCCGAACTATATCGAGGATACTTGGGGGACTTGGAGAATGACAAACAATAGGAAAGAGTATAAGAGTTCATGGGATATTGTTGTAGTAGCTATTATGTGGATCTTGTGGCTTGATAGAAATGATGCTTGTTTTCGTAACATTCATGCTAGATTTCAATTCATGTTGCATAGAATACTGGCTCTAATAGATGTTTGGGTAGGTCATGTGAGGGCGAAGAAGAGTGTCCATATGGAGGGGGCGGAGTAGTGGAGCATTTTATGCAGCAGCTTCATCCTATCTCACATGGGGCGAGCTGGAGGTTACTGCCTTTTTGGATGTCAGATTATGTAGTTATTCTGGCAATTGATGTATTGCTATTTTGAGTATGGCAGTGAACTTGATTAGACTGTACTGTAATATTTGGTACTATCTGTTTCGTTAATTCATTAATGAAACCTGTGACCTCGAGTCACTTTAATTTCAAAAAAACTAAAGCAAAAACTAGCAAGTACTTTTTGTTGTGACAACCAAAACAACAATGAAAATTGACCAAAATTGAACCATTGCAAACATGCAGAGATTAATAGTCTGACTGGGTATATGGAACTACAAATAGTAAACTCTATCAATGAAGAAGTAGAGAACCAACCTTTCAAAGAGAACAATGGGCGGCTATCAACAACACTGCATCCACTCCTCATCGTTGTGTTCATTATAAGCATTGCACCCTTACAATGAAAGAACAACTTTACTGAGTTTTACTAAAAAAACAAAGTTGTTTTTCAGATTTTTTTTTTTTTTTTTTTTTTTGATTTAACGGCAAAATTTTCAAGAAGGAAGAAAACCCAATTTGATAGAGAGAAAGATAGAAGCTTTTCTTATCTATTGAGAGCGTGGGATTTTTGACACCAAACAAAATTAAACAAAAATATTTATTGGACAAGGGAGGAAATTTTCCTATGAATTGGGAATTAGGGGTTTTTTGGAGGATTTCTTTCAAATATCTTTGGTTTATAGGATATCTTATGGGTCACTCAATCTGGCCTTAGGATTAGCTGGGAACGCATCTCCAGCCACCCCTCTGCGATCTCTTTAGTTTCGGTAAATAACCCTTAGGCCTTAATATGGGAAGAAACCATGGATTCTTAGGCTTACTGGTTTATAAAATTGATCATATAAGTTGGTACTTTGGGATGTAGTTTTCTTTGATTTCAAGATATCCAAGGAGAAAATTTATGTAAAATATAAGGCAAGTATCTTAAGTATCTCAAAACTGCATCTTTACACAATCTTCATTTTTGTTAGAGCTAGTTTTATAACATGGTTAATCAAAAGATTTGTAAGCCTCCATAACTTCATTCATATAATTTTCCTAACAACCTATTTCTTTTTAACCAAAAATTAAAATAATCTGGTTTTAAAGAGTGAAAACACTGTTGGAATTTTATATACACTTAGGAACATGCATAAAACATTAATAACAATTTAAAACATTAATAACCCCTGCCTATAAATACTCCACTCCCTTCTCACTGTAAAAGGTAATCAATATATTCCCACCTGAACCCTAGCTGCGCAGTCTCTTTTTCAGTGACTAACTAGACCGTCGGAGAGCCTGTCACCGGGACTTATCCCGGTGTTCCAAGGCCATGTGCAGGTACACAAGACCCATCCGAGCCGAGCACCCGTCCTCCCTTCCGAGCCCCTCTGCGCTCCTGCTCTTGAGTCACTCCCGCTACCCGGGGTCGGACCGACGCCAGTACTGCGTAGGGACTTCCACCATACAAATTGAGAGAACTCACACATGTTGCCCCCACACCCCAAAAACAAACCACATCAGGTTGGCGCCGTCTGCGGAAAACTTTGCCTCCTCAGTACTATCGTCCCTTCGAGCCCAGCCAGAGACATCACCTTGGGCCAAGCTCCTCCATGGCTCCCAAGCCCAGGAGGGCTGTCACCTCGGCACAACATCCGAACCTCAACCATCATAGCCGCACGAATGACCAGGGTTCCAACCAACCCCGGGCCAATGGCGCGGCCCAACCCTCCGTCGCCTCGGATTTACGCAGCGTCATCTTGGACAGACAGGCCAGCCGGACGAGGGGAGAGGCCGCTTCCAACTCGGCCTCGAACCATCGCCGCCAGCCTTCCCAGGCACACAATCCCCCGCAGAACCCAGGGGACAAGCCCCCGTCATGAAGGTCGAATTCCAAAACTTCCGGGAGGAGATCCTTCAAGCCATACGTCATGGTCCGGCCACCGAGGTCTACCACAGCTTCGCCCACCAGTCAGCAATGGGAGCCGACGAGTCCCGCTAATCGAATCGTCCCTAGGAAGCTGCGGACCCCGTACTTCGTCGTTTGGAAGAAATGGAGATCTGCCTTGCCCATCTCGACGAGGGCTGACCAATGCAGGGTCGCGGCCATCATCCGACCGAACCCCCTTTCTCCCCCCAAATCCTTAAAGCTGAGATTCCTCGAAACTTCGGACCGCCTTAGTTTGAGACCTACAATGGCGAGGGTGATACAGCTCATCACATGGAGGGGTTTAAGACCCTCATGATGATTCACAGCGTTGCGGATCTCCTCCTCTGTCGCGCATTCCCTACCACCCTCCGGGGCCCGGCTCGGGAGTGGTTCTCCAAACTCGCCCCCAGCTTGCTCTTCTCCTTCGAGTAGCTGGTGGTGGGTTTCCTTGCCCGCTTCGTGACGAACAGGAAAGTAGAGAAGACGAGCTCTTCCCTTCTGGACCTCAAACAGAAGGACGGGGAATTCCTCCGGGAGTTCGTTCGGAGGTTCACCTCGGAGGCGAGGTCGGTTTCCTCCCTCAACGTAGGGGTCGCTTCCTCAGCCTTCCGACACAATGTCCACTACGCCCATCTCAAGGCTTCTTTAGCCAAGAAGCCACCCTTGGACTTTCCCGACCTACTCAATAGGGTCGAGAAGTATATCCGAGCTGAGGAGGCTCTCAATCCCGAGGGTTCAAAGGAAGCCGCTACCTAGGGGAAGCGCAAGGTCGATGACGCCAAGCCCTTCAAAAGATCTGAAAAGGAGACGACGGTTCCCAAAAGGGTCCCCCCAGTCCCTCGGTTTGAAAGATATACACCCCTGACTCAGAACATCTCGGCAATTTTAACAGAAATCGAGGACAAAGGGGGTTGTACGGTTCCCTCCTCAACCGCCCAACAACGGCAAGAAGCGAGACAAGAGGTTCTACTGCCGCTTCCACCGAGATACTGGGCATGACACAGATCACTGCCGGGCCCTCAAAGACGAGATCGAAGCCCTTATCCTGCGAGGGTACCTGAAGGAATTCACCCGGGTCAACCACAGAGACCGAAGAGAGCCGAGGAGCCCGAGGCGTTCGCCTCCCCCTCGGACGAACGGTCAACGACCTGATCGAAATTCGGAGCCCGAAGAAACCAGCGGACACGCCATCCTCCACTGCGTCCACGGCAGACCCATTGGGGGGGATCTAAGACTTCTCGGAAAGCCTTTATCCAAGAGGTCAACTCCGTTCTTAACCATCCCTCCCCTCGGATTCAGCAGCGGGCGGTCTCCTTCTAAGGAGAGGACCTCGAAGGCGTTCGGCTTTCACACTGTGACACCCTCGTCATCAGCCTCGACATGGCCAACTTCCAGGTTTGCCGAATCCTGGTAGACAACGGCAGCTCGGTCAACATCCTTTTCTTAGAAGCATTTGAGAACCTCAAGCTTCCCCGAGAAAAGTTGAAGCCGGCCGGTTACACCCTTTACGAATTTTCTGGCGTCCCAGTGCAGATTAAGGGAATCGTAACACTAGACGTGACGGCGGGAACGACCCCCGTCCTCCGAACCGAGTTGATGGACTTTATGGTTGTCAACATCAAGGCAGCCTACAATGCCATACGCGGTCAACCCGGGCTCTGTTCGCTTTAGGCCGTCCCCTCCGCCTATCATCTGAAGCTGAAGTTCCCAACCGACACCGGCGTTGGGGTCGTCCGGGGCAACTAGCAATCGGAGCGATCATGCTACATGTAAGTCCTATTTTCAGTTTTATTGTATTTTGTACTCTTTTGATTATTGTTTCTGAATTCATTTATTGTGGTGCATTTTGTCTTTTCTTGTGTTCTTTTGTTCTCCTTGGATCAATCTGCATTCTTTTGATTGCATTCTGTCTTTTGTGGATTTGGCTCTTTTCTATTTTGAATTCGATTTGTTCTCCTTTGTGTTCGTCTCATCTTATTGCTTTGGTTTGTCTCTTTTTGGAGCCAAAACCAATACCCAAAACCCAATATATTGATCCAAAACCCTAATTTCATAATCCCTATAAATACCCATCATTATTAACCCTAATTAATTACCCCCTCTCTCTCACCGCCGTTTTCTCTCTCCCCGTATCTATCTCTCTCTCTTTCTGTTTCCGTAACCCAAACCCAACCTGTAATACCCTGCAAAAATAGCATATGGCTATTTTGTATTGTAATCCGTGTGCAATTGAGAATTGTACACAATTATGTATCTAATAATAATTGATTGTTATTGAGAAATATCAGATATATTGTCTATCTTATTTTATGCTTTTGGAGGGTTATTATGAGACAATTTTATGTATTTTATATTGTTAGATTTATCAAGTGTAAGAGTGGGGGCTTGTTTGAAGTATTTTTGAAATTGGGGGGCTTATATGTAATACTCCCCCTTTATTTATTTATTTAAGTATTTATTTTAATAAACCCTTCCCCCTTTTTTCCCATTCCTTCTTCTTTCTTCTCCTTGTTTCTTTTTCTTCCCGATCGAAAGCAACGAAGGGCCGAAACCCATCGGCTCTCCTTCTCTCCGCCCAATTCCATTCCATTTCTCCACCGTTTTCAAATTAAATTGAGGGATTGACTAATTGGAGGGTCCTCTACATCGTAGCGGAGTCCGTTTTTCAAAAGGATTTCGAAAAGGTAAACCCTAGATTTATTTATTGTATGAAATTTAGTGTGGTTAATTTTTTTGAGTAAGAGTATTATGGTAGGGAGATTAGAAGACGTTGGAGATGGTTGAGGTGAGAAATTAGCAAATTCTTGGAGATTTTACAATTTGCTTATAAATTAGGGTTTTGGGTACTATAAAAAGGGAAGTTAACATGTGAGCATTTTCTCTTCATGGTAGTAGAATTTTTGTGAGCCATTAGGTTATTTAGGGGATGATTTTTGTTATTGTTTGGGAAATAAAAACCCCGTAGGATTTTGATCATTACGTGCATCGCGCGTGTGTATCCCAGGCGTTCAATAAACGCTTGTGTGATGTTTGGAATAGAGTTATTAGCTTTTGTGATTGGTTGGATGATTTGAGTTTTAATTGCGTTGAAATTTGATAAAAGGATATGTTGGCGACTTTGGATGCGGGATGGCGAGATGGTGCTTCGAGTCTTCGCGGGATGCTATGTGAGTATGAATTTATTTATGTATTCTGTGTTTTAAGAAAAAAAAAATTATAATAACCTGAATGGTTGGTATGAATTACGGATAAGGCATATTTGGATCAAGGGTATCAGAACAACGTATCTGTGTATATGGGGATGAATTATATTTATATTATGATATCAAATATGGTGAGTATGATATCTCTTATTTTTATGCACATGGTGCGTTATGAAGATTTTAAATTACGATTCGCTACGTACTTCCAATTTCGTATCTTAGTGTAGCATGGATGTTTTGAGCTAAGAATTCGTGTGGACACTCTTGTATGTGTCCACCACTATAGTTTACATTTCACAAATTTTCGAGGTCGTTGATACCTCAAAAATTGTGGAGTGCAGCTGGTCTGAAAAGGCAGAGCTGAAGCCAGTTGCTTTTGGACTGAAGTCCAAAAGGTCATAACCAATTGTATATGTATGATATTGCTATGAACTTTGAGAGTAGCACTGGGTATGAGTTTATTTGATGATTCTCAAGTTCTAAAAATTCTAGAGTTCATTAGTAAAGGGTAGTGAACGCTCTGCTGGAAGAGTGGCCGAATTCGTGTGCTATGATGGAAGAGTCGTAGCTCTTTGTGTGAGATGAATTTAAACGAAATGGTATATGTGTAGATTGAGAATCTCAAATTTCATGAGCACTGGACTCAAGGTTGACTTATTGTTGAACTTCGAGGTGGGCTATGTTCAGCCTAGTATAAGTTGACTAGTTGGTGAAGATGAGAGACTGTGAACTATTGTTAAGAATTTGGGAGTTTGACCAACTAGAGAGTCGTAGTAGGGAGTCATAGCTTTCTAACCCATCTGGAGTTTTGTAATTCCAGTTTATAGGTTGAGAGTTATGATTTTCCAAAGATGGAACAGACCCAATCTTAGTTAAAGTATTATTGGCTAAGAAAACCAGTTTCTCTCTGTTTATACACCTGATGGAACTTGTGTTTTCGAGAACTCAAATGATAGAGTCTGAAAGAGTCAAATTAAGAAGTCGAAATAGACACTCCCACCTTCCCATAGGACCCGAAATCGAGAATTTCCGATGAGTGAGCAAACTCTTATGATATTGGAAGGGTGCAGCGAGTGCAAGAAGAATGTACTATTGAGAGTACATGAGGTTTTATAGTCTCAAGTAATTTTGTATTGTGTGTTGGAAGCTATGGACGTGCAAGCTAGCGACCTGTTGATTAGACTAAACTTCAAGTTTAAGTTGACTGCAGAACGGTGGGACCGTTGTCTGCCATACGGTGGGACCGTATATCCTTATCGTCACAGCTGTTGACTGCAGAACGGTGGAACCATTGTCTGCCATACGGTGGGACCGTATATCCTTATCGTCACGACCGTTGACTGCAGAACGGTGGGACCGTTGTCTGCCATACGGTGGGACCGTATATATATTTATCGTCACGGCTGTTGACTGCAGAACGGTGGGACCGTTATCTGCCATACGGTGGGACCGTATATCTTTATCATCACGGCTGTTGACTGCAAAACGGTGGGACCGTTGTCTGCCATACGGTGGGACCGTATATATATTTATCATCACGGCTGTTGACTACAGAACGGTGGGACCGTTATCTCCCATACGGTGAGACCGTATATCTTTATCATCACGGCTGTTGACTGCAGAACGGTGGGACCGTTGTCTGCCATACGGTGGGACCGTTTATCTTTATTCGTCACGGCTGCTGACTGCAGAACGGTGGGACCGTTGACTGCCATACGGTGGGACCGTATATCTTTAAGTTCGTCATAGCCATTGACTGCAGAACGGTGGGACCGTTGACTGCAACCTCATTGCCACGATCTATCGGGAACAGGAAGTAGACCAAATTAGAATGCATTGCATAGCGAGGGTTCGAATCCCTAAACTTAGAGACAACGGCTTGATTTGAAAAGTATGTAGTATGGGATGCATACATTTCCAAAGTCTCGCTTGCATTAGACTAAGTATGTTGGCTTGATCTGGGTCACATGTAGTATGGGATGCATGTGCATCCAGAATCTTGCTGACATTAGATTAAGTGCATCTGTTCTATATTCTGTATTGTTGCATTAGACTCAGTTCATGGCATACACAAACACTAGGAAATCAGGATACACGTTTATTTTCCATTTAAGATGAATTATGAGTGTGAAAGTGATGTATTGCGAGACGTGATGATATGTGTTGTAAGAATGAATGAATGCGATGTTATGTGATATGAAATTGGAAAGGAATATAAGTCGTGAGTTGTAATTGCAAATGAATGGTAAATGAGGTGCAGTTTATGTGAAAGTAGTGTTGTGTGAATGTAAAGCTTTATGGGAGAATAAGCTACATGAATATTTGCATAAGGCGTAAAGTGATGGGCCTTAAGCGACTAATTTGGAAATGATTTTTCCAAATTAAAGTTAAGTATGTTTGTGAGCAGGTGTGGACATGCATACAGGAAGTGATGCAGTGAGTATTCGATGTGAATTTCCGTATATGATATTTACATGTTCAGGTTTATCTTGGTATTCGTAAGTTCATTCTGTTTTACTTATAAAGTTTAATTTAGTTGCTTATTAATAAATTATACTCACACCAGAAATGGTTAACCCCTTAGTGTTTGGGGGGTTAGGGAGTCTCTGGACTACCCATAGGTCCCTACTGTTACAGGTCCTCAGCGGTGCAGAGGTGAGGTGTAGATTCTGTGGAGTGGAGGTTCATTCTACAAATTGTTACTTAAGGTTTAATTGTGTGAATAGTGAATTTTATGCTTTAAATTGTATTTTGATGTATAAGTACGTGGATGATGATGATGAGCAGTAATGTGGAGTGACATGATATGTTTCTGACCCGTACCCATCTTGTTGTGGAGTACCGGGCCCTGTAATGTGGTTTATAAATTATTTTCTAAAAACCTTACTACATTTTCAAAGGGATTTATGGTTTTTATTTGATATATGATATTCTGTTATGAGTTTGGCCCCCAGAGCATATATATATTGCCTGTGTGATTCTGCTCATTTTGGCCTGGGGAGCCCGTGATATAATTGCCTGTGATGTGAGCTACGGAATTTAGAGCAGAATCCGTAAGCTTTTTGTGCTTCGGGGCAGAAATTTCAGGGGAGACTCTGCCCGATTTTTCCTTGAAATATAGCTATCTTAATTTATGATTAAAGTGATATAGAAATTGAAAGAATTGAGTTTGGAGTCAAAATGGGGGCGTTACGGCTTGATACGAATAATTGATAATCGTAACTATTGATGTATTAACTCTGATGGCAATAAAAGTGTTTTAAATTTCCGTACTATTTACTGCGTTGAGATGCATTTGAAGGCAAAGATTCTGGTTGTGTCACGGATGTCCGATGATGGGGATCTGGGGCGTTACACAACCACCCTAAACCCCCGATCCCCATCGCTCCTTCGACCCTCGTCCGTCCCCGTCATCGCCTTCATCACCGTATCCGTCTCCTCTCCATCATCATCGCCGTCGCTCGCCCCCGTCCTCACCATTAACCACCAAACCCAATCACCGAAGTTTTTTGTCGCCATATCTTCATCTCCGTCGCCCTATTCCATCGTCGTGCCCGTTCATCGTCTTCGTCGTCATCGCTGCGCCTGTGCACCCCCCTAGTGTCGCCGTCCAGGCCCCGATCGTTGTCGTGTCGTCGTCCCCTATTTTCAACCGCGAAAACAGAGTTATCTCGCCGGAGTTGTGTCGCCGCCGTCGCTTCCCGACCGTGGTCATGACGTCGCTCCGCCACCGCAGTCGTCGCCGTTGCAGTCATCACGTTGCCAGTCCGCCACTCTCTCTCTCTCTCTCTCTCTCTCTCTCTCTCTCTCTCTCTCTCTCTCTCTCTCTCTCCGTCCGCTGTCGAGACGTTGAAGATGCGCCGTGATTCGTCAAGAACGCTGTTCGCTGTTTGGCCGCATCGGATCCGAAGTCATTGTCCCCTGTTCGGTCCAGATCTGGTGTGAGCTCGAGATCTGATTGGTGGTTTTCGCTGTTTCGTGTTCTGCCACGCCCGATCCTATCTTCGTTGTTCGCTGTTTTGGTTGGATCCGGTGTGAGGTAGTGGATCTGATTGGTTGGAATTGGTGTTTCGTGTTCTGTATGCACCAGATCCGAGCTTGGTGTTCTACGTTCTGTTCTGATCCAGTGTGTGGGATTTGCTCTAGGATCTCGCTATTACGGTTGATTCTTCGTGCAATTTTGGGAGATTTTTGCCGGGATTCTGATCCCGTTATTCTATTTTATTAATATCTGCAAATACAGACAAGTCTCTTCTTGAACCTTTTTTATTTATTTGTGTTCAAGATTTCTTTGATCTTCTGCAAGTAGATCCTGTCATTTTATTTATCAAAAACTGCTTTGATAATTCCGTTAAGATTATCGAGGGTTCACACGAGCTAACCCGACATACTCTTAACATCGTGCTTCTCTTCGATCTAAACCTAATCCCCAATGTTTCATGCATTTGCACAATAAACAACTAGATTCATGCATAGGATTACTTGTTGACTTGGACATTGGAATTGAACATGCTAGAATTGAACTTAATTGATGAATTGACACCGTGACCATGATAAATGCATCTTAAACCTTAGAAATTTGCATGTTGACACCTAGGATTGCTTTGATTACCAATTTGCATGCTATATGTGACTGTGTGAATTATTTGTTAACTTTTTATATTAATTTGATTTCTGGACTACTGTATGTTTCACTTTAAATCAGATTTTGAGCCTTATTAATGACATAATTTGGAAGAACTTACTGAAC
Source organism: Hemerocallis citrina (assembly GCA_017893485.1). Lineage (NCBI taxonomy): Eukaryota > Viridiplantae > Streptophyta > Magnoliopsida > Asparagales > Asphodelaceae > Hemerocallis > Hemerocallis citrina. Next base: position 251,888,958 of record CM030363.1, on the reverse strand, counting down.
ATAAAATGTAGCCCTTGATGTCTAGATAATTTTTCCCTACTCTAGATTTAAATTCCAATTTGCCATCTGTTGGATATCAGTACTTTACTGCAACTGTGATAGTAATTGCAGACTCATAATTTCATGCGTATTCTGCTGTTATTTATTTTATTTGACCCTGTTATCAGTAGAGGAAAAATATGAAATAATTTATGATGAACCTAGACATGTATTGCTACTTCCCTGAATTTTTTAGATTTTAATAATGAGTTTTCAGACCCAAAATAATTAATGGAACATAACCTACTGCATGCTGACTAAACTTAAAACCTGATTTGATTAGAACTTTCAATCTAGTTCCCATGACTTTTATGTACCTTAATTATACTCGTTGGAACCGTATGGAAGTCTACTTTCCAGATCTTCCAGCGGATTCAGTTTTGCTAGTGTGTAGTAACCCTGACCCATGATTTATTATAGCAAGGTCATGCTGTCATGATTTTGTGAAACGTGTTAAATGATGTGTTTTGCTTCATGCTTTGTTTGTAGCGCTTAGAATTAGTCACACATAGTAGTACATAACATTGACACCCTCTTGCATGCTCACATAGGATGAAAAATAAACTATTAATAAGCCGGGGTTATTATGGGTAGGCTTGGTAGTGAACAATCGGAAAATGTACTTGTTACCGCTAAATCTGGTGTGGGGGTAAACAGACAGAATTTGTGAGTTCGAGGAAAACCTGAATAACAAAACCAAACCTGATCCGTCGGAGATTGATCGTTGACTCCCGCCGTTAACCTGCAAAAAGTGCGAGACACCGGGGGGGGATCCCGGCGACGCACCCTCCGACGCTCAAGTCAGTAATCAGAAATGATTAAGAAAGAGCGTAAATTGAGAAAATACTGATTACCTCTTAATGGAGATGGATGGGGGGTATTTATAGGCGTCTTAGGGATCAAATTAGGAATGTAATCCCCGTGATTAGATAAAGAATATTCCTCGTAGTCAGATAAGGTATGTAATCTGATAAGGTATATCCCCTGTAATCAGTTAAGGAATTTTAATCCCCAAATCCCAGCGAAAAGGTAGATGTCCATCAGGGCCGTTGATCGTGTTTAATCAGGGATCCTGACTCTGTCTTGTTGGATTGGGAGCGCAGCGGGTTGAGATCCGCGCCCTCTTGCTGGCGGATCCATTCGCGGATCATTGGGCCCTAAGAGGGCAGATCCAATACCCGTTTTGGTCCTCTTGTGGGCGAAATTACCGTTTTACCCTCAGATCTCAAGATTCGTGCCTGATTTGGACGGTTCCGATTAAATCCCATTTTTAGCCATATCACGAGCCCCCCACTCCTAAAGGCTGAGCTTGATCGGCCTTTGAGGAGTAGTCTAGCTGTTTTTTAATGGTTGGTAGAGTTGTGTCGGAGCCCAAATGGAAGGTTTTGAATCTTGAGGGAGATAGCTTGGTGATTTTTCAAGCGGATTGAACTCTGAGTCGCCCCCGAGCTCTTATGGTCGTGTGGTGTTCTTGCAGGGATATCCGATTAACTTTGCAAAGTGTCAATTCGTCATTCGGTGGCCTTGTATACTTGGAGCACGCTTTAGACCCCCCTAGAGTTCGCTAGTGAAGGGGCCGAGGTCCACATGCGGTTCGGCGAGCTCTTCCAGAGAGGGAAGCGAGTTCGGCAGGACTGCGAGCGTCAGGAGCGAGTTCGGTGGTCCGCCGAACTTGTTTTTTCCCTATAACAGGGTCGGTGCCACGAACGCTCGGCAGGGGTGCCGAACCTGTTTTTTTCCTACAAGAGGGTCGGTGCCACGAACGCTCGGCAGCGGTGCCGAACCGGTTTTTTTCCTATAAGAGGGTCGGTGCCACGAACGCTCGGCAGCGGTGCCGAACCGGTTTTTTCCCTATAACAGGGTCGGTGCCACGAACGCTCGGCAGCGGTGCCGAACCGGTTTTTTTCCTATAAGAGGGTCGGTGCCACGAACGCTCGGCAGCGGTGCCGAACCGGTTTTTTCCCTATAAGAGGGTCGGTGCCACGAACGCTCGGCAGCGGTGCCGAACCTGTTTTTTCCATATAACAGGGTCGGTGCCACGAACGCTCGGCAGCGGTGCCGAACCTGTTTTTTCCATATAACAGGGTCGGTGTTACGAATGCTCGGCCGTGGGTGCCGAGCGTGACTTTTTCCCCTATAACAGGGTCGGTGTCACGAATGCTCGGCTTTGGGTGTCGAGCGTGACTTTTTCCCCTATAACAGGGTCGGTGTCACGAATGCTCGGCAGTGGGTGCCGAGCGTGACTTTTTCCCCTATAACAGGGTCGGTGTCACGAATGCTCGGCTTTGGGTGCCGAGCGTGACTTTTTCCCCTATAACAGGGTCGGTGTCACGAATGCTCGGCAGTGGGTGCCGAGCATGACTTTTTCCCCTATAACAGGGTCGGAGTCACGAATGCTCGGCAGTGGGTGCCGAGCGTGACTTTTTCCCCTATAACAGGGTCGGTGTCACGAATGCTCGGCTTTGGGTGCCGAGCGTGACTTTTTCCCCTATAACAGGGTCGGTGTCACGAATGCTCGGCAGTGGGTGCCGAGCGTGACTTTTTCCCCTATAACAGGGTCGGTGTCACGAATGCTCGGCTTTGGGTGCTGATATGGTCAAAACAAGGGGTTCAATCGAGACCGTCCAAATGGGGCACGAATCCTACAGCTCAGGGACGAGACGGTAATTTCACATGCAAACGGGTCCGAAGCGGGTACTGGGTCTCCTTCTCACAGATCCAATAACCCGCAAACGGATCCACCACAGCTGGGCACGGGTTTCAACCCGCTGCCAACTCGATCCAGCAAGACACAATCAAGGTCCCTGATTAGATCTAAATCAACGGCCATGATTCACGTCAATCTTTACACTGGGATTTAGGGATTAAAATTCCTTATCTGATTACCAGAATATACCTTATCAGATTACTTTCCCAATCTGTTTACAAGGAGATTATTCTATATCAGACTACGCGGATTACATTCCAAAATTGTTCTCTAAGACGCCTATAAATACCCCCCACCCATCTCCATTAACAGGTAATCAATCTTTCTCTAGTCAAACGCTCTTTCATAATCAATTCCGGTTACTGACTTGAGCGTCGGAGGGTGCGTCGCCGGGAACAACCCCGGTGTCTCGCACTTTTTGCAGGTGCACGGCGGGAGCGACGATCAGAGTTCAACGGAACAGGTATACAGGTTCTCCTATTCAGTTTCCCCAAAGAACTCACAAATTCATCTGTTTGCCCCCACACCGAATTTAGCGGCAACAGATTGGCGCCGTCTGTGGGAAACTAACGAATAGAGACCTCTCCTCTTCCCGGTGAACAGGTTTTCTCCAGCCATGCCGCCTCGCAAAGTCAGATCTAGGGGCTCCAATCGAGCGCCCATCCCTGACCAGCAGGAAGTCCTTCCTGATCCCACTCAACAACAAGGGCAGCTCCCTCCTACCGTGGAAGAGCCGCTCCAGCGAAACCCTCCACATCCTGATCCGAAGGGGCCTAACCCCCAGAAACAGCCTCTTCATCCAGAGAACATACCCAACCACACTGCCTCCAGTGCCTCCATGGCCTCCCATCATCCCCGAGCCTCTGGTCGCCACGATGCCCATCCCAGACGCCCGGAGGATAAGGACCTTCGTCACCATCTGGACGAAAAGCGGGCTCGGGGAGAAGCCTCCCACCAAGAACGATCCCCCCGACACCGGGGACACAGGGGATCCCCCGCCCGAAGAGGGAGAAAAGACTCCCCCGATCACTACCGAGGGAGGCACTCACCGGCAGGTCGGCAGCAGCATCGGAACAATGAGGCACCCATCACCCGTGCCGAGTTCCAGCAATTCCAAGCTATGGTACGACAGGCCCTCAATCTCCGTCAAAATCCCAATGAGCCAAGGGCCCCCTCCCCTCGTCCGGTCCGGAGCCCTCGCCAACGTTCCCCTTCTCCTCGACCCGCTCCTACCAATTCCAGACCACCCCAAGTCCTCGTCGTTCCCGAAGCTACCGTCGCCGCAGCCCTCGCTCCCCATCCTACGAAGACGAGTCCCGTGGCTCGGCAGATCACCGCCGGAGAGATAACACCATGAACCGCCGCCTGAACGAGGTGGAAAAACTCTTGGGACGGATAAACCGGGAAGAAGAACTCAGGGGGAGGACCCTCCGTCCTAGCCAACCCCCGTTCTCCCGGACCATAGTGGATACTCCTGTTCCCTTCGGTTTCAAACCTCCCCAGTTCGAGAACTACACGGGAGAGACCGATCCGGTTGACCACATCGAAGGCTTTAAGACTTTGATGCTCCTCCATCAAGCGTCCGACGCCCTCCTCTGCAAAACATTCCCTGCAACTCTGAAGGGCCCAGCTCGAGAATGGTACTCTCGCCTTGCCCCGGCGTCAATATTCTCCTTTGAACAGTTCGAGACCCTGTTCATCACCCACTTCGTCAGCAGCCGAAGGGCCGAGAAGACCAGCATTTCCCTGTTGCACCTCCGTCAGCAGAAGGGGGAGAGATTGAGGGACTACGTGAAGAGGTTCACAGCCGAGGCCAGAACTATCGCATCCCTCGACCAATCCGTTGCTACCGCGGCGTTCCAATCCAACATCCTAAATTCTAACCTCCGCTCCTCCCTCGCCAAAAAACCGCCACATGACTTTTCTGACCTCCTCCTCCGTACTGAAAAGTACATCCGAGCTGAAGAGGCCGAGGAACCGCCCAACTGGGAAGCAACCGCCTCCGGGTCTAAGAGGAAGGGAACGGAAGAAGAGGGACCCAAAAAGTTTCAGAAGGATAATGCTGGCCAGCGCCGGCCTCCCCCTAGATTTGAAAAATTTACTCCCCTCACCACAAACATCTCCGCCATTTTCATGGAAGTCGAAAAAGAAGGGGTCCTGCCTCCAGCTCCAAAGATGAACACCCCAGCCAAAAGGAGGGATAAAGACAAATGGTGCCGTTATCACCGGGACCATGGGCATGACACCAACGACTGCCGGGCTCTGAGAAACGAGATCGAAGCCCTCATCCAGAGGGGGCAGCTGGCGAGGTTTGTAAGAAAGGACGGGGCCGAACTTCCTCCCCAGCCTCGGGGGGCTAACAAACGTCCAGGACGGGAAGAGACGCCAGAATTCGAGGAAGAGCGAGTCCTCCACCTTATCCATGGGGGTCCAATGGGGGGCTCCTCGAACTCTTCTCGGAAAGCTTTTATTAGGGAAGTAAATTCTGTCCGGGCCACCCCTCCCCCCAAAGGGCTCGGAGTGCCCGTCACCTTCTCTGACGACGATCTCGAGGGCGTCCGCACCCCTCATTGCGACGCACTCGTCATCAACCTTCACATGGCCAATTTCAAAGTCGAAAGAATCTTAGTGGATAACGGGTCCTCCGTTAACATCCTATTCCTCGATGCTTTTAAGGGGCTGAAGCTCTCCCGAGACAGACTGAAGCCCGCCGGGTATACGCTCCATGGGTTCACGGGGGTGCCGGTGACGATCGAAGGGGTGATTACCCTCGATGTCACAGCAGGCAAAACTCCTACTACCCGCACGGAGTCGATGGATTTCATGGTTGTAGATGTCCCAGCGGCCTACAACGTCATTTTGGGTCGCCCCGGCCTAGCCGCCCTCGAGGCCGTCCCTTCGGCCTATCATCTCAAAATGAAATTCCCCACTCGGGCTGGAGTGGGAGAAGTTAGGGGCAATCAGGAACAGGCCCGCAAGTGTTACATGACCTCCACGCTCGGACCCGTCCTCTCCTTAGAAACACTCGAGATTCCACAAGATGCTGCTCGGCCGACCCCCGAGCCAGTCGATGAGCTGGAGGAAATACTCTTCTCGGAGCAGGAGCCGACCCGTAAGTTCTATGTCAGCAAGGCACTCCCGTCCGCCCTACATTCAAATATTGTGAAATGCATCCGAGCCAACCGGGACCTCTTCGCATGGTCAGCAGCGGACATGCCCGGTATCTCCGAAGAACTCTTGGTCCATCGCCTCAGCGTTGATCCGGGGTCCAAACCGGTCCAGCAGAAGAGGCGCAAGTTCGCCCCCGAGCGCCAGCTCGCCATCAAAGAGGAGGTAGACAAACTGTTGAAAGCCCGATTCATACAGGAAGTGAATTATCCGGAGTGGTTGTCCAACGTAGTCATGGTGAAGAAATCCAATGGGACATGGAGAATCTGTATTGATTTCACTGACCTCAACAAGGCCTGCCCTAAAGATCCCTTCCCTCTGCCGAGCATCGACACTCTGATTGACGCAACCTCGGGACATGAGCTCCTCAGCTTCATGGATGCTTTCTCGGGTTACAATCAGATAAGGATGTTCCCCCCGGATATTCCGAAGACGTCTTTTGTAACGGACCAAGGACTCTATTGTTACCGAGTCATGCCGTTCGGCCTGAAGAACGCAGGGGCAACGTATCAACGTCTCGTCAACAAGGTATTCCAGGCCCAGATTGGTCGGAACATGGAAGTCTACGTGGACGACATGCTTGTGAAAAGCATCCGAGGCGTTGACCATGAGACCGACCTCCAAGAAGCGTTCGATGTTTTGAGAAAGCACAATATGAGACTCAACCCGAACAAGTGTGCGTTCGGCGTCTCATCGGGCAAGTTCCTCGGCTTTATGGTCAGCCAACGAGGAATAGAGGCAAATCCGGAGAAGATCAGGGCCATACTAGACATGGCCCCGCCCAGAAACGTCAAAGAAGTTCAGAAACTGACAGGTCGTTTAGCCGCCATTGGGCGCTTTTTGTCGAAGTCCGGAGAGAAATGCCTCCCGTTCTTCAAAGCCCTGAGGGGGACTAAGGGGTTCGAGTGGGGGCAGCCGCAACAAGATTCCTTCGACCAGCTTAAAGCTTACCTCGTCAACCCGCCTCTGCTCAGCAAACCCATACCAGGCGAACCCCTCTACCTCTACTTGGCAGCCTCGGAACAGACACTAAGTGCGGTCTTAGTCAGGGAAGAAGATAGAACTCAAAAGCCCATTTACTACGTCAGCAAAGTGCTCCGGGACGCCGAGCTCCGGTACCCGAAAATTGAGAAAATAGCCTACGCCCTGATAATGGCTGCAAGAAAGCTTCGGCCATACTTCCAGTCTCATTCGGTGGTCGTCCTTACCGACCAGCCGTTGAAACAGATCCTTCACAAGCCAGAGACTTCCGGCCGCCTCATGAAGTGGTCGATCGAGCTGAGCCAACATGATATTACTTATCAGCCTCGGACCGCAATCAAGGCGCAGGCGCTGGCCGAATTCATAGTTGAGACGACTATCCCCGACTCCGAGCAGACGACGAAGGGACCGCCTGTCTGGTCTGTATATGTCGATGGATCCTCTTGCAACGAGGGGAGCGGGGCTGGAGTCATCCTGGCGGGCCCAGACGACTTTGTCCTTCAATATTCCCTCCGGATAAACTTTAAAGCCTCGAATAACGAAGCCGAATACGAGGCACTCATAGCCGGCCTCGGGATGGCCCGAAACGCAGGGGCGCGACGCCTGCGGATCTTCAGCGACTCTCAATTGGTCGTCAACCAGGTCCTCGGCGAATATGAAGCCCGCGATGACAGAATGGTAAAGTACTTGGCCAAAGTGAAGAGCCTCATGGCGCTCTTCGACGAGGCCCTCATCCGAAGAATCCCCAGAGAGGAAAATGCCCAGGCCGACGCCCTGTCCAAACTAGCTTCCTCATCCCTGCAAGGCCTCGAACAAACCGTTCTGATAGAAGTCCTCCTCAAGCCCAGCATAGAGGACGAGGTTTTCAATTCCGTCGAAACACTGCCGCTCCCCCTCGAAGACAATTGGATGAAGCCCCTCGTCGAGTTTTTAAGAGACGGACTCCTACCAAGGGATCCGAAGGAAGCCCGAAAGATAAGGACCCGGGCCGAGCGTTACATAATGGTCGAAGGCGTTCTGTATAAGCGCTCCTTCACCCAGGTGGATGGTCGACCCTACCTAAGATGCCTCTCCCCCGGACAAGCCGATTACGCCCTGCAAGAGCTCCATGAGGGCATCGGCGGAGCCCACTCCGGCTCCAGAGCCTTGGCACGTAAAGTGTTAAACTACGGGTATTACTGGCCCACTCTCCTACGGGACGCCGAACGACACGTTCGACAATGCACCTCCTGTCAGAAGTATTCCGACATCCGACGCCTTCCACAAGCACCACTCTCCTCCTTGTCGAGTCCGATCCCCTTTGCAATGTGGGGGATGGATCTACTCGGGCCATTTCCACCGGCCCCCGGACAGTTGAAGTTTCTAGTCGTGGCAGTCGACTATTTCTCGAAATGGGTCGAGGCCGAGCCCCTGGCTACAATTACCGAACATAGAGTCGTCCAATTCTTCTGGAAAAGTGTAATCTGTCGTTTCGGTGTTCCCCGAGTCGTAGTTACGGATAACGGTACGCAGTTCGCTGGAGCTGCCTTCCGAGCCTTATGTCAAGACCTAGCTATACAGCACCGCTTCTCCTCAGTCTCTCATCCCCAGTCAAATGGCCAAGCCGAGAATGCCAACCGACAGATCCTCTCCGGCATCAAGAAGAGACTCGACAAATGCTCCAAGGGATTGTGGGTCGATCAGCTGCCCAATGTGTTGTGGAATTACCGAACCACGAAGCGGATCCCGACGGGCGAGAGTCCGTTCAATCTCACCTATGGGTCCGAGGCCCTCATCCCACTAGAAGTTGGAATACCCTCTCCTCGCCTGATTGCCTTCGAAGAAGAACAGAATGCCAGGGAGCTCAGAACGAGCCTAGATTTGGTAGACGAGATTCGGGAAAGAGCCGCCATACGGCAGCAAGGTTACCGAAGAAGAATCGAACTCGCCTACAACAAACGGGTCCGCCCAACCGACTTGAAAGAGGGGGACCTGGTCCTCCGAAAGCTGGCCATTTCGTTCCCCGGACAGAAGAGCAAATTGGCCCCAAATTGGGAGGGACCATACAAAGTATCCAAAGTGATCCGCCCCGGTGCGTACAAGCTAGAAGACCTTGAGGGTAGAGAAATTCCCAGGACTTGGAACGCCGACCATCTTTTGAAATACCTAGAGAAGGCAACCCCGCCTATCTAAGTAACTCGAGATGTCGGGCAACCACTCCTGCTACTAGTAATTTTTCCTTTGTTCTTTTTCATTGTAATAAACGGCTAGCGACTTTAGAAGCAGCCGACCATTAGATATTAATAAATAAATAAAGTTTTTCTTTACATTATCGCGTACTTCCGCCTCTAATTCCCTTATCAGACAATGGTTCGGAGTCCAGCACTCGGCTCGACTCTTCCTACTCGGCCCGTCCTCAGACGGGCCGGGGGCAGATCGCCGTTCGAAATTGCTCCTGCAGCCGTTGAATGGATCGGAGTCCAACACTTGGCTCGATTTTGCTTCGCAAATCCGCTCCTAAGCGGACTAGAAGTAACTCGCCATTCGAAACTGCTCCTGCATCTCTCAAACTTATCACACAATGGTTCGGAGTCCAGCACTCGGCTCGACTCTTCCTACTCGGCCCGTCCTCAGACGGGCCGGGGGCAGATCGCCGTTCGAAATTGCTCCTGCAGCCGTTGAATGGATCGGAGTCCAACACTTGGCTCGATTTTGCTTCGCAAATCCGCTCCTAAGCGGACTAGAAGTAGCTCGCCATTCGAAACTGCTCCTGCATCTCTCAAACTTATCACACAATGGTTCGGAGTCCAGCACTCGGCTCGACTCTTCCTACTCGGCCCGTCCTCAGACGGGCCGGGGGCAGATCGCCGTTCGAAATTGCTCCTGCAGCCGTTGAATGGATCGGAGTCCAACACTTGGCTCGATTTTGCTTCGCAAATCCGCTCCTAAGCGGACTAGAAGTAACTCGCCATTCGAAACTGCTCCTGCATCTCTCAAACTTATCACACAATGGTTCGGAGTCCAGCACTCGGCTCGACTCTTCCTACTCGGCCCGTCCTCAGACGGGCCGGGGGCAGATCGCCGTTCGAAATTGCTCCTGCAGCCGTTGAATGGATCGGAGTCCAACACTTGGCTCGATTTTGCTTCGCAAATCCGCTCCTAAGCGGACTAGAAGTAGCTCGCCATTCGAAACTGCTCCTGCATCTCTCAAACTTATCACACAATGGTTCGGAGTCCAGCACTCGGCCCGTCTTCAGACGGGCCGGGGGCAGACCGCCGTTCGAAATTGTTCCTGCAGCCGTTGAATGGATCGGAGTCCAACACTTGGCTCGATTTGGCTTCGCAAGTCCGCTCCTAAGCGGACTAGAAGTAGCTCGCCATTCGAAACTGCTCCTACATCCCTTAAACTAATCTAACGACCGGATCCTTCCTCCGGCTCGACTCTATCTCTCCGACTCGTCCTTAAAGGGTCCGGAACCCGTCCCGACCGTAGACTGTGCCGAGCTGACGAGGTACCGACCCTCGTTTTGGGAAAAAATCACCCCGAGGTCAACTCGCCGTTAGATCCTATCAAATTGTGTGCCAAAGCGTGATGAGTGGATCCAGTAGTGCCACGTGCCCACAAAACGACAAGATAACGTTTTCTTGGTACTCGTGCCTGCCTCTGGATTCGTGCCCCCATCCGACGGTTATGGACACCCCACGTCGATCGGCACCAAGAGCCGAACGGCGGAGTCAGAACAACACATTGTTGGAGAATTCGTTTCGGCCATCAATTGTGCCGAGCTGACGAGGTACCGACCCTCGTTTTGGGAAAAAATCACCCCGAGGTCAACTCGCCGTTAGATCCTCTCAAATTGTGTGCCAAAGCGTGATGAGTGGATCCAGTAGTGCCACGTGCCCACAAAACGACAAGATAACGTTCTCTTGGGACTTGTGCCTGCCTCTGGATTCGCGCCACCATCCAACGGTTGTAGACACCCCACGTCGACCGGCGTCAATAGCCGAGCGACAGGATCAGAATTGCGACAAAAGACTCGACGAACAGCCAATAGAAGACACTTCGGATAAATCGACCCCAATTTTATTAATGACTTGGACGAGTTTACAAAAAGATTACTACAGCGAGTTCAACAAAATATTAGAAGGCATGACCCGCTCATTTCCTCCGAGGAAGGGGGACACTCCGGTTCAACGACACTTTGGGTCGGCGCTTCTTAGCCTCCGAGCTCGTCTCCAGGCCGACGAACCGGGACGCCCCTTCGCCGCTGAGCCTCACAGTTGCCCCAACCGAAGCGCCACTTGAAGACACCGCCACACCACTTTGTGCATCGGCGGCTGACGCCCCGATGAGGGGAGTCCGGGACGCCGCTTGGTAGAACGTGATACCTCGCTCGATCTCTTCGCGGGTACAGGAGGTGCTCCGGACGTTGGCCCTAACCGGCTGAGGCTTGAGCCGAGCGACCTCCTCCTCCAATTCGACGATCCGGTCCTTCAGCGCCTCGTCCCTCACGACAATTTTGAACCGAGGAAGCTTCGCCGACCCAGGGTATTCGGCACTGTCAGATATGACACGACGCAGATGGGTCACCTCGATACTCTTGTCGACTGTCACCCTTTGCAAATGCTCGACCTTCTTCACGAGCTCATCTCGTTCGGCCAAAACAGAAGCCAATTCTTCTTCCTTAGCAAATAGCTCGGCTTCGGCTATCCGCAAGTGGTACACTTCGGCCAACAGATCCCCGTTCTTCATCTCCATATTGTACAGCATCCTCCTCGTCAGGTCGATCTCGCCCTCAAGGCGTTTCACGAGAGATAGATGGAACAGCTCTACTTGTCGCCGAGCCATCGTAGTGACGGGGGCCTACCCTACCACCGAACCAAACACTTAGACAATTTCAAAGACAAAACGTTTTTTCATTTATCAAAAAGCGGTGGCCAGTCCGCAAAAGGCGTTACAAAGCTCGGAAGAAAAAGCAGAACAGAAACTACAAAAAGATTAACGAAAGAATCAAGGGTCCACCTGCGTCTCCGCTCCCACCCCGGACGCATCGACGGGCGGTCCCTCGATCTCTCCCTTAGCCGGGTCATCCTCTCCCCCTCCGTCTTCGCCTTCGACCTCGTCCTCGGCATCCCCCTCCTCGTCGTCCACGGGCGACCCGGGCCACAGTCGATAACCGACTCGCTCGAAGCCGGGGACACGAGCCTGGACATGGTCCAGGGCCGTCTGGTAGGATCGCTCCATGTTCTCAGCCATATGTTTCTTCGCCTCTGCCTCAATCTCGGCTTCGACCTCCGCCCGGATCCTCGCGGCCTGCGCTTCCCTCTCCGCCTTCTCGTCGGCCAAGGACTTCAATGCCGCGGCAAGATCTTGGGCGGCCTTGGCAGCTTTGGCGGACTCCGCTTCGAGGCCCTCCTTCGCTTTCTTCAGGTCGGCGGTAAGGTCGGCCACCCGAACGTCCAGAGCCTCGGCCCGCCTCTGCTCGGCCTCGAGATCCTTGACCGCCCGGACCTTCGCCAGCCTGTCTTTCTCGCTGGCGGACTTCAGCTCCTTCTCCTGTGCGGCGAACGCCTCCATGAGATGGCCGAAGTGAACGGTGGCCTACGAAGACAACGATAAGTACGAAGTACGCACCGAGTAACAAACTTGAAGAAATTTGCGAACACTTACCGAAACAAGCCCCCGGGCGACTTCGTAAGTGTCGTCGCCGACCCTCCCCGCATTCAGCGCGGCCTTATCCTTCGGGGTCGCCAAGTGTTTGACGACCTGCATTGACATCTGCGAGTTGCCGAGGAAACCATCATGATTCCTCACCAGCCAGTTCGGCACAAACAACTGCTTGTGCTGCTCGGTCAGGATTTCCTCGGCATTCTGAGTCAATGGGGGAAGCTCGAGCGCCAGCGCCGCATTGACATCAAAGACACCCTCGTTCACGGACGGGGCGACAGGGGCCGAGGTCTCCTCCACCACCACTACCTCCGAAGGCACCTCGGTAGCCGGGGGAGGCGGAGCAACGTTAGTGGCGACCGCGGGCTGAACACCCGAAGACGCACCCTCGGCCGCCCTCTTCCTTTTTCTGGTCCCGGTCAGCTTGGACCTATCGGCCATCATAGCTTTAAAGTCAATCTTCATCGACTCTGCATCAACAAAAAAAAAAAGGGGGAGAAAACCGAATCAAAACAGACGAATTGAAGACTTAGAAAAAAAAAAAATGAATGAGATGTCAAGAGCGTACTCGGGTCGATGGGGCTTAGTCCGGACCCGAACAACACCTCTTCGGTCAACTCCCTCCAACTCAGTACCGGAAGGGCCGTGATCCTCCTCGCTACCTCCTCCTCGGCCTCAGATAGTGCGGGGTCGCCCCGCGCAAATTTCGGCACTTCCACCTTCCACCGGGACGGAATGTGCCAAATCGCTTCGCCCCTTACGATAAAATACTTCTCCCTCCAACCCTTAAGAGAGTCGGGATTCTCTACAATCTTAACACCTCTCCTCGGCCCCAAATAGTACCGGTACTCCGAGCCGTGTTGCTTGTTTATCCGATAGAGGCCCCGGAAAACTGACAGATCCGGCGCTACCTCGGCTCGGTGACACTGAAGCAAGAATGCGTTCACATGACGCCAAGTGTTTGGACTGAACTGAGTAGGGGCGAGACAATACCAGCCGAGGATCTGAAGTATGAAAGGGTGCAGCGGAAAACGCAGTCCCGCGTTCAAGGAGTCGACGTCAAACATGCACATGTCCGACGAAGGCAACTTAGTGTTTGCTCGCACCCCGGGGCCAGCGACCATCAGCTTGTACTCCGACGGGATAGCGAAAGCCTTCCTGATCCGAAGAAGATCCTTCTCGGTCAACGACGAAATGAGCTCGTCAGCTTCGGAGGGATGGAACGGATTAGGCTCCTCGACGATCTTCGACTTTCCGTAGATCGCTTTCTCCAGAAGATCACCCTCGTACTGCCTGACTCCCGAATGCCCGGACAGGACGGAAGGATATTGTCCTATCTCGGGAGCTCGTTTCGGGTTCTCCACAATCACCCCCACTATGGGGGGCGGGGTCTCCCCTGTCCTCTTCTTCTTCCCGACCCTCGACTCGACAGCCAGCGGTTCGGCCATCTGCTTCCCCTTCCTGCGAGCTTCCGCCCTACTCCTCTCCCCGGCGCCATCACCGCCCGAGGACGAGGCACCACTACCCGAGCTTACCCTTGACATCCTTTGAAAAAGCTAAGGCAAAGACAAACTAACCTTTGAAGTGACGTTCACGGTCGGAGAATGCTCGCCTGAAATCGCCTGGCCCACGCGACAGCTAACGACAACACCGTGGAGCAAGAGCGCCGCTAGCAGAGGACTTAGAGAACAAAAGTGAATTCGTAGAGTGAAAAGTGAGAAATGAGCTCATGGGTGAAGGATTGGTAACTTATAACCTCAACTGATAACGGGCCTCCTTGGGAATCCAAAAGGCCCACTAAGAATCCCAAACGCCCTACAAGAGAGAGGCGGCGGTATGAGAGGGGTGGCGGAACTCCCCAAAAAACACAAGTTGCGACTCGGCCACCGGTCTAATGAGCCGAGCTATCGAACGAAACGCTCAGTGACCGAGCCACCGAGTTCGCCCAAAAATACCCGATTCCGCGCCCGGCAAACAGCGCGAGGTATGCAGACCGAGGTGACGAGATACCGACCCTCGTTTTTGGCAAAAAATCCTCCCGAATCAAAATCACCGTCGGATCTCTCCAAAATTCGCGTCAGAATCTGATGAACGGTTCAGATTGCGCCACGCCCACAAAACGACAAGATAGCGTTTTCTCGTGATCTGAACCCCATCCTCGTGATGCGTGCCCAGATAAACGGCCCAGATCTTGCCACGTCCACAAAACGACAAGATAGCGTTTTATGGGGATCCACGCCAAAGATGGACGGCCTAGATGATGCCACGTACCTCGGATGCTCCGAACCGAGGCACCGACCCTTCCAACCAGGTCGCCGACCCCCCAAGCCGCGGCACTACGCACCCGGGCCGTGGTGCTGGGGTACCGACCCTTCCAACCGGGTCGCCGACCCCCCTAGCCGCGGCGCTACGCATCCGGGCCGTGGTGCTGGGGTATCGACCCTTCCAACCGAGTCGCTGACCCCCCTAGCCGCGGCGCTACGCATCCGGGCCGGGGTGCTGAGGTACCGACCCTCGTTTTTGGGAAAAAATCCTTCCGACCCTCAGGAGCCGTTGGATCTCATAGGAAAGCGCGCTCGTCATGATGGACGACCCAGGTCTTGCCACGTCCACAAAACGACAAGATAGCGTTTTATGGGGATCCACGCCAAAGATGGACGGCCTAGATGATGCCACGTACCTCGGATGCTCCGAACCGAGGCACCGACCCTTCCAACCAGGTCGCCGACCCCCCAAGCCGCGGCACTACGCACCCGGGCCGTGGTGCTGGGGTACCGACCCTTCCAACCGGGTCGCCGACCCCCCTAGCCGCGGCGCTACGCATCCGGGCCGTGGTGCTGGGGTATCGACCCTTCCAACCGAGTCGCCGACCCCCCTAGCCGCGGCGCTACGCATCCGGGCCGTGGTGCTGAGGTACCGACCCTCGTTTTTGGGAAAAAATCCTTCCGACCCTCAGGAGCCGTTGGATCTCATAGGAAAGCGCGCTCGTCATGATGGACGACCCAGGTCTTGCCACGTCCACAAAACGACAAGATAGCGTTTTATGGGGATCCACGCCAAAGATGGACGGCCTAGATGATGCCACGTACCTCGGATGCTCCGAACCGAGGCACCGACCCTTCCAACCAGGTCGCCGACCCCCCAAGCCGCGGCACTACGCACCCGGGCCGTGGTGCTGGGGTACCGACCCTTCCAACCGGGTCGCCGACCCCCCTAGCCGCGGCGCTACGCATCCGGGCCGTGGTGCTGGGGTATCGACCCTTCCAACCGAGTCGCCGACCCCCCTAGCCGCGGTGCTACGCATCCGGGCCGTGGTGCTGGGGTACCGACCCTTCCAACCGAGTCGCCGACCCCCCCTAGCCGCGGTGCTACGCATCCGGGCCGCGGTGCTGAGGTACCGACCCTCGTTTTTGGAAAAAATCCTTCCGACCCTCAGGAGCCGTTGGATCTCGTAGGAAAGCGCGCTCGTCATGATGGACGTCCCAGATCTTGCCACGTCCACAAAACGACAAGATAGCGTTCTATTGGGATCCCCGCTAAAGATGGACGGTCTAGATGGTGCCACGTACCTCGGATGATCCGAACCGAGGTACCGACCATTCGAACCAACTCGCCGACCCCTCGAACCGCGGCGCAACGCATCCGGGCCGGGGTGACGGAGTGCCGACCCTCGTTTTTGGGAAAAAATCCTTCCGAGGAGCAGGAGGCGTCTGATCGTTCCGAAATTCGCGCTCCATCTTGATCGAGGGCCTAGATGATGCCACGCCATAAATAGGTATTAAAAATTGGTTTTTATTTATTTAAATCGGTTTATTTATTTAAAAAATTGCGAAAAATCGCTAAAAATTCGGGAAAATTAGCTAAAAATTCCAGGAAATAATTAAAAATTCGGGGAATATTTCTAAGCCACCGAACGAGCAATTATTACCTAGAATACGCGGTTAAAGCCCCCGAACAATTAGCCAACACATCGCAAAATTAAATAAATCATCCGGAAAAATAGATAAAAACTCGACACAGCTTCGGAGCATCAAAGAAGGAGAAACTAGCCTACCCCCGTGCTCCAGGATTCAAAAATCACCCATTCGGACTGCGATACAGTCCCACCGACCACTGAGTTAGTCAAACTACTCCTCAAAGACTGACCACCCTCAGCCTTTAGGAGTGGGGGCTCGTGATATGGTCAAAACAAGGGGTTCAATCGAGACCGTCCAAATGGGGCACGAATCCTACAGCTCAGGGACGAGACGGTAATTTCACATGCAAACGGGTCCGAAGCGGGTACTGGGTCTCCTTCTCACAGATCCAATAACCCGCAAACGGATCCACCACAGCTGGGCACGGGTTTCAACCCGCTGCCAACTCGATCCAGCAAGACACAATCAAGGTCCCTGATTAGATCTAAATCAACGGCCATGATTCACGTCAATCTTTACACTGGGATTTAGGGATTAAAATTCCTTATCTGATTACCAGAATATACCTTATCAGATTACTTTCCCAATCTGTTTACAAGGAGATTATTCTATATCAGACTACGCGGATTACATTCCAAAATTGTTCTCTAAGACGCCTATAAATACCCCCCACCCATCTCCATTAACAGGTAATCAATCTTTCTCTAGTCAAACGCTCTTTCATAATCAATTCCGGTTACTGACTTGAGCGTCGGAGGGTGCGTCGCCGGGAACAACCCCGGTGTCTCGCACTTTTTGCAGGTGCACGGCGGGAGCGACGATCAGAGTTCAACGGAACAGGTATACAGGTTCTCCTATTCAGTTTCCCCAAAGAACTCACAAATTCATCTGTTTGCCCCCACACCGAATTTAGCGGCAACAGGTGCCGAGCGTGACTTTTTCCCCTATAACAGGGTCGGTGTCACGAATGCTCGGCAGTGGGTGCCGAGCGTGACTTTTTCCCCTATAACAGGGTCGGAGTCACGAATGCTCGGCAGTGGGTGCCGAGCATGACTTTTTCCCCTATAACAGGGTCGGTGTCACGAATGCTCGGCAGTGGGTGCCGAGCGTGACTTTTTCCCCTATAACAGGGTCGGTGTCACGAATGCTCGGCAGTGGGTGCCGAGTGTGACTTTTTCCCTTATAACAGGGTCGGTGTCACGAATGCTCGGCAGTGGGTGCCGAGCGTGACTTTTTCCCCTATAACAGGGTCGGTGTCACGAATGCTCGGCAGTGGGTGCCGAGTGTGACTTTTTCCCTATAACAGGGTCGGTGTCACGAATGCTCGGCAGTGGGTGCCGAGCGTGACTTTTTCCCCTATAACAGGGTCGGTGTCACGAATGCTCGGCTGTGGCTGCCGAGCGTGCAGACTTGTCGTTTATGTGAGTTTGTCTCTTCTGTGCGCCATTTGAATGTCTGACAATTCTGACAACTCTGACAACCCTGACAGATGGGACGCGCATTAAGTGCTGTGACCTCTGGGATTCCATCAGATGGGATAGCATTAAATGCGTCTCATGATTCGCTGCGGTTAACGAGGTGACGATTGGGATCGCTCCGCCGCTTGGTTTAGATGGGCCGGCCGTACAGGCCCATTAGCCTCGTGGGGCGTGTCCCCCTTCTATAAATCCTCAACCCCCCCCTCATTTCTCACTTCTCCTCTCATTTGCTCAGGCGTTCCTTAGTGTCTCAGACGAGTTTTTCCGGCACCGGCGTTTGTCTCAGGCGAGGTTTTTCGGCACTCCTTCCTTTCAAGGTAAATTTATAAGTTATGTCTGTAGCTTCTGTCTCAGATGAAGTCTCTTGGTCCGAGCCCTCCCTTCAAGGCGCCGAGGCCTCGTCTCCGAACCCGCCCAAGGGGAAGGTGTTCGGGAAGGATTCCATCGTCGAGGAGCCGAAGAGGATGGGGGAGTTCGGACAGCTACCGGGTCCGTTGACGGGTCTGCATAGGGTCAGGGAGCTCCCGAAGGACCAGGCCGAGCGGATTGTCCATGGGAGGGAGAGGACCTTCGAGGAGAATGAGGCGAGGGAGACAACGGAGGCGGATGACGCAGCGTCGATCCTTCGCGAGGAGGAGTTGGTGGCGATCCGGGATGCTTTTTTCTTCCCGGAGGAGTACGAAATCATGTTGCCGGGCCCCGGAGTTAGGGCCAATTCGCCGCTGCCAGTGACCATGTGTTGCTGGCCGGTGGATGCCTTTATCGCCGGCGCCCGGCTACCTCTCCACGCGTTCGCAATTACCGTGGTGAGCTGGTATGGGGTCTGCCCTATCCAGCTCATGCCGAACGCGTGGCGAGTGATTAATGGCTTCGTTCTTCATTGCCAGGCCGCGGGGATCGAACCGCAGCTGAACGTGCTTCGGACGATATACCGGCTCCACCAAGGGAACAAGTCGGAGTACCGGTATTATCTGACTCCGAGGCACGGCGGCAGGCTCGTGGTCTGCCCAGACTCTATCAAGCATTGGCGAGAGAAGTGGGTCGTCGTGCGGAGTCGAGAGGCCTGGCCGATCCCCACCAATTGGGCAGAGGGGGTGACCAAGAGGGCGACGGCGCTGCCGAGACTCTCAGTAGAAGAGGAAGGGGCGGTTCGGACTCTTCTCGACCGGCCGAAGTACGACTGGAAAGAGTTGACGGAAGACGTACTTTACAGGGGAGGGCTCGGCCGCGTAGATCCTAGTACGCGGCTTTTCGCCAAGTTCTCTTTTTTTGTACTTGTTGTCCTGTTCTTCTTTTGTGCTAATCATCATTTTTTTTTTATTTGATGTAGAATCTATGGACTACGAAGCGGTGTTGGCGCTCCGGGCTGGGCTCGCCAGTAAGGCGCCGAGGAAGCGGAAGAGGGTCGCGTCGAAGCTGCCCTCGACTTCGAAGGTGCCGAGGATTGCGGCACCCGACCAGGCGGTGGAGGTTGTTGACGACCCGGTCGTCACCGTGGCGGGGCCTTCGGCTACTGCTCCTGAGGGGGATTTCCCCATTGCCGCCGCGCTCGCCATGCCGACCCCGCCGCTAACCGTAGCAGGCGAGGAGCTCCTGACGGAGGAGCACAAGCGGATCCACATTCCGGACTGGCAGGTCCGGAGGCACGATGGGTTCCTCGGGAACTCGTTGGCGAGTATGCAGGCTGTCAAGCATCTCGCCACCCCGAAGGACCGTGCCGCCATGGACGCGGGGCGGCAGGGCGACGACGTGATCGAGATCGCTCATTCGGCGGTATCGGTAAGTCCCGAGTTCCCTTCATTCGTTTCATCTTGAATCACAAAAATTTTTTCCAACTCTCTGAGTTCTTCCTCTTTCCCTTGCAGATCGTCGTCCACTTCGGCCACCTCACCGAACGGCTGACCGCCCTCGAGAAGGAGCTGAAGCAGGAGTCCGACCAGGCTCGGAACGAGAAGGCTCGGATGTCGAACCAGCTCGACAAGCTCCGAGTCGAGCATGAAGGCCGGTCTGCGAGGATTCAGCACCTCGAGGCCGAAGTGAAGAGGCTGGAGGACGAGCTGCGTCGGGAGAAGGAGGGGTCGGCCAATCAGTTTGCCGAGGCCGAGGCGAAGCAGGCGGCGGCTGTGAAGGAGGTGGAGGACGCCACCTTGAAGAAGGCCCAGGGGTACCTCGCGCAGAACATGGCGAAGGCCTTCGCCACCGCCCTCGACCGGGTGCGAGAGGCGTACCCCGGGGTGGACGTCTCGGGATGGCGACTCTTCCCCGGACACGTCGAGGGCTTCGACCCCGAGTCCGAAGGGGAAGAGGAGGAGGAGGAGGAGGACGGCGTTGAGGCCGATGCCGGGGTTACTGGCGAGGTCCCGAGCGTCACGGCCACTCCACTGGCGGCGGCGTCTCCTTCGGCGAAGTCGACCCCTACTCCACCTCGTCGCCCGGGGAAAGAGGTCGAGCACTGATCCGCCTCTCCTTTTATTGTTTTTGGCTGTTTCTGCTTTTTTTTTACCGAACTTTGTAATGCCTAATAGCGGACTGGCCACCGCTTCTTTTGACGTAAATGAAATCAAAATTTTTGTAAGTGTTGGTGTTCGGAAATTTCTGTTTTATGCCCCCTCTTTTGCCGAACTGTCAAACTTTGTTTTTAGAGATGAAAATTTTTCCAAGTGCGGTGCTTCTGCCACGCTCAACGTTTTCGCTGATTGCTCCGATTTCTTTGCAGCTCATGGTGATCCCCCAAGGCGTCGAGCTTTCCTGCCCGGACGAGGAGGTTAAAGCCGAAGCCGGCCTAGGGGCGACGAGGCTGTGTCTGGCTAGGTGTAGGGAGAAACTTTATGAGGTCGAGCTCGGATTGCGCCGAGCCGAGAGCGAGAGGAAGCATCTCCAGCTCGTCCTTGGCCGGCGTGATATCGAGATTCGTCGTTTGGAAAGCCGAATCGCCGAGCTCATACCCGAAGGTGAACACTTGCCCACTGATTTCAGTAATGAGATTCGTGTTCAGTGCATTCGTCATAATTTGTCCAAAATAACAGCGGAGAAGGACGAGTTGCTCTCCGAGATACAGCATCTGCAGTCCGTAGAGGCGAAGCTCCGGAGTGAGGGCGAGGGGCTGACGGCCGAGGTGGCCAAGTTGACGACCGAACGAGTCGAGTTGACTGCTGAAGTCGAAGCGCTCAAGAGGGCGACGGTGGATAAAAGCATCGAAGTCACCCACCTTCGGCGCCTCGTCGCTAGTCGATCTGGAGTGCCGGACTCCGCGATACCCCCACGTTTTGAAGTCGACGTTAAAGACGACTCGTTGCGGGACAGGATCTCAGAGTTGGAGGCGGAAGTGGCTCGTCTGAAGCCACATTCAGGGCCGATCAACGTTCGAAGCACGTCATGCACTCGTGCTGAGAGTGAGCGGGGTATCACTTTCTATGAGATGGCGACCCGTCAGCGGATTGGTCAACCCAGCCCGGGGGACGCGCAGAGCTCGGTGGCAATCTCCTCGAGCGGGGCGTCTGTCGGCGTAGCTGCCAGGAGCGGTGCCGAGGATACGTCCCAGTTTGCCGGCTTGGGGTCGCCCTCCGGGGACAAGCGTCGTCATTCTCGAGTGTCCTTGAAGCGGAATGCTCCAGCTCCAAAGAAGCGCTGAAGTGGTCGGTTCCGCGCGTTCTTTGCTCTCTCCTCTTTTTTTTTTTCTAAGTGTGACGAGTCGGTATTGTAAATACCCTTGTTGAGTCGTGCTCCTGTTTGCGTTTGCCTTTGTATCACATCTGTTTCATTAATAAATGCGTTATTGCCGAACTTGCGTGTTTCATTGCTGTGAATGTTGTTTGTCATGGGGTAACTTCTGAACTGTCGAACTCCGAATGATCATGAGTGGAGTTGCGAAGTAACGTCGAGCCGAGTTGTGCACTTGCTTGATTAGGTTAACGTCGTCGGAGCGTTTTTTAGGACGGTGTGCTGTCCCTAGCTCGTTTGGCGGACTCCGGAACCATTGTCGGTTTAAGGGGTGTAGGAGCAATATCGAATGGCGAGCTACCCCTAGCTCGCTTAGGAGCGAGCTTGCGGAGTAGGGTCGAACCAAGTGTTGGACTCCGGAACCATTGTCAGTTTAGGGGGTGTAGGAGCAATTTCGAATGGCGAGCTACTCCTAGCTCGCTTAGGAGCGAGCTTGCGGAGTAGGGTCGAACCAAGTGTTGGACTCCGTACCATTCAACGGCTGTGGGAGCATTTTCGAATGGCGAGCTACTTCTAGCTTGCTTAGGAGCGAGCTCGTGAAGTAGAATCGAGCCAAGTGTTGGACTCCGGAACCATTGTCAGTTTAAGGGGTGTAGGAGCAATTTCGAATGGCGAGCTACTCCTAGCTCGCTTAGGAGCGAGCTTGCGGAGTAGGGTCGAACCAAGTGTTGGACTCCGTACCATTCAACGGCTGTGGGAGCATTTTCGAATGGCGAGCTACTTCTAGCTCGCTTAGGAGCGAGCTCGTGAAGTAGAATCGAGCCAAGTGTTGGACTCCGGAACCATTGTCAGTTTAAGGGGTGTAGGAGCAATTTCGAATGGCGAGCTACTCCTAGCTCGCTTAGGAGCGAGCTTGCGGAGTAGGGTCGAACCAAGTGTTGGACTCCGTACCATTCAACGGCTGTGGGAGCATTTTCGAATGGCGAGCTACTTCTAGCTCGCTTAGGAGCGAGCTCGTGAAGTAGAATCGAGCCAAGTGTTGGACTCCGGAACCATTGTCAGTTTAAGGGGTGTAGGAGCAATTTCGAATGGCGAGCTACTCCTAGCTCGCTTAGGAGCGAGCTTGCGGAGTAGGGTCGAACCAAGTGTTGGACTCCGTACCATTCAACGGCTGTGGGAGCATTTTCGAATGGCGAGCTACTTCTAGCTCGCTTAGGAGCGGGCTCGTGAAGTAGAATCGAGCCAAGTGTTGGACTCCGGAACCATTGTCAGTTTAAGGAGCTACAAGCAGAGGGATGTAATAGTAGTGAAAACATGAAGAAACTTCATTTATTAACATCTAACGATCGGCTGCTTCTAAAGTTGCTAGCCGTTATTACAATAATAAAAGAAAGCACAAAAAGGACAAACTATGACTAGAGAAAGGAGGGGAACGGTTCGGCATCTCGAGTTACTTGGAGAGACGTAGTTGCCTTCTCCTGGTATTTCAAAAGATGGTCGGCGTTCCAAGTCCGGGGAATTTCTCTGCCTTCGAGATCCTCTAGCTTGTAGGTACCGGGGCGGATTACTTTCGAGATCTTGTACGGTCCCTCCCAGTTCGGGGCCAGCTTGCTTTTCTGCCCGGGGAATGATATGGCCAACTTCCGAAGGACTAAATCCCCTTCTTTGAGGTCCGTTGGGCGGACTCTTTTGTTGTATGCCAGCTCGATCCTTCTTCGGTAAGCTTGCTGGCGTATGGCAGCTCTCTCTCGGATTTCGTCTATCAGGTCTAGGCTTGTTCTGAGTTCTCTAGCATTCTGCTCTTCTTCATAAGCGACCAGGCGAGGAGAGGGTATCCCGACTTCTAGGGGGATGGTGGCTTCGGCCCCATAGGTGAGATTAAATGGGCTCTCGCCTGTTGGGGTCCGTTTGGTGGTGCGGTGACTCCAGAGTACGTTTGGCAGCTGATCGACCCAGAGTCCCTTGGAACACTTGTCTAACCTCTTCTTGATTCCTGCAAGAATCTGTCGGTTGGCATTTTCAGCTTGGCCATTCGACTGGGGATGGGAGACGGAGGAGAATCGGTGTTGTATGGAAAGGTCTTCACACAAGGCTCGGAAGGCGGCTCCAGTAAACTGTGTCCCGTTATCTGTGACTATGACTCGGGGAACGCCGAACCGGCAAATCACATTCTTCCAGAAGAACTGAACGACCCTATGTTCGGTGATCGTAGCCAGGGGTTCGGCTTCTATCCACTTAGAGAAATAGTCGACTGCCACGACTAGGAACTTTAGCTGTCCGGGGGCTGGAGGGAATGGTCCCAGTAAGTCCATCCCCCACATAGCGAAGGGAACGGGACTTGATAGGGAGGTCAGCGGTGCTTGCGGAAGACGTCGGATGTCTGCATACTTTTGGCAGGAGCTGCACTGCCGAACGTGTCGTTCGGCGTCCCGTAGGAGAGTGGGCCAGTAATACCCATAGTTCAACACCTTGCGCGCCAGAGCCCTGGATCCAGAATGGGCTCCGCCGATCCCCTCATGGAGCTCCTGTAGGGCGTAGTCGGCCTGCTCGGGGGAGAGGCACCTTAGATACGGTCGACCATCCGCTTGGGTGAAGGAGCGTTTGTATAAGATGCCTTCGAGTAAAGTAAAACGCTCGGCTCGGGCCCTAATTCTTCGTGCTTCCCTCGGATCTTCAGGGAGGAGTCCGTTCCTCAGGAATTCGACAATGGGTTTCATCCAGTTGTCTTCGAGGAGGACGGGCAATGCTTCAACGGAGTCTGGCGCTTCGTCCTCTATGCTCGGCTTTAGGAGGACTTCTATCAAAACGGTCTGTTCCAGACCTTGAAGGGAGGAGGAGGCTAACTTGGATAAGGCGTCGGCCTGAGCATTTTCTTCTCGAGGGATCCTTTGGATGAGAGCCTCGTCGAACAGCGTCATGAGGCTCTTTACTTTGGGACAGGCTTTGTTGAGGTCGGTGAAATCAATGCAAATTCTCCATGTTCCGTTGGACTTCTTTACCATTACTACGTTCGATAACCATTCAGGGTAGTTTACCTCCTGTATGAATCGGGCCTTCAGCAATTTGTCTACCTCTTCTTTAATAGCGAGCTGTCGCTCGGGGGCGAACTTACGCCTCTTCTGCTGAACCGGTTTGGACCCCGGATCAACACTCAAGCGGTGGACTAAGAGCTCTTCAGAGATACCGGGCATGTCAGCTGCGGACCATGCGAAGAGGTCTTGATTGTCTCGGATGCATCCCACAATATCTGAGTATAGGGCGGACGGGAGCGCCTTGCTTACGAAGAACTTGCGGGTCGGCTCTTGTTCGGAGAAGAGCACCTCCTCCAGTTCGTCCGCTGGCTCGGAGGTCGGTCTTGTGGAATCTTGGGGAATTTCCAGGGTCTCTAAAGAGAGGACGGGCCCAAGGGTCGAAGTCATGTAGCATTTCCGGGCCTGCTCCTGATTTCCCCTTACTTCTCCGACCCCGGATCGGGTGGGAAATTTCATCTTCAGATGATATGCCGAGGGAACTGCTTCCAGAGCCGCGAGGCCGGGTCTGCCCAAGATGACGTTGTAGGCAGCGGGAACATCCACTACCATGAAGTCCATTGGCTCCGTTCTGGTGGTAGGGGTTTGTCCGGCAGTTACATCGAGGGTGATCACCCCTTCTATAGTTACCGGAACCCCCGTGAACCCATGGAGAGTGTAACCGGCGGGTTTGAGTCTGTCTCTGGAGAGCTTTAGGCCTTTGAAAGCGGAGAGGAATAGGATGTTGACGGAGCTGCCGTTGTCGACTAAAATCCTCTCTACTTTGAAATTTGCCATGTGGAGGCTGATGACGAGGGCGTCGCAATGCGGGATACGGACTCCCTCGAGATCCTCGTCGGAGAAGGTAACTGGCACTCCGAGGCCCTTGGGAGGAGGCGTGGTTCGGACTGAATTGACTTCTCTGATAAACGCTTTTCGGGAGGAGTTCGAGGAGCCTCCCATCGGACCCCCATGGATGAGGTGGAGGATTCGCTCCTCCTCGAAGTCTGGCGTCTCTTCTCTTTCTGGACGCTTGTTAGCCCCCCGAGGCGGGAGAGGGAGCTCGGCTCGGTCTTTTTTTACAAACTTCGTCAGCTGTCCCCTCTGGATGAGGGCTTCGATCTCGTTCCTGAGAGCACGGCAGTCGTTGGTGTCATGCCCGTGGTCCCGGTGATAGCGGCACCATTTCTCTTTATCTCTTCTCTTGGCGGGAGTGTTCATTTTGGGAGCTGGAGGCAAGACCCCGTCTTTTTCGACCTCCATGAAGATGGCCGAGAGGTTAGCGTTGAGGGAAGTGAACTTCTCAAATCTAGGGGGAGGTCGGCGCTGGCCGGCATTATCCTTCTGGAGCTTCTTGGCTCCTTCTTCTTCTGCCCCCTTCCTTTTGAGCCCGGAGGCGGGCGCTTCCCAGTTGGGGGGTCGCTCGGCCTCCTCGGCCCGAATGTACTTTTCGGTGCGAAGAAGAAGGTCGGAAAAGTCATGTGGGGGTTTCTTGGCAAGGGAGGAGCGGAGGTTGGAATTAAGAATGTTGGATTGGAATGCCGCGGTAGCGACCGATTGGTCGAGGGAGGCAATAGTTCTAGCTTCGGCTGTGAATCTCTTCACGTAGTCCCTCAGTTTTTCCCCCTTTTGCTGACGGAGGTGCAATAGCGAGATGCTGGTTTTCTCGGTCCTTCGGCTGCTGACGAAATGGGTGATGAACAGGGTCTCGAACTGTTCGAAGGAGAATATTGACGCCGGGGCAAGACGAGAGTACCATTCTCGAGCCGGGCCTTTCAGAGTTGCAGGGAATGTTTTGCAGAGGAGGGCATCGGACGCTTGATGGAGGAGCATCAAAGTCTTAAAGCCTTCGATGTGGTCAACTGGATCGGTCTCCCCAGTGTAGTTCTCGAACTGGGGAGGTTTGAAACCGAAGGGAACAGGAGTATCCACTATGGTCCGGGAGAACGGGGGTCGGCTAGGACGGAGGGTCCTCCCCCTGAGTTCTTCTTCTCGGTTTATCTGTCCCAAGAGTTTTTCCACCTCGTTCAGGCGGCGGTTCATGGTGTCATCTCTCCGGCGGTGATCTGCCGAGCCACGGGACTCGTCTTCGTATGATGGGGAGCGAGGGCTGCGGCGACGGTAGCTTCGGGAACGACGAGGACTTGGG
The DNA here is from genome assembly GCA_017893485.1 of Hemerocallis citrina. Classification (NCBI taxonomy): domain Eukaryota; kingdom Viridiplantae; phylum Streptophyta; class Magnoliopsida; order Asparagales; family Asphodelaceae; genus Hemerocallis; species Hemerocallis citrina. Next base: position 251,862,204 of record CM030363.1, on the reverse strand, counting down.
GTGCGTCTGGAATTGGTAGGAGCGGGTCGAGGAGAAGGGGAACGTTGGTGAGGGCTCCGGACCGGAGGAGGGGAGGGGGCCCTCGGCTCATTGGGATTCTGACGGAGATTGAGGGCCTGTTGTACCATTGCTTGGAATTGCTGGAACTCGGCACGGGTGATGGGTGCCTCATTGTCCCGATGCTGCTGCCGACCTGCTGGTGAGTGCCTCCTTCGGTAGTGATCGGGGGAGTCTTTTCTCCCTCTTCGGGCGGGGGACCCCCTGTGTCCCCGGTGTCGGGGGGATCGCTCTTGGCGGGAGGCTTCTCCCCGAGCCCGCTTTTCGTCCAGGTGGCGACGAAGGTCCTTATCCTCCGGGCGTTTGGGATGGGCATCGTGGCGACCAGAGGCTCGGGGATGATGGGAGGCCATGAAGGCACTGGAGGCGTTGTGGATGGAGAGGTTCTCTTGGTGAAGAGGCTGTTTCTGAGGGTTAGGACCCTTTGGATCAGGAGGGAGGTTCGGTTGAAGCGGCTCTTCCATGGTAGGAGGGAGTTGCCCTTGTTGCTGAGCGGGATCAGGATGGACTTCTTGCTGGTCAGGGTTGGGCGCTCGGTTGGAGCCCCTAGATCTAACTTTGCGAGGCGGCATGGTAGGAGAGAACCTGTTTACCGGGAAGAGGAGAGGTCCCTATTCGTTAGTTTCCCACAGACGGCGCCAATCTGTTACCGCTAAATCTGGTGTGGGGGTAAACAGACAGAATTTGTGAGTTCGAGGAAAACCTGAATAACAAAACCAAACCTGATCCGTCGGAGATTGATCGTTGACTCCCGCCGTTAACCTGCAAAAAGTGCGAGACACCGGGGGGGGATCCCGGCGACGCACCCTCCGACGCTCAAGTCAGTAATCAGAAATGATTAAGAAAGAGCGTAAATTGAGAAAATACTGATTACCTCTTAATGGAGATGGATGGGGGGTATTTATAGGCGTCTTAGGGATCAAATTAGGAATGTAATCCCCGTGATTAGATAAAGAATATTCCTCGTAGTCAGATAAGGTATGTAATCTGATAAGGTATATCCCCTGTAATCAGTTAAGGAATTTTAATCCCCAAATCCCAGCGAAAAGGTAGATGTCCATCAGGGCCGTTGATCGTGTTTAATCAGGGATCCTGACTCTGTCTTGTTGGATTGGGAGCGCAGCGGGTTGAGATCCGCGCCCTCTTGCTGGCGGATCCATTCGCGGATCATTGGGCCCTAAGAGGGCAGATCCAATACCCGTTTTGGTCCTCTTGTGGGCGAAATTACCGTTTTACCCTCAGATCTCAAGATTCGTGCCTGATTTGGACGGTTCCGATTAAATCCCATTTTTAGCCATATCAGTACTCAATAAGGCCTTCTCGCTTGCAAGTATACTTGACATAGAAGGAGAAACATTGATTGCAATAATTGATTGAAGATTCTTTCACGTAAATTCTTATTATCAATGTCGAGTACACGAACCGTGAATTCACCATCGGTCTAAAATGATCACTGTGCTTGCATGGAATCTGTAGTATGGAATGCAGTAGTACGTGCACTAGATAGGTTAATAAAATACTTAACAACCTGCATAATTGATCTTGTACTGACATTGATTTGACATCACGCATTTCATGTGTGATTATTGTAACCTTTTGATATTGCTTACTGTCACGCCCCGCTTCCCACTATACGGAAATACAGGCACGCAACTGAAGCCCAGCGAATGATATACATCATCCATAAGTTGTACAATTATAAGCTCAACAAGATCTTTATAACACATTCACGCAGGCAAATATAATAATCACATGAGCTGAAAATAGAATAACCATCATTTGGATAATACATCAACATCGGGTCAAGATACCCGGGAGTACAAGGTGCCAGAATTAAAATAATATGATAAGCAGTTCGCTATAACAACTAGATAAAATAGCGACTGAAAGAAAAACAACATGAAGTAGTAAGGAAGCAGCAACGATCGTCTAAAGAGTCTGCTCGTCGGGTCCATCAATACCTGTATAATTATTAACTCAAAGAAAAATAGAAAAGTTCCCGTTAGAGCAAGTTTCGGGCAGCAAGTAGCAACAAGCAGAAAAATGGGTAATATAACAAGATATAACATGGAAGAAATAAGAAGTAGAAGTACAAATACAATATGGAAGTAAGTAAGGAACTGGGACAATATGATCATGTAAGTAATAACTGTAACTAGTGTATTATAGACTTCGAGATAAAAGCAATTGATAACCTAGGCTCAGTTAATCGATAATCATGTAATCAAGGATCGAGAGTCATGTAATCAAGAGTCATGTAATCAAGAATCATGTAATCAAGAGTCTTGTAATCAAGAGTCATGTAATCAAGAATCATATAATCAAGAATCTTGTAATCAAGAATCATGCTTAGTGGAAATCTCAATTTTATCTGTTGTATTAACTTATCTAATGCACACAATCTTGTGTCCCATACCACAAGTTCGGCGCATATCAATCATGTGACGTTCAGACTTAAGTAGTGAATTCTATAGGATTATGTACTCGGGTCTTCCAGTGATAGTATCAAGACATGTAATCATGAATCATGTAATCGAGAATTATATAATCAAGAATTGTGTAATCAAGAATCAAGAATCAAGAATCACTATTTCGGGAAACACGGGCCCCTTCCGAGTATACTCCCCTATATTGTCCACTATTAAGCCGTACCCTTATAACCCCGGCTTGTTATTCTTTTATAATTAATTATGAACATGCAGTTGGTACGACTAGTGGAACGGTGTAAAATAGTTTAGTCAAGAAAAATATCAAGGACAGTAATCATGGACATGAGACGTAAAACGAGTACATATATCGAGATTAGTTATTATAGAATTATCAGGTGGTATAAAATGCATTCTATCAACCTATTATATCTATGCAAGTTATTATTACAAGAACAATAATACACTCAGTTCATTAAATATGAAAAGTAACGGGTTTATATGCAAAAATGTAGAGATGAATTTTTAGACAACTTGACATATCTGCATTCAAATTCACTTTCCCGTTGTTACAGAAAAGCAAATCCAATTCCGTCAGAAATTCTAGAAATTAGACTCTCTTTCGGTTCCAACGCATATTCAAACGATACATTCTAAAGACAGTAGCTATGCGTACAAATTCATTCTTCGCTGGTTTCGATGTTTCGCGCGTATTCTGAAAATTCGGAGTCACAATACTAAAACTGCGATATCTCACCACGCCGAATGAATGTATCTTCATTCCTACTTGGTATATGGATAGGAAAACTATTAGGATCGTAATAGCTCATACGAAAAATCTTATATATCGGATTGAGAAACTGTAGGATGTTTCGGATATCTAGACTCAAAGGGCTACGATTTTCATGTAGAAAGTTTTTCGATCCAGTATCGGTAACATGGTCAAATTCTCAGTACAAGATACCGTTCGTAATCCCGTGCAGGTTCAGAAATTCATAATATGTCAGTACTAAAATCGCGATATCTCACAATCTATACATCCGATTGAGAAACCGTAAGATGTTCTGGATTCGGGACTCGATGGGCTACGATTTCCACATAGAAAATATTTAATCCAGTATCGAAAACATGGTCGACTTCTTAGTGCAAGGTCAAGAAATTTTAAAGATAGTAAGGTTGAATATTCGATATTCGATAACACGATTCGAAATGTGTTAACGGTTCCCTCTTGAGTTGATATAGCATGAAACCAGTGACTAGAACGGAGTTTGACAATAAAACATGAAGATAACTAGACTACTTGTCACGAGTCCAAGGAAAATGCTTGTACGAGAACAAAAATAGTGTACAAGGTACTTGCCTTATAACGTGACGATTTCAGTGGTAGTGTTAACCACGGAAAGAAGCGACGTCGGCAACGGACGGCGGTACAACGGCGGTAAGAATGGCGGCAAGACGGTAGCTAACGGTAGCAACGGTGAGCGATGACAACAACAAGGTGGCACGGCGTCGGGTTATTTTTCGGGGTTCACGAGATCGTAGAAGCGGAGTCGTTGGCTCGAAGGTGGAAGGTAATTGCTTGAGCTCTCGGGTGTGAAGAAGGCAGAGGGTGTGAAGAAGGCAGAGGAAGAGAAGAAGGGAAAATGAAGAATGTAGATAAGAGAAGAGAAAGAGGTAGGAGCTCTGCATGTGTGTGTGTGTGTGTATATAGAAAGGAAGGGATAGGAGGGGTGTAGAAAAATCAAAGGAGGAGTGTAGAAAAATCAAAGGAGGGGTGTAGAAAAATCAAAGGAGGAGTGTAGAAAAATCAAAGGAGGGGTGTAGAAAAATCAAAGGAGGTGTGGGAAAATGAGAGTTAGGAGTAGAAGGAGAAAATGGGGGGGAGAAAATGAGAAGTTAGGCGTAGAATTAGGCAGGATTAGGATTAGGATTAGGATTAATCAGGGTTTAAAATTTGTATTTAAACTCCGATCGAAAAATTCACAAAATTATAGAATTGATCAGAAAAATATTCTGGCTTTAGATAAAGAGTCCAAAGAGAAAAATAAAACTGATCTCAAAATTGAAGTACAAAAATTCACGTAATAAAATACGTACAACTGGGACAGGGAGTTACACCTACTCTTTGTTTTGTTCTTTATCTTTGACCATGTTCCTTTCCTTTGATATTCATGTTTTTCTTATTATCCTTTGTTTTCTCTACTTGCTTTATTTTATTTCTTTTCAGACCAGGAATTTACAAGTACTGAAGGATCTGTTCCCGAAGGAATTGGTGAGCAACGTTTCTAGTGATGGATCCAGTTTTCCGCTGCGTAGCTTTATAATTGTTGCTAGATTTATTTTTCTGAACTCTGTTATCTCTTGTACTTTGTTTGGGCTCTATGACCCGTAGTTTTGTTTTTCCAGATGTTGGATATTTATACTGTTGGTTTATTTCATTATTATTGGAACTTTACCCTTGATTCATGTGGTTATACTCTTGCATGGTTGTATATTTGTTGATCTTATTGCTGAGTTAGTCTGGTACAGCTTATGAATGGTGTTTACATTATTCGCTGGGCCTACGTTACTTACTCGTGTTCCGTATTTTAGGAAGCGAGGCGTGACACTACATGACTGCGGTCGAGGGCAGTGTGTTTCCCCTCGACGCCGTCGAACTCCCACTTGAAGAGAGCCATCCCGAGTCGGAACCCGCGGACGAATTGGAGGAAGTCTCCTTCGGAGCCGAGGACAAGTCCAAATGGTTCCGTGTTAGCCGAACCCTGTCTCCCGAGCTGAAGCCGGATCTGATCAACTGCATCCACCGAAATGTCGACCTCTTCGCCTAGACACCGTCCGACATGCCCGGGATTTCCAAAGACTTAATCATGCACCATTTAAGCGTTTTCCATGGCCCCAAGCCAGTGCAATAAAAGTGCCGCAAGTTCACCCAGGAGAGACAACAGGCAGTGAAGGCGGAGGTAGATAAGTTGTTATCCGCCAGATTCATTCAAGAAGTCAGCTACCCCGAGTGGCTGGCCAATGTTGTAATGGTGAGAAAGGCTAGCGGCACTTGGAGGATCTGTATTGACTTTACCGACCTCAACAAGGCGTGCCCCAAGGATCCTTTTCCACTCCCCAGCATAGATGCTCTGATCGACGCGACGTCGGGTCATGAGCTCTTAACTTTCATGGATGCCTTCTCAGGTTATAATCAGATCTGGATGTTTCCTCCGGACATCGCCAAGATGTCCTTCGTCACTGACCAAGGCCTCAACTACTACCGGGTCATGCCCTTCGGGCTCAAGAACGCCGGGGCTACCTACTAGAGGCTCGTCAACGGAGTCTTCAAGAACCAGATCGGTCGGAACATGGAGGTCTACGTCAATGATATGCTTGTCAAGAGCCGACGAGGGAAGGATCATGTTGCCGACCTCGAGGAAGCCTTCGACGTCCTTCGGTCTCACAACATGAGGCTCAACCCCGCCAAGTGCGCCTTCAGCATCTCATCCAAAAAGTTCTTGGGGTTCGTTGTCAGCCAGCATGGCATAGAAGCCAACCCGGAGAAGATCCAGGCCAAGTCAATTGGCCTCGCCCGTCCTTCCGACCCCTTACAGCCTCGACGGTCGACCTACATCTCAAGCACAGGGGTAGCTTCAACAGGTTTAGTCAATTGGCCTTGCTCGTCCTTCCGACCCCCTACAGCCTCGACGGTCGACCTACATCTCGAGCACAGGGGCAGCTTCAACAGGCCAAGTCAATTGGCCTCGCTCGTCCTTCCGACCCCCTACAGCCTCGACGGTCGACCTACATCTCGAGCAGAAGGATAGCTTCAACAGGCGAAGTCAATTGACCTCGCTCGTCCTTCCGACCCCCTACAGCCTCGACGGTCGACCTACATCTCGAGCACATTGGCAGCTTCAATAGGCCAAGTCAATTGGCCTCGCTTGTCCTTCCGCCCCCCTACAGCCTCAATGGTCGACCTACATCTTGAGCACAAGGGTAGCTTTAAACAGGCCAACTCACTTGGCCTCGCCCGTCCTTCCGACCCCCTACAGCCTCGACGGTCGAACTCCATCTCAAGCACAGGGGTAGCTTCAACAGGCCAAGTCAATTGGCCTCGCTCGTCCTTCTGACCCCCTACAGCCTCGACAGTTGACCTACATCTCGAGCACAGGGGTAGCTTCAACATGCCAAGTCAATTGGCCTCGCTCGTCCTTCCGACCCCCTACAGCCTCGACGGTCGACCTACATCTCAAGCACAGGGGTAGCTTCAACAGGACAACTCAATTGGCCTCGCTCGTCCTTCCGACCCCTACAGCCTCGACGGTTTACATACATCTCGAGCGCAAGGGTAGCTTCAACAGGCTAAGTCACTTGGCCTCGCCCGCCCTTTCGATCCCCTACAGCCTCGACGGTCGAACTCTATCTCAAGCACAGGGGTAGCTTCAATAGGCCAACTCACTTGGCCTCGCTCGTCCTTCCGACCCTAGCTACAGAAACTCTCTTCCTACTCTCCGTCATAAGACTCAACTACTCCTCCATGACCAGCCAGGCACAGTCCCGCAGGAGTGGGGGGCTTGTGATAGGGGATAAATTATGCAGCATCAACCAGAGCCCTTCGATCTCCTCTGGATCCTCCCCTCTGTGATCATCAGGCAAGCTACAGCCTTATGGGCCTCAGCCAGCTCAGGCCCAGAGGCAAACGGGTCCAACCCGGCCCACCATGGCTCCAGACCTGTTACCCCTGCCTATAAATACTCCACCCCCTCCTCACTGTAAAAGGTAATCAATATCTCCCCTCTGAACCCTAGCTGCCTAGTCTCTTTTCCAGTGACTGACTAGACCGTCGGAGAGCCTGTCCCCGAGACTTATCCCGGTGTTCCAAGGCCGTGTGCAGGTACACAAGACCCAGCCGAGTTGAGTGCCTGGATCCGAGCCGAGCGCCCGGTCTACCTTCCGAGCCCCTCAGCGCTCTTGCTCCCGAGTCACTCCCGCTACTCGGGGTTGAACCGACGCCAGTATTGCGTAGGGACTTCTACCATACAAATTGAGAGAACTCACACCTGTTGCTCCTACACCCCAAAACAAACTGCATCAAGAAAGTAAGAGATCAGCTTCTCCAGACCAATTCACCACATTTTGTAGTGAATTAAATTCTAGCATTTTTGATGAGTTATCAAAACTTTAACAGCACTTCCATTCTTCTCAACAAACAAAGTATTTTAAAATATGAAAAATAGTGGAATTAAGAATGTTAATGTGGAGTTCGAGAAAAAGCAAATTCATGATCTTTCCAATCCAACAAAGCAAATTCATGATCTTTTTTATCAAACAAAGACCCCTTGTACATGCATACAATGACAATAAAACAGTGAGTGCATATAAAACGTGAGTTTATATTTTATTATTTATTGCAAAAAAAGAATTATTTCAGTATTGATGGAAGAAAAAAAACCTTGGAGATCGAAGTGGACTAAAGTTCTCTACACATATATTGGTTTCTACACAAGCTTATATTGAGCTTGTCTTTTAGTGATCATTGAGTCAATTTCTCACTAAAAGACAATTGAAAAATGTAAAATAATCACTAAAAAAAGCATAGTGTGTGTTTGAGGTAAAAACCAATGTATGTGTAGCATTTCTCAAATTTTGAAGTCGTTAAACACTCTAGAAACTTACATACACTATTGTTTTATGAAAACGAGTAACTATTTCAAATATTTATCAACTATTTTATCTCTAGCTATAATAATAAATATTTGTTGGGCAAATTATTTAAAAGAAAAAGGATAAAATTGCAGAAAATCCCCCTATATGTAGGGGTCAACATAGAAAACTTCCCTCGGTTTTCGATCGTCAACTCCTATTTTTGTTCTGTTCTACACGTTACGTGCATTTGGACCGTTTTACCTCTCCAGCTTAATAAATAAACTAGAGACACATGGAACGCTCATGCCAACATCACCCTCTTCCTCATTTCATTTCAAACAAAACATTATTCTCATGGAAACTCAAACAATTTAAGCACTCAATATAAAGAAAAACCAATGATATATTTTATTAAACTCGGAGAATTAATTTGACCGTCAACAAGAACAAAGGCGATGGCGAGGTTGGGCTGGGGTTGGGTTTGGAATTGATGGAGGCTCGGGTTGTTTCAGAAGTGAGTGAGTCAAAGCCGACTCGAAGTGACTGACTTTATTCTTCCTTTTGTTCCCATAATCCCATCCCAGCCTTTCTCCTCCCCCATCTCCACCCAAAATCTCCAATCCCAACCTTCACTTCCACTGTCACCATATATTTCCTTCTTCTTCTTCTTCTTCTTCTTCTCCATTAGAGCATCTGTAATCCGTTTCAATTCAAAAAATTTATATTTCGCATTTAGAAATAGAAATTTTGAGTTGGACTTGTAGTCGTTGAAATCCAAAATTTAAATGAACGGTGGATGATATTTTGTTTATTGAATCTCGGCCATTAATCTCCTCAAATAATAATAAATAAATAAATAAATTGGCATCAAATACATTTGTAAAAAAAAATTGTATGCATAGATGCACATAATAATTCCTATAGTCTCATTCCATCTCAACCCTTAATTAAAAAATTCACACCAATCTCAAATTTACTTCATATGCATAATAATCCTATAGGCTCTATTTCATAGAAAAAATTTCAAAATAGGATAAATCTTCAAAGTACGCAAGATCCTTTCCCATTATTTTTTATTATTATTTTTTTTGTTTAGACGCAATAACGTCTTCTGTCCGATCACCATTTGTGTGTTTTTTTAAATTTGATCAGACGCAAGATGATTTTGCGTTTGACACTTCTTATTTTTTAAAAAAAAAAATTGGAACGGACGCAAGATGATTTTGAGTCCGACACTTATATTTTTATTTTAAAATTTGATCATACTCAAGATCATCTTGCGTCCGAGAAGAAAAATTTAAAACGGACGCAAGATAATTTTTTGATATCTATATTTGAGAAATTCCTATATCGTCTCTCAAATATAGACGAGTATTGTTTATATTTTTCCAAAATTTGAAAATATGGACAACGACTACAACAGCTCGTTTCCTATATTTTTCAAATTTTGAAAATATAGGAAATGACTACAGATGCTCTTATTTCCCTTCTCCTCTAAAACAATTTCAAATTTTATAAATTGTAAAAAAGAATTTTTAAAAAAGAGCAAAACTTTACGTAAGGATGAAATTCCCACTAAGGTCAGGTCAGGTACTTCGAGCTCAGCAATAGTTGGGTTTGGTTGGAGTTGGATTTGGATTGGCTATCGGGTTTGGATTGGAAATGAAGTTAGTTGGTAGAGGTCGGGTGAAAAGGATGGAGGTCAGGGTGGTCGGGATTGGGTTTCGGTGGAGGACGAAGAAGAGGGATTAAGAGGGTAAGTTTGTTTAATTAGAATATTTTTTTAACATTCTCAATATTATTTCTGAAATAATTAAGTGGGATTAAGACAATTTTGAAGGGGACCCGAATCACAAAGTGTCCATGATGCTGATGTGTGATTTGAATGGGATGAAATAGTAAAATAAAGGAGGGGGCAAAATGGTTCAAAAGAATGCACGTAACAAGCAGAACGGAACAAAAATTGGGAATCTTCTTCTTTGACCTGCAAATATAGGGAGATTTTCTGCATTTTACCCAAAGAAAAAATAAAGAAAAATTAAACATTAGAGCATCTGGAGTGCGTTCAATTCCAAATTTTGAGTATTTAGCATATAGAAAAGAAATTTTTTAGTTTATACTGCAGTCGTTCTAATCCAAAATTTGAGTTTTCATAATTTAAAATCTACAGACGATAGATAATTTCTCGTCGCACCAAAAAAATAAATTTTTTTTAAAATTAGAAATTGAACGGATGATGTATAATTTCTCATCTGATGATTTTTTTAAGAAAATAATCGAACGGACAGAAAATGATTTAACGTTTGTCGGAGAAAAAAAATCGAACAAACGAGAAATAATTTCTTGTCCGTTGATTAATTTCAACTAATTTAATCTAAATTAATAATTAATTTATTCCTAATTTAATCTTAATTAAATCCTAATCTGTATGCATAATATTTCTATAGACATTCTTCTATAGAATTTTTTTCAAAATTTTGGCACCATATCTCTTGGACGGGAAATTATTTCCCGTCCAAATTTTTTTTAATTAAATTTGATCGGACGGAAAATGATTTCACATCTGATTGATTAAAAAAAAAATTTGGGACGGAAAATAATTTCCCGTCCGTTAAATAATAATAAAAATTAAGCGACGAAAGATGATCTTTCGTCTGATTGAACGGATAACAGATCATCCTTCGTCAACTTTTTTTTTTCAAAATCCTATATCTTCTCTCAAATATAGCAGAGAACTGTTCACCCAAAACTCAAATTTTGAGTATATAACCAAGGACTACAACACATTTTTTCCAAAAATTGAGTATATAGCCAACGACTACAAATGCATATACAACACATTTCTTGCACGTGTAATTTGGATGCACCTAAGAAGCACTTGGAAAGTTATTTGTAAGGGGTTTGGATGTGCCGAGCGTCCTAATGCGTCTACAAACGTGTGGGGGGATTGAGGGATAACATAATTAGGATAGAGAATAGGCCAACTTGGGATATAGCGGTAGCAACAACTGTTTGGAACCTATGGCTAGATCGGAACGACTTATGCTTTCGCAATCACTTATGTTCATTCTTAATATCAATGCATAAAATTTTTCTTCTCATCCATGATTGGGCAGGATATGCCGGTGAAAAGAAGAAGATGAGCGGAGAGGCTTAGAGGCGGTCACCTTCCTTTTCTACTTTTTCTGTCATAAATGTAATAGAAGGTTTATTTAGTGATTCGTATCTACCGATGGGTAGATGGATGATATTGTGATGGATGATATTGTGAGCTTTGTGCTTCTACTTTTGGATGTATTTTGGTACTACTTTGTTTCACCATTTATCATTAACGAAGCGATGACATGGGTCATCTTTTATCCACACAAAAAAACACATTTCTTGCACGTGACTGATTACTGACCATAGGAATGAATTCACCTCAGCAAAATTTGAGGAGTTTCATCATTAGCTTCCGGGTGCACAGGTTTAAGAAATGAAATACTACATAGTAATTTAGATCACATCTTATCACATGGAAAACACCTAAACCTAAAAAAGATTGAGACACATTCTCTCCATTTTTTATATATCTAATATCCCCTTCATTTGATTTGACTGAATAGTTACTAATACAACTGGGTAAATGAAGCGTGAAAAGAATGAAGAACACAGATTACCTATATACTGGTATGAGTATAAAAAAAAAAGGCAAAAATATTTTGACATTTATACGTGATATTATACAATTGCAAATTGCAATGACGATTGTTGATTGCTGGGTTGGAAATGTCACAAAATGGTGCCTAACAACCACAGGTGCAAAAAAATCCAGTAGGCTATGAGGCCTAGTCTTGCTCTTGGCCGATTCATCAAAATTCTCCCTCCCGAAACCCTGCAAGAAAGGGGGCAAAAGAAGGGGGGGGAAAAGAGCATTACATGAATGACCTGATTGACTTCAATTAAAATTTAATTCTCAATAGCTCAATTCAATGTAAATGGACTCCGATAAGTTAGATATTCATATCTTTCTAGTTGAACAAGCAGTTCGTTGAAATAATGAGACACCTATTCCAAATTTCGAACAATCTGGCACACGAAACACATTCATTTCTAGAAACTGCATTAATGGTGTGTGCTTTGCACGTATATAAAAGGTGAAACCATGGTAGCTTGGTAAATGAAGAATAATCCACCCTTTTGGAATAGGTGTTAAGAGAGACAGAATCATACTAAGATTATTGAATGGGTTAGGGGACTCTAGTTAGCCATAGTTAAAAAGATGTTAGTCATGTGAGGCTAGGATTGAATATCCAAAACAATTATAGGGCTAGGATTTATTATCTTACAAGGGAATCTCTTAGATAGAAAGATGGCTATGATTTAACAAGAGTCGCTTTGCTACATCTCCACATAAACCCATCCTCTTGGAGTTATGCAGAAATCTCTTACCACATGGTGTTTTTCAATGATGTTTTCAGGAGGGTTTAGTATGAAATACTAAGATAGTACATTAGTACTCATTAAATACAGTGCAGGGCTACCACACTTGAAAGATGCACACTAGTAGCTAAAATGTAGTAAACTGAAAATGCCCACCGCCAAGGAAATCACGTTATTTAAGGTAAAATCATTTCCTCTCATTTTCCTTTTTATAAAGAAAGGTTAATACTTAAGCTGGCTAAAAACAAGGTTAAGCATATCAACTACTAAAACTTTTAGATGGGCATGTAGACATGTTGCTTAGTTGAAAAGATCATATTGATGATTAGAGACTGGTGAGCCCCACCTAAGTCTAGTTCAAACAAGAACACTAAATGTTAACTGAACATTTTATATTTTTTTAGACTATTTTATTATGCAAGATTCGTAATGTTTGGCTTCAGAGGATAATATGAAATAAATAGTGAGATATTTAATTAATTCAAGGACATGTAATAATATCGACTTTAAAGTAAATGGATGGCTTACCAGATACCATCAACCCTATCAGCAATCAACTTTCCTTGCTTCGGAATGAGACCAGATGTATTAAGAGATTTGAATACATGACCTATGAGAAGGAGAATAAAAATTGAAAATTATATTTATAATGTATCATTTACAAAAGGAAAGAAAGATGGAAAGACACGAACCCTTATCATCAGCTTCGAGGGAAGAAACTAATGGATCTGAGGCGGCATCAATATTTATAACAAGCTGGTCATTCGACCCTTTCCTCATGGTTCTGACGTGAGGGGCAGCTGAAGTTATTGAATTCTTTCCGGACGGTCCCTGCATACATGTAATATACATGGAAAGTCAATGTCTCTGTTCTGATTGGTTCACGCTGTATGTACGGACAAAGTGGCATGCACATGTCATTTGTTAGCTTCTAAAGTGTATCTAGAAGACTATAATTCTTTGAAGCAAGACTGGCATTTTAATGGTTCGTGTAGCCTAGGAAGCACAAATACAGGAACAGATACGGTACACAACATGCATAAAGGTACAGGACACAGAAAATTTGTAAAAAGTAGGGACATATGATTTCGACCATAATGTTATAATATAATAAATCACAGTTATGCATTATTTTAATCCAAAACATCCAACAATAAAATTCTGACTTAATTAATCAACGCATGGGACATATACTGTATAAAAATGTAATAACAGTTTCATAGTTTGTAAGATATTATAAAAAGCTCACTTCGTACATAACAATTAAGGCAAAAAAAATATTGACATAAGTATTGACAAAGGTATATCTACAGAATTAGCTACGAGTGTAAAAGAATTAAAACACAAAATGTATTAAATAATCAAAGTATTTAACATTATCGAGATTTATAAAAGCCTTTATTTTGGGTAGAGTGGCGGCTGGTCACTGCAACTGATCATCCTCTAGATTAGCAAATAGGATACCTCATAGAAAAATTAGAAACACAACAACTAAACAATAAAGCCATAATCTCAGTCATTTGGGTAAGCCACATGACTCCTTTTTCTTCCTTCATATTGTTAAGAGACATAACCTTCGTCAAATGAGAAACTATCATATCCTTCTTGACTGACTGAATCAAATTCATTTAGGTCTACCACTAGTCCTCTTGTTCCATAAACTAAAATCCAATAACTTTACAGAACTAGCTTGTAATTGATCGCCATCGCATATACCCAAACCATCAGTACACATTCATTTCTCATCTATACTCAAAATGTTTTCAGTCATCCTCAACAATCTCACTTTAGTTTCAATCCATTTGTTTGTCAAGTTTATTTACTTGCCCAACATCCTGACTTACGGAGACTTTGTAAAAAATTCTTCATTTTCAATTTTTCTTTATTTTCAAAGGGTATGTCACTTTGACACAGTACAAGAGAAACACTAGCCCACTTTAATTACCCTTCCATGACTCTGTGGAACATCATCCCAGTCTCCCATCATGATGGAATGACTTACTGAAGATGGTAATTATTAGGTATTTCTTAGTTATCAATACTAACTATACCCTCATTTTATCTTAGCATGTTTGCAAAGTCAACTTCTAACTTTTTCTCAAGTTAACATCCAATTTTCAACCTACTAATTCTAAATCCTCTATATTCCAAAGTTCTCTCCACTTATCTACTTTAAAGATTGTCTTCTCCACTAACATCAGTTAATATGATACAATATTGTCGACAAATAACATGCAGTATGAAGCTTCATCTAGAATATACCTACTTAAGTTCATCCGTAGCTAACACAAAAAGATAGAGCTTAATGTTGATTCTTGGTGAAAGCCTAAGGTGATAAGGAATTACAGTCCTCCCAGCAATTATTTTAACACTGGTTACCGTGCCATCATGCATATCCTTAATCACATTAATGTGTTAACTTGACATTTGTCTCTTTTCCTAAAGCCCAATCCATAATCTCCCAAGGGAATTTCTCATAAGCTTTCTTTAAATCAATAAAAACCATAAAGGTGTATTTTATTCTCTATAGATGTCCATTAATCATCTTGGTAAATAAATAGCTTCCATAGTTTATAGTTGTCCATTAATCATCTTGGTAAACAAATAGCTTCCATAGTTTACCTTTTACTCTTTCAGACATAAAACCAATTCAACTTTCTGCTACAAGCTTAGTTTTTTATCTCCACTTGATGCTCTATCAGAGTTTCCTCCTATGACTGATAAGCTCATCCCACAAAAGTTTGTACGATTTTGTATCTCCTATTTGTATCTACAAGTACTATATGATTTCCACTACTCATTAAACATTTTAGTCTCCATAATTTTAATGATGAACAAGGTAGTCTAAGCCTACATATGGTAGACATTTTAATTTTCAGTAGAGGTATAATTAATCACCAACCCAGCTGTGTTACATTCATTAAAATGTAATTCACAAAACTAAGTATAACTATCTGACTATGCATATCGTTTCTGTTATGGTTTAAATCATTAGATTTATCTTATATTCTCTGAATTTACTCCAATAATCCTATTAAACAACAAATGAAAAGCAACTACATCTCAGTTTAACTTCATCGTAATTAGGTTTCTTTGATTGTCACTATTAAAAGCTAGTACACTTAATGTTACATAATGTCTACTCATATTTCTCTCATATTAGTAAAGCTCATATATCCTTCCTCTTTTATTTTACAAATAATCACAAGCTCCAAATTTAACCTCACAGTATTATTTTCTTAGCTTCCTTCTTTGCCACCTTATATTTTCAAATGTCTCCTTATTGTGAACTTTTGCTTGTTTTTACATATGGCGCATTGTAAACTCTCTCTAATGATTAATTATTTTAAATCTGCAAGAGAGAAAAATTTTTGTATTTACTTTCTTGGTACAACTAAACATATTATTCTTAATACAACTAGTTTCACCATCTATATTTCAACATCTATCTATATGATGTACCCAGTACCCTCAAAAAGTACCAATTTTAAGGCACCAACCATGTTATCCCCCTTTACAGTCTACCATCCATTTTACCTCCCTTTAGGTTCCATCATCCAGTAATTTGCTTATTCTAACTCTAGTTCTTCTCTTTCACCTTTTAATGCAAACTGTCTTACACCTTCATGCTGGGTTCTGTGTTCATGATTTCTTATGTAACTTCTCTCAATCTCTATACGCCAACTTATCTTACCTCCTAATCCTAATAAAAAGACAATTCATTTGACTATTATTAGCTCCAATTTTTAAATAAATCAAACATCCACATCTTTTTCTAAAGCATGTATTTGCTATCATACGCCATTGACTTAGCAAATCCAAAAACGTAAGGTCTAAATTTCCTTTTATCCAAGCAACGTGTGACTACTATATTCTGTTAGCCTTACCATTGGTCTGTTTTCTAGTAGACCAATGTGTATGACCTGTATATAGTAATTTTATCCAAGCAACATATCTAATAACAAACAAGGAAAGATCCCGTATAATCAAGACATCTGTTTTTTCCGCTTGTATTGCTTCTCATGAGCATGAGGCTAAGGTTGTAAACCTTGGCAGATATAATGTTGATATAGGCATTATCAGATTCATATTTTATTACTTGTAGCATATACAAATATGTATGTATATTGCATGATGTTGAACTCAATACTGACCCTTGATTAATATGAATTTAAAATCGGATTGAACATGGATATTCACAGGATATCAACAATATTGACTACAGATTTTAATTTAAAAAAGAGTATAAACTTGTATGTAATTTGAATCCGTTTGGATACTTCAGATGGTTCAGCAATATCCACATTCGTGTCCATTTTGGACGACAGATATCAATACGCCAAATGCATATTGGACTTTTTGTATTTATTTACACCCCTATTCCCTACATAGGATGTCAATGTTCATTATACTAGACTACATCCACAGTAATGAATCTGATAAGCACATATCATATATAAAAATTAAGGATAAACAAAAAGAGTAGATGCATAGATCTTACCACATCCTCAATTTCAGATACCTCTGAACCCTTTCCAGCTGTAGATGCATCGAAGACAGTCCTTTCTTTGACAATTTCAGTCTGTGCAAACTGAGAATGAACCGAATCTTCAAGCAATCTGTTCTTTGCTGATAATTCATTCAGAACCTTCTCTTTCGCTTGTAATTTAGCACCTAATTCTTGCAATCTGGACGTAAGACTTTCAAGTTCAGTGTTTGAAGTTATCATCATTCTTTCCAACAATGGTAACAGTCCTCTGGCAGTACCCAGTTTTGTATCTTCAGGCAAATTATCTCCACTAAATCTTTGTATTATTTTTTCTAACCCAACTGTCAATTCAATCAAATCCAATTTCTTCGATTCCAGATCCTCAAAATTTGAGCCGACAGTAGAAGTCGCCTTCTTCAGATGTTCAATTTCACGAACCTGTGATTCAAGAATCAACTGCATATCTTCTTTCTCATTAGCCAAAATATCTAAACTATGCTGCAACTCTGTGAAATTTTCAAGAACGTAAAATAGCTTGTCCACAGGATTAGGAAGATATACTTCTTGAGAGATGGCCAACTTGTTTACTTTGTCAACAAGGGCTTCCACTTGGCCTACCGAGATCAGACTTTCACCTATCCATGAAATTACAAATTGACAATTTTATAAAGGAGAGAAGCTAAGGAGCAAGGAAGCAAGACAAGGCATGCATACTAGTAACAGACAGTATGGTAGGACATGGAAACACGATCATAACAGAATTATGCATAAAGTAATCCCATTTAACATGCAACATTTAATTTGAGCCAGAATAGAAAAAAAAGAAACCAACAACAACTAGTCCGAAGTAATACAATACGCTCATAATTCATACAAATTTAAAAAATGTTAGAAGATCCTACTCCATATGTGATGTAAAACTTAATCCTAAATGGAGAATTTCCAAGAATTTTAAAGGATCAATTTTACCAACATGTAATGCTGATCAAGATAGAAATTAAAACAGTTAATTGGTTTGATGGATTTTCAAGAATTGAATTAAGTTTAATAGGCCCAATTAACGATTCAGTTCTAACAATCAATAATTATATCTCTAAGCATTCTTAGCAAGTAAAAGATGCAATACTGATTTGTACTCTAATTAGCAAGTAGAAACGCTCACTTTCAATATTTGTAGACGACAGATAAATCAAATAATATTATAGAGACGATAAAGCAGTAACACAAATATTTGAGAAGTGGAAAGAAATTACTGGGCTCAAAGAAATTGGTGTTAGTGCTCCGAGGTGGCTGTTGTGGTGAGGCAGCAAGGGAGGACGGGGAAGCGCTGCGGCGGCAGGAGGCGGCGGCGTCCACGGCGGACAATGGCAAGGGCGGCGACGAGTGGGGAGCTGCAGGTGGTGGCGCTGGTGGTCGAGCGATGGGCGGTCAGGTGTGCTGCAACGTGAGGCGGCAACATAGGGAGAGGGTCGGTGAGTTGCAGCAAGGAGGAAGGACGGCGTTGTCGAGCGGCAGAAGGCGAGGAGGGGTTTCAGGGATGGGTTCGACGGCGAAGAGGAAGGGAGAGGAAGGCGTTGAGGGCTGGTGGTTGAGGTTGTGGTGGTGGGTTGTTGAAAGTGGCGCGAGGTGATCGGGAGTGGAGCTAGGGTTTTGGGATGTAGAGGAAGAAGAAGAAGAAGATGGTGGAGAAGAAGAAGGGCTAGGGTTTGGAGTTGGGATTAGGGTTTAGGATTTTAATTTGAGGATTTGGAGATAGTTTTAGAGTTTATCACAAATCCTAAAATTTTATTAGGACTTACTCATAAACCCTAATAATTCTATCAGTTGTCTCACACAAAAAAGAGGGATGAAGGGCAATAACTCAATTCAATAATTTTTAATCAAGAATATCATATTTTCTCATTATTCTCAAAGCCTATATATAAGTTCAAAATAAATCCAAAATAAATCTAAAACAAATCTAAAACAAATCTCTCAAATAAATCTCTCAAATAAACTACATATTGCTAAATCCCAAAATAAAATAAACCAAATTAGATGTCCTCATCATTCTCTCCGGGTGGGAAAGGGCTCGACCTAATCGAGTGAAAACCAGTGATCCTGTCATTGTGCTCCAAAAGATCTGAATCCAAGCGTGGGAGCTCCTCACGATCACTCCAACTGTCCTCCGACTTCGGCTTGTTCTTCCACCTCATCAAATACCTATGAATACCACTATCTCTAGTAGCGATATCTGATCATCTAAAATATTATTCAATTTGTCTGTCAGTAAGTAGTATCAGGTAAAGGGGAAAATATGAAAATCTCACCATTCGGCTACATGATAGGCTTATCTAAAAGAGAATTTCTAGGGTTAAATTTTGGGCCTTTATAAAGCACTAGATCCTCAATATTGAAAGTCTTACTTATGCCAAAACCTTCAGGAAGGTCAACGACATAGGCATTATCATTGATTTTATGCAGAATTTTTAATGGGCCTGCAGTACGTATGTTCAATTTCTTAACGGATCTAGCTGGAAACCATTCCGGACGAATTCGAACCATCACTTCGTCACCAACATCAAGAGTTTTAAATTTCTTTCTAGTATCTGTTATTAACTTGTAATTAAAATTATTCTCATTAATTTTCTTGAAAATTTCTCCATGCAAGTCATGAATACGATATGCAAATGTGGATGCCGACTCTGTGACTCTAGGATGTTCTAACACATGGATAAAATTTATAGGTAGTCAAGTGACTTGGAAAGGAATGAGTAACTCAGGTATATTCAATGAAGGTGATTGGATCGACCGAATACAGTTGAGAGGTTGGTCATCCTCTTCTAATCAAAGTCATCACTTACATGAGGTTCATAAGTAAACTCGTTGTCGAGCTCATCAGCGATGACAGCGGTACCCTCTACTATATTGATCCTACTTAAGCTGGGACAGTTGGCAGCAACATGGTCGTATCTCTTGCATTTATAGCACTTAGTAAGAGAATCAATCTTAGAATAGTCTCTTTCATTGTTCTTACCCGTGTTGTCATTTCTAAGTGAACAGGGATTTGTAGTAGGCTTGCATGGCTAAAACTTATTAGGATACTGAAGAGAGGGGGGAACAGGTCTAGAGGGCTCAGTAGCGGTCATTCTAGAGGAATGATCACTCGAATTGCTAGACCTGCAAGGAGAACTTGTTGTAAGGGAATCCATATCGAAGACAAGAGCATAAGCTCCTGCCAATGAATCCACGTTTCTATGAATTAACTCATTCCTAAGATCGGCTCGTAATCCAGTTCTGAACCTAGAGAGAGTTTGTTCTTCGCTCTCTTTACCTAAAGCATTGCACCGAATGAGGAATTCATCGAATTTATCCAAATACTCTTGGGTGGATTTACTTCCCTGGTAGAATTGATTCCACAAATCAAGCATTCGAGAGTGGAAAGATAGGAGCACATATCTCTCAGTGAACTTCTCTTTTATGGCTTTCCAAGTGGCTATGGGTGTCAGGCATCGACCTCTAGAGGCATGTTCAAGATTGGTCCAATATTGTTGAGCTTTACTAGTCAATTTCATAATGGCAAATTTAACCTTCAGGGCTTTGCTCATGTCAAACCACACGAAGTAGTGGTCCATGGCACGGATCCAATCGAGATAAAGTGGGGAACATCAGCCTTAACGTTCTTTTTGTATTGTTCGTCAGGATCACGATCTTGACGTCGACCGTCATGATCATTCCCTTGAGGGATCTGACGATTAGCATGAAGCTCAGGGGCAACAGTTTGATTTAATTCCACTTTGTCAAGCCTCTGATTGATATTGACAAGAGTTGCTTGAATGACAGCTAGGGTAGTGGAGATATCAGAGTTGTCCATTTCAGTTCGAGGCTCGCGGAAGTCTAGGGTTCCTAATTGGGTAGTTTGGGAGGGGCAAGAAAGACTCTTCAGGATCTGTGATGGTGTTGCGAAGACGCATTCACCAACGATGGAAAACTAGGGGTCGTGAGTTTGCTGAAGTTTGGGAAAACATGTTCTAAATGCACCTAAGTTTTTTTTTTTTTAAATCTGACGTGATCTAAAAGAACGAAAGAAAAAAAAATAAAAAGACTCAACGATTTTAAATGAATGCAAAAAAATAATGCTAAATGATGCAAGAACTAGAGTTTTAAGAACCTCCGCTCTGATACCAAAATAATGTAAAACTTAACCCTAAATAGAGAATTTCCAAGAATTTTAAAGGATCAATTTTATCAACATGTAATGCGGATCAAGTTAGAAATTAAAACAGCTAATAGGTTTGATAGATTTTCAAGAATTGAATTAAGTATAACATGCCCAATTAACGATTCAGTTCTAACAATCAATAATTATATCTCTAAGCGTTCTTAGCAAGTAAAAGATGCAATATTGATTTGTACTCTAATTAGAAAGTAGAAATGCTCGCTTTTAATATTTGTATATGATAGATAAATCAAATAATATTATAGAGACGATAAAGCAGTAACACAAATATTCGAGAAGTGGAAAGAAATTATTGGGCTCGAAGAAATTGGTGTTAGTGCTCCGAGGTGGCTGCTGTGGTGAGGCAGCGAGGGAGGAAGGGGAAGCGTTGTGCTGGGCAGGAGGCGGCGGCGGCGTCTGCGGCGAACAATGGCAAGGGCGGCGACGAGTGGGGCGCTACAGGTGGTGGCGCTGGTTGTCGAGCGAGGGGCAGTCGGGTGTGCTGCGACGTGATGCGGCAACACAGGGAGAGGGTCAGTAAGTTGCAGCAAGGAGGAAGGACGGGGTTGTCAAGCGGCGGAAGGCGGTGGTAGCAGGAGAGGCGAGAAAGGGTTTCGGGGATGGGTTCGACGACGAAGAGGAAAGGAGAGGAAGGCGTCGAGGGCTAGTGGCTGAAACTGTGGTGGTGGGTTGTTGAAAGTGGAGGTGACGGCGATGAGGGCGATGAAGGAGGGTTGAAGGGGGGGCTGAGTGGCACGGGGTGATCGGGAGTGGAGCTAGGGTTTTGGGATGTAGAGGAAGAAGAAGAGGGGTTACGGTTTGGAGTTGGGATTAGGATTTAGAATTTTAATTTGGGAATTTGGAGGTAGTTTTAGAGTTTATCATAAATCCTAAAATTTTATTAGGACTATTCACAAATCCTAATAATTCTCTCAATTGTCTTACACAAAAAAGATGGATGAAGAGCAATAACTCAACACAATAATTTTGTTAATCAAGAATATCATATTTTGTCATTATTCTCAGGGCCTATATATAGGCTTGAAACAAATCCAAAACAAATCTCAAACAAATCTAAAATAATCTCTCAAATCTAAAACAAATCTCTTGATAGGGTTTCTAGGGTTTGAGATGAGGAAGAGAAGGGAAGAGAGAGACAGCAGAATTGTTGATCAATGTTTTTTTTTACTTGATTATTATCTCTTACATATATATGAAGATACAAAGCCCAACGAGCCCAAAGAGCAATTTGGGTCAAAACATAACAATCTCCACCTTGAACCAAATTGCATCTAAAACAAAACTAAAAACATAGAGCAAATGCATAAAGCAAACATAACCTAAACAAAGGTAAACATAAAAATATACTAGCAACATGCTAGAAACAAAACTAGCTCAAACTAGCCAGAAACAAACCAACATCAAACTTGAACAAAGCTTGAACTTTGCAATTGGAAGAGGCTTTGTGAGCATATCGGCCGGATTCGATTCGGTACCAATCTTCTTCACGGCAACCTTGCCTTACGAGATCACATCTCGAACAAAATGGTATTGAATGTCAATGTGCTTCGTCTTCTCATGGTACATACGGTCCTTGGTCAAATGAATCGCGCTTTGGTTGTCACAAAACACCGTAATAGGACCCTCGAGTGAAGACATCTCACCAACAAATGCCTTGAGCCAAATAGCCTCCTTAATAGCCTCAGTAATTGCCATATATTCGGCCTCGGTACTTGAGAGTGCAACGGTGGCTTGAAGTGTAGACTTCCAACTAATTGCACAATCTCCAAGGGTAAGAACATAACCCGTCAAAGAACGCCTTTTGTCCAAATCACCCGCAAAATCTGCATCCACAAAACCCGTTAGTTTCTTGCCATTACCAAACTCCAAACGAGCATCAATAGTACCTCTCAAAAAGCGGAAGATCCACTTCACCGCTTCCCAATGCCCTTTTCCCGGACAAGAGAGATATCTACTTACCACACCAACGGCTTGAGCAATGTCGGATCGAGTACACACCATCAAGTACATGAGACTCCCGACCACACTTGAATATGGAACCTTTTCCATATATTTCTTCTCATCATCGGATTTTGGGCTTAAAGCGGCCGAAAGCTTGCAATGCGCCGCAAGAGGTATTGAAACAACTTTCGCTTTCTCCATGCCAAAACGGCGTAGCACTTTCTCGGCAAAACTCTTTTGTGAAAGAAATAACTTTCTTTTGGACCTATCCCTTGTGATCTCCATCCCGAAAATCCTTTTGGTGGCCCCCAAATCTTTCATCTCAAATGCCGAACTTAGTTGCTCTTTCAACCTCCTAACTTCTTTCAAGTTTGAGGATGCAATTAACATGTCATCCACATAGAGCAACAAGTAAATGAAATCCCCACCATCCAACTTCTTGAAATAAACACAACTATCATAATTGGAACGATGGAAATTAATACTCACCATGAATGAGTCGAACTTCTTATACCATTGCCGCGGTGATTGCTTAAGGCCATAAAGGGACTTCTTCAAAAGACACACGGTCTTTCTTTCCCGCAACCTCAAAACCCTCCGGTTGGCTCATATAAATTTGCTCCTCCAAATCACCATGCAAGAAGCCAGTTTTCACATCCATTTGCTCCAATTCCAAATCCTTCATTGCCACCAAAGAGAGCAAAACTCGAATGGAGGTGTGCTTAACTACAAGAGAGAACACATCATTGAAGTCCACACCTTGGACTTGACTATACCCTTTAGCCACGAGCCTTGCCTTGTATCGAAAATCCGCGGGATTTGAGCCATCAATCTTCCTCTTAAACACCCACTTGCAACCCACAATCCTCTTACCACTCGGAGGATTCACAAGAGACCAAGTCCCATTTTGTTGCAAGGATTGTAACTCTTCATTCATAGCGGCAACCCAATTGGCCGCATCTTTAGAAGAAATGGCTTCCTTGTAGGAAGATGGCTCACAATACTCCACTTCCTCTGCAATTGCCAAACAATAAGAAAAGTCAGAGTATCCATACCTTGTAGGTGGTCGTGTTTCTCTTCTAGCTCGGTCCCTTGCCAATGCATATGGTTGTGCCTCTTCTTGGACATCCTCCAAATTGACATCATCATGTGAGATCAAATCATCACCTTCTTGGACCGGCACCTCAAACTCCACCTTCTCAACCATCTCATTCTCCTTAATAGTCGGCTCGGGTGCAACATCATTTGACTTCAACATGGCCGATTCATTGAAAATGACATCTCTTGAAATAAGAAACTTGGATGATTCGGAACACCATAACTTATATCCCTTTACATTTGCGGCATACCCAACAAAAATACACTTCTTCGATCTAGGCTCCAACTTTCCTTCATTCACATGTGCATAAGCGGGACAACCAAACACCCTCAAATTCGAATAATCGGCCGCCTTACCCGACCACACTTCTTCGGGTGTCTTCAACTCAATTAAAGTGGTAGGAGATCGATTTACCAAATAGCAAGATGTGTTAATGGCTTCCGCCCAAAACTCCTTACCCAAACCCGCATTTGAAAGCATACTTCTAGACCTTTCAAGTAGTGTCCTATTCATTCTTTCTGCAACACCATTTTGTTGTGGAGTGTTGACCACCGTCTTGTGCCGAACAATCCCTACGGCCTTACAAAAATTATCAAACTCACGATTGCAAAACTCCAAACCGTTATCGGTTCTCAACCTCTTAACTTTCCTTCCCGTTTGGTTCTCCAAAAGTGACTTCCATTCTTTGAAGGTGCGAAACACATCACTTTTCTCTTTCAAGAAATAAACTCAAACCTTCCTTGAGAAATCATCAATGAAAGTAAGCATGTAACGAGAACCATTACCTTTAGAAGGCTCGCGAGAAGTCCCCAAAGATTCGAATGGATGTAGTCCAGTGTTTTCTTGGTCGAATGAATGGCCGTGGAGAAGCTCAACCTCTTATGCTTGCCAAATACACAATGCTCACAAAACTCCAAGTTGCCCGTGCATTGGCCACACAACAAGCCTCTCTTGCTCAAAATGGTCATTCCTCGCTCGCTCATATGCCCCAATCTCGTATGCCAGAGCCTATTAGCATCCTCATCCGAGATAGTACCCGACATGCAATGGCGGCCGAACCCGTGACCGTGGAACCATGTAGGAAATAAAGAGTTCCAATTCTCTTAGCCTTCATGATTGTGAGAGCCCCTTTAGAAACTCTAAGGACTCCACCTTCACTTTGGAACTTACACCCCTTTTCTTCAAGAGACACCAAGGAAATCAAATTCTTAGACAAATCGGGTATATGCCTCACACCCGTCAACCTTCGGACCTTTCTATCATGGAACTTAATTATCACTGAACCAATTCCGACAACCTTACACATATTGTTGTTCCCCATGAGAACCTTACCATCCGTAGGCTCATAAATCTCAAACCAATCTCTATTTGGAGTCATGTGTTGCGAAGCACCCGTATCCATCACCCAACAATGTATATCATCAACATTGGTATCTATCACACAGAGTATCAACCGTGTCACATTCGGCCACAATGGCCTCCTCCGAAGAAGAACCTTTACTATCCGCCTTTTGTTTATTTTTAAGTTTGAAACAATCGGCCTTAACGTGTCCCTTCTTCTTACAATAGTTACACGTCAAATTCTTGTGCCTAGACTTCGAACGGATCCTTGTATCTTTCGAGTTTCGGTCTCATGACCTACCTCGATCAACAACCAAACCAACACCTTGACTCCCTTTCTCATTATTGGTCATTTCACTATCAATGTGCAACTTGGCTTGAAAATTGCTCTTAGCATCCTCAAGGAAAATTTTGTCTCTACTATAAATTAACATGTCTCTAAAAGCCTTGTATGATGCGGGTAATAAGCACAATAACAAAAGGGCTTGGTCCTCGTCCTCCACCTTAACATCAATCTTACTTAAGTCATTCAAAATAGATGCAAACTCCGTAATATGATCGGAAGTTGACGTACCTTCCGCCATGCGAAGGGTGTAGAGGCGCAATTTTAACCGCAGTCGACTATTGAGAGACTTCTTCACGTCGGGTTCACCAATTTGATAGGGTTTCTAAGGTTTGAGATGAGGACGAGAAGGGAAGAGAGAGACAGCTGAATTGTTGATCAATGTTTTTTTTACTTGATTCTTATCTCTTACATATATATGAAGATACAAAGCCCAACGGGCCCAAAGAGCAATTTGGGTCAAAACATAACATCTCTCAAATACATCTTTCAAATAAACTATATATTGCTAAATCTCAAAATAAAATAAAACAGATTTGATGTCCTCACTAGTATGGAAGTAATAAGCATTAAGTAGTACTAGAAATGTAAAAGGGAGTTAGAAAACTGATGATTATATGTTTAAAATATATTCGTGGAGTGCCCAACATATAAGATATAATACAAAATCGAATAATGCTTTTTGTAGTAAAGTTTTCTGAACTCAAAATGTAATCCAAAACACAAGAATGTGGAGCCCATGAAAAATATAACATCTTGACTAATTGCTTGCTTGTGGGCTCCACTCTTACTCTGTTGAGTACATTTTGAGTGTACAAATCTTGAGTAGAACTAGCATCACTCTATAAAATCTAGGACACATGAGAAACGTATGAAACGTGTTCAAGGAGAGTCCATGAAGTGTCTGTCTGTACAGGTATTGCTAAATGATAAGTGTCCATGCTAAATAGATAAGAACTCTGGTTCAAAGAAGAGTTTTAACTTTTAAGTTACCTCTGTCTTTTGAAGCTAAAGCAGCCTGCAAAGATAAAATTTCTGCCTCTTTATCCTTCAACGTATGCTCTCTGTCCTGGTAATCCACTAACTTTTCTTTCATCTCTCTGCAAACATTTTGTGATTCCTCAAGATCATTCTCCAACTTTAAAATTCTCTCTTGGCTTAGTTGTCTATTCTGAATAGAAGTTTCAGCAGTTAACTCTGCTTGTTTAATTTTTTTCTTCAAATCCGTCACAGAATTGTCCAAGACCTCATTGACACTGAACAACTTCTGGGCTTGAATTCTTGTTCTTTTAGCAGCCAGCAATAAACTCTCTGATGCTTTAGAATATTCTGTCAATTTTAAAGATGGGTGGGGGCCGGTTATGTCAAGATCTGGATCAAGCTCTAATGAATCACTGAAGTCAATTTCCAGCTCTTTAGTGGCATCTTTGCATGAAGAAAAAAGGGCCATCATCTCTTTCTCTAATGAAGATATTTTAAGCTTTTGAGCTTCATTTTGGGCTTCTAATGTCTTCACACTTAGCTTCAACGATTTGCTGAATTCAATCATGTGCATAAATTCATCTCTTGCTGCTTGTAACACTTGAAATGTCATTGCAATATGATCGTCTGCATATTTAGATAAGCTCTGGAATCTGTCTCCTAGAAGTTTGGCCTGGGAATGGAGCCCTTCAACAATATTAGATAAGGTCTTTACGCTACCAAGTTCCTCTGTACTCATCTCTGAGTCCAAGGTTTCCTTATTAATGAAGTCCTCAAAATTTGGAAGAGCAGAAAAAAGATTTGAAAAATCAAGCTGCAAATAACAGGAAAACACATGGGTCAGGTACACCAACAAAATTCAATAATTAAAAATAACAAACTGAAATCTGTTCCAATGTCCTTGAAACACACGAAGACTACATATCTACTTCCATGGATTTGTCATGTTATATGTTATGGTAGCTACTGATTAAATTAGGAAACTGTGCTAAAAGTTCTCGCATATCAAAAAAATATAATCCTGTCCTACTTTGCAGTTCAGACTAATTAAAATGGTGCACTTGCTCGGCGAATAACCAATTTATAAATAAACATTACACTCTTATCTTGTGGAGACGAGATGATGAGGACATCAGTTCGAGACGATTTGGGCGCTGTGAATAACCAATTTAAAAATAAGTATTATACTGTTATCTTGTGGAGACGAGATGATGAAGACATCATTTCGAAACGATTTGGGCAGACATCGTCTAGGATGGCTATTCCGGTAGCATAGTTATCTTTATTTCAGCAATTTTTATTTGTTTTTGGGCATTTTAGCCATATGTAGTAGTTTTGCAATTTGCACCCTTTATTTTCTGCATTAGAATATTTTAAAAATTTGTATTGAGATTTTGTTTTAAGCCTATATATAGGTCTTGAGAATAATAAGAATGTATGCTTTGATTGATTAAAAAAATTACTATGTTGAGTTATAGCTCTGCATCCTTTTCTTGTGTGTGTGAGACCATAAAAAAATATTAGGGTTTGTGAGAAATCCAAAGACATTTAGGGTTTGTGAGAAACCCTAGATTCCACCCCTAAATAAAAAACCCCCGTCTGCTTCTTCTCCACCTTCCTCCCGAAACCCCTCAGCAACCCCCTGTCGAAGCCCCCTCTCTCTCCTCCCTCCCGCTCCCTCTTCATGAACCCAACCCGAGCCCTTTTCTCCTCCTTCGCACTCCCTTTTCCTGAACCCAACAACCCCTACACCAAAGCCACCCTCCTCCAAACACCCCCGAAACCCCCCTAGATGCCCTTGCCGACCACCGACAACGCAGACTGCGCCTCTCACCCCCATCCGTCCCCTTCCTCAATTTCGAAACCTTAATCCCCAAATCTCTTCACATCCGTAACCCTAATCCCCCAAATCCACTTCAAATCCGAAATCAAAATCCCTAACCCGCCGACCGCCTCTCCGGTTGCTTCCACCACAACACTCCCACCCCGGACAACAACAGGCAGCCTGATGTAAAACTAACCCTTTGATAGAGAATTTCCAAGATTCTTAATGGATTAATTTTACCAACACGTAGTGCGGATCAAAGTTAGAAATTTTAAACAGTTAATCGGTTTGATGGATTTTTAAGAACTGAATCACATTTAACAATCCCAATTAATAATTCAATTTTAACAATCAATAATTAAATCTCTAAGTGTTCTTAGCAAGTAAAAGATTCAATATTGATTCGTACTCTAATCATGCAAGTGGAACACTCAATCTCAATATTTGTGGACGACAGAATTATCAAATAATATAGTAGCAATGATAAGGCAATATAACACAAATATTTAAAAGTGGAAAGAGTATGCCGAGAGTTCGAAGAACAATTGCGACAATCGAAGGTGAAGCCACTATTGGAAGAACAGTCCGCTGGATCTGACGATGGGTGGTGCATCGGCTGGCTGCGTCTGCCTCGGGGGTGCTGGGCGGCAGTGACGACAGGGGTGCTGGCGACGGCAGGTTACGAGGGCGGACGGCGCTGGTTGCGTCGCGGGGGCACGACAGGAAGAGGGGACCAAGGGGGTGGTCGGGCTGGGGTTGGCGGGTGGCTGGATGGGCATCGAAGTGAGCGAGGAGGGGTGGCGATCAGGGGCTTTGGGTTTCGGGGGTGTGGGTTGAAGACGATAGAGGGCAGGAGTAGGGAGAGATAGGGGGGATAAGGATGAGAGGATGGGCCGGGGATAAAGGCGACGGGATTTTTGGAAGGGCAGGGGGGCTGTGGTGTCGAGGTCGCGACGTGGAGAAACTAGGGTTTCGGTCAGGGTTGGGGTAGGAGGAAGAAGACAATGCGGCGAAGGGAGGGGAATTAGGGTTTGGGTTGGTTTTATTTGGGGATCTTTTAATTTGGGGTAGATTTTAGAGTTAATCACTAACCCTAAAATTGTATTAGGATTTATCACAAACCTAATAATTGGATCTCAATTGTATCACACAAAGGAGAGAAGAAGAGCAAAACTCAACACAATAATTTTTAATCAAGAATGGCATATTTTCTCATTAATCTCAAGGTCTATATATAGTCTCAAAACAAATCTTGATACAAATCTCAAAATATTCTAAAATCTCAAAAATATTCTAATGCATAAAAAAAAGATTACATATGGCTATAATTGCCAAAAACAAAAATGGTACTGAAATAAAATACTAAACTAAATAGAATGGATGTCCTCATCATTCTCTTCGGGTGGGAGAGAACTCGACCCAGTCGAGTCAAAACCAGTGATCCTGTCATGGTGCTCCAAAAGATCTGGATCCAGTTGCGGGAACTCCTCACGATCACTGCAAGTATCATCAGACTTCGGCTTGTTCTTCCACCTCACCAAATACTTGTGCATACCACCATCTCTTGTAAAGATTATCGGATCATCTAAAATATTATTCAATTCTTCTGTCAGTGGGTAAATAGTATCAGGTAGAGGGGTAAATGTGGGAATCTCACCATTAGGCTGCAGGATGGGCTCATCTATAAGAAAATTTCTATGGTTGAATTTTGAGTCTTCATAGAGTACTAGATCCTCAATATTAAAAGTCTTACTTATGCTAAAGCCTCCAGGAAGATCAACGACATAGGTATTATCATTTGATTGTCTGTAGAATCTTAAATGGGCCTACAGCATGTATGTTCAAGTTCTTAACGAATCCAGCTGGAAACCGTTCCGGACGAATCCGAACCACCACTTCGTCACCAATATCATAAGTTATAAATTTCCTTTTAGTATCTGCTATTAAATTGTAGTTAAAATTATTCTTATTAAGTTTCTTGAAAATTTCTTTATGCAGGTCATGAATGTGATATGCAAATGTGGGTGCATATTCTGTGACTCTAGGATGTTCTAACACATGAATAAAATCTATAGGCTGCCAAGTGACTTGGGAATGGATGAGTGACTCAGGTATACTCAATGGAGGTGACTGGACAGACTAAATACAATTGAGAGACTGGTCATCCTCTTTTTCATCAAAGTCATCACTTACATTAGGTTCAAAGGTAAACATTGTCGGGCTCATCAGCGATGACTGCGGTACCCTCTACTATATTGATCCTACTTGGACTGAGACAGTTGCCAGCAACATGGCCATATCACTTATATTTATAGCACTTGGTAAGAGGATTAATCTTAAAATAGTCACTTTAAGTATTCTTACGCGTGTTGTCATTTCTAAGTGGATAGGAATTTGAAGTATGTTTATTTGGGTAAGACTTGTTAGGGTACTGAGGAGAGGAGTGCTCAGGTCTAGAGGGATCAGGAGGATTCTATCTAGAGGAAGGTTCCATCGAATCGATGGACTTGTAATGGGAACTTGCTTTAAGGAAATCCATATCGAGGACAAGAGCATAAGCTGCCGCTAATGAGTCATATGAATTAGCTCGTTCACCAGATCGGCTCGTAATCCAGCCCTGAACCTAGAGAGAGTTTGTTCTTCACTCTCTTTACCTAAAGCATTGTACCGAATAAGGAAGTCATCAAATTTATCAATATATTCTTGTGTGGATTTATTTCCTTGATAAAGTTGGTTCCACGAATCTAGTAATCGGGTGTGGAACGATAACGATACATATCTCTCAGTGAGCTTCTCTTTCATGGCTTCTGGGTGTCGGGCCTCGGCCTCTACGGGCATGTTCAAGATTGGTCCAGTGTTGTTGAGCTTTACCCGTCAATTTCATTGTAGCAAATTTAACCTTCGGGACTTCGCTCATGTCAAACCACACAAAGTAGTGGTCCATGGCACGGATCCAATCGAGATAAGCTTAGGATTCCATGTAGCCTTCAAAATGGGGAACATCAGCCTTAACGTTCTTCTTATATTGTTCGTCAGGGTCACGTTCTTGACGTCGATCGTTACGAACATTCCCTTGAGGAATCTGACGATTAGCATGAAGCTCAAGTGCAACGGTTTGATTTAATTCCACTTTCTCAAGCCTCTGATTGATATTGACAAGAGTTGCTTGAATGGCAGCTAGGGTAGCGAAAATATCAGAGTTGTCCATTTCAGGTAGGAAAGATCTAGGGTTTCTAATTGGGTGATTTGGGAGGGATAAGAAAGGCTCGTCAGGATCTGTGATGGTGTTGCGAAGACGCATTCACCAAAAAAGGGGAAAACTAAGGGGTCATGTGTGTGCTAATTTTTTATTTTTATTTTTAAATAAATATGAAATGATGCCAAATGATGCAAGAACTAGGGTCTTACGAACCTTGGCTCTGATACCAAAAATAATGTTAAACTAACCCTAAGATAGAGAATTTCCAAGATTCTTAATGGATTAATTTTACCAACACGTAGTGCGGATTAAAGTTAGAAATTTTAAACAATTAATCGGTTTGATGGATTTTCAAAAACTGAATCACGTTTAACAAACCCAATTAATAATTCAATTTTAATAATCAATAATTAAATCCCTAAGTATTCTTAGCAAGTAAAAGATTCAATATTGATTCGTACTCTAATCACGCAAGTGGAACACTCAATCTCAATATTTGTAGACGACAGAATTATCAAATAATATAATAAAGATGATAAGGCAGTATAACACAAATATTTAAATGTGGAAAGAGTATACCGAGAGTTCGAAGAACAATTGCGACAATCGAAGGTGAAGCCACTGTTGGAAGAACAGTCCGCTGGATTTGGCGATGGGTGGTGCATCGACTGGCTACGTCTGCCTCGGGGGTGTTGGGCGGCAGTGACGACAGGGGTGCTGGCGACGGGAGGTTGCGAGGGCGGACGGCGCTGGTTGCGTCGCGGGGGCACGACAGGAAGAGGGGACCGGGGGGGTGGTCGGGCTGGGGTTGGCTAGTGGCTGGATGGGCGTCGAAGTGAGCGAGGAGGGGTGGCGATCAGGGGCTTTGGGTTTCAGGGGTGTGGGTTGAAGATGATAGAGGGCGGGAGTAGGGAGAGAAGGGGGATGAGGATGAGAGGATGGGCACAGGGTAAAGGCGACGGGATTTTTGGAAGGGCAGGGGGCTATGGTGTCGAGGTCGCGACATGGAGAAACTAGGGTTTCGGTCGGGGTTGGGGTAGGAGGAAGAAGACAATGGGGACAGGGTAGGGGAATTAGGGTTTTGGTTGTTTCTATTTGGGGATTTTTTAATTTGGGATAGATTTTAGAGTTAATCACTAACTCTAAAATTGTATTAGAATTTATCACAAACCCTAATAATTGGATCTCAATTGTATCACACAAAGGAGAGAAGAAGAGCAAAACTCAACACAATAATTTTTAATCAAGAATGGCATATTTTCTCATTAATCTCAAGGCCTATATATAGGCTCAAAACAAATTTTGATACAAATCTCAAAATATTCTAAAATCTCAGAAATATTCTAATGCATAAAAAAAAGATTACATATGACTATAATTGCCAAAAATAAATATGGTACTGAAATAAAATACTAAACTAAATAGAATGGATGTCCTCATCACAGCCCCTTGCCGCCTTCGACACCAATAACAATCCGAGATCCTTGGCGGTGATTCCCTCCATCAAATACCAATGAAACCTTTTCATTTCTCAAATATTTGTGATACTGCTTTATCATCTCTAGATTATTATCTGAATTTTTTGTCGTCCACAAATATTGAGTGTGTGCTTCTACTTGCTAATTAGAATATGAATCATTATTGAATATTTTACTTACTAAGAACGTTTAGGTATAATTATTGATTGTAGGCTTAAATCTTTCATTGGGTTTGTTAAACTTGTTTCAATTCTTGAAAATTCATCAAACCAATTATTAGTTTTAATTTCTAAAGTAATCGGCATTACATGTTGGTAAACGTCAGCTTCTCGAACCAGTGATGACGTGATCCACCTCATCAGCGTCAGCTTCGGTCAAGGCAAATACTCGCCCCTGCTGGTACGGCTTCTCAAAGCCCTTTCTGTAGTTCCGCCACTTCCTCCTTAAGTACATCGTACATATTTTTCCTCTTCTCGAGTTCCCAAACATGACGACTGGGAGTTGCAATGCTCTCCTTGCTCTTCGCACACTGTGCCTGCAGCAGCTCTGCTCTCTCCCTCTGAGTCTCTACCTGCCTCTGAAGAGACAATGAGACTACTCGGAACTGATTTTTCCTCGTCGGAGGAATCATCAGATGAATCCGGAGGTGGAGTGATCTCTCGGGACTCAGGCCATTCCTCTTCCAATTCTTCAAGATCCTCTTCGTCTGAATCAGCTTGCCCGGGATAGTAATCCTCCTCAACAATGTGCCAGTCGTCATCTCCAGCTGGGTCGAAGTGATCCACCATCTTAAAGAAAGGAGGAGAAGAACCATAAATCATAGAGCAACACAAATGTAAGTGACTTACATTTAAATCTCTAGACTCAACACACACTCTAATGTCCACTTCTAGCCGTGAAACGAAATCCAAATCCGCCAAAGGGAGATGAAAATAGACAAATTAACCTAACTTTCATATTTAATAAATATTTGCCAATCTTTTAATATTCTTAGAAATTCTCTACTTAGGGCTAAGTTTACATCATGAGAGCTCCAAGTTGGCCTACCAAATCTATGGAGCAAGGAAAGAAAAGATAACGACACAAGAATAGACCAGCATTATAGAAATAGCATGGAAAAGTGTCTTTTGACTTTTTTCTTTCTTTTGCATGGTAAGTCATAACAATTCATGGTCTGGTAAAAACTGCATCCCTCAATTTTCTTACAAAGAAAAATGGCCGAGTTTTAATGACAAATAATCTTCTATCAAGTAACCATCTTCATATTCATATGCAACGTTCCAGCTGACACATATATATATATATATATATATGATATGGTTCGGGTGAGAACCATGTCCTGGGGTGAGATCTTAAGGGCCTATCCCAGCCACTCATCTGCTTAATCTTAACGGTCAAGATTCTTTTCAATTAAACAATAAGATTAATTAATATTTTGCATTAAGATGGGAATCCCTTTAATTAAGCGATGTTGACCGCGAAATAAAAGGAATCCCTTTAATTAAGCAATAAGATTAATTAATATTTGCATTAAGATGGGAATCCCTTTAATTAAGCGTTGTTGACCGCGAAATAAAAGGAATGAAGATCACAGATTATTACGCGACATATATTGCCTTTTTTATTGTATTTTCAGCCGAACCACAATCTTCATCAGGATGTGAATTCACTATATAGCAACTGAATGTATTGTAAGTGGATACAACTAGTGCATATTTAGCAGGAATATATATATATATATATATATATATATATATATATATATATATATATTGTTTGTTTATCAATTTGCAAACTTAGAGCATTTGTAGTCGTGTATTGGAAAATTATCCATATATGGATAAATAGAAATAAGATTTTCGATTCCGCTGCACTCGTTGAAAGCTATTTTATAGCAATCTATAATATAATATTAAGAGACGGCACATGAAGTGCCGTCGGTGGTGAAAAAGCACAAAAAACCGGGTCCCATTCGGTCAGACGGCACATGAAGTGCCGTCCGTTCAACCAAAGAAAAAAACAAAAAAAAATCAAGTCCCTTAAGTCTAGGACGGCACATGAAGTGCCGTCCAAGACATTCTGAGTGCTTTTTGAATATTTTGGCATCTTTTTAGCATCTTTTTGGCATCTTGGCATCTTTTCAGCATCTTTTCGGCATCTTTTTAGCATCTTTTTTGCATCTTTTGGCATATAAATTTTTTTTTTATTAAAACTCGACGGACGGCACATCAAGTGCCGTCCGGGATATACGGCACGTCCTTTTGTGGCGTTTAAAAAATCAGATAAAATATAATTTTTCCAAACAGACGGCACTTCAAGTGCCGTCCGACGATTAAAATATTAATTTTTTTCGTGGGACGGTGCTTCGAACGCCGTCGCTGACTTATCGATAAAAGCTATTTCGTCTCATATATAGCAAAGCACTGTAGCGATTTATCGATAATATCGATATATAGCAAACGACTGCAGCTACTTTTTAAGCTAAATATCGATATTATCGATATATAGATAACGACTACAGATGCTCTTATGTTGTACATGCTGTCAGTTTCCATATAGCAACTGAATGTTTTTTGAATAGCAACTAACTGCATTGTACGTAGCAACAAATATTTCATATTTAGCAACAATAAAAACTGACTGTCATATCAATTACATGCTGTCAGTTTCCATATAGCAACTGAATGTTTTTTGAATAGCAACTAACTGCATTGTACGTAGCAACAAATATTTCATATTTAGCAACAATAAAAACTGACTGTCATATCAATAAAATTAAATGATTCTGCAGTTGCTATTAATTTGGGATACAAAATCTTCTCCCATATTTTACGGGAATAAATTATTTCTCTCTCCAGTTTGACCAAATTTGCCTTAACCGTCACACAAAAAAAATTCTGTACAGTATGATCTATTACCTTATTATGTAGTTGCATAATCTCAGCCATACAAAATGATTTGATGAGTGGTTGGGAGAGGCCCTTAGGTTCTCACCCCAGGGTTGGTTCTCACCCGAACCAACCCCTATATATATATATATATATATATATATATATATATATATATATAGGGAAAAAGGGGTATGAGCAAGTTGCTCATTTAGTAAATAAGCAATTGATGATGTGGCATACATGTGATTGGAAAAGTCTTAAAAGGGTTAGTTGTCCAATATATCACATGCATGCCACATAATCAATTGTTCATTTACTAAATGAACAAGTTGCTCATATCCCTTTTACCCATATATATATATGGGATTTCTTCCATTGCAAATGCAAATGTTTTGCAAACGCGTGCACACCACTTAACCCGTCATTGCCAATGACGGGTTAAGGCAAAATATAAATTTTTGCCTTGAGCCTTAACCCGTCATTGCCAATGATGGATTAAGTGGTGTGCACGCGTTTGCAAAACATTTGCATTTGCAATGGAAGAAATCCCTATATATATATATCAAAATGCAACATTTCAATGCATAATGTTCAAATATAGACAAAACAAAAGTAACATCAAGGACAGGCATTATGATAAAACTAAACAATCTGGGAGAAGTTAAACAAAAGCTGTATCATAGATTACTTTCTATGCGAGTAAAAAGATGAGATCATCATGAAATAAATCAATACTTTTGAAGAAAAAAAAATTGTTCACAT